>JBAMYA010000021.1:1454536-1465151 GCA_037176975.1 Arrhamphus sclerolepis | reverse complement strand
GTTGGTGTTAGTGGACCTCCGGCCGGATAAATATTGAGCATGATGAATAAAACTTGAACTGACTTATAATTCTGTTCCCAGATTCTTCCTTCGAGCAGAAGATAAAAAGAACACATATTTTAAGTAAAAATTAACACACTGTTGGTAGATATTCTAGGAAACATGTAAATGACGTCACCGTAAACCAACATTAACTCTTTTTGGCCTCAAAAGACGTGATATTTGATTATACAACAAAAACCGTCAAGTTTAAAATTCATTTATTTTTAAAAGTTGCATGAGATTGTAAAAATTGTGATCTTTACAAGTAACTTAAGACATTTGACAAGTATACTAGGGTTTTTATTTTTTCTCATCTGTCCATAGTTCATATGTAGTTTTGTGAATGTCAGCCAGACTTCCTTGTTGTTTTTAACCATTTTTAACCGTAAGCAGTTAACAATCACGATGATAAAATCACGCTTTTTTCCTCGTGTCTTCACGTAAAAATTACATTGATGGGAAGAACTCTGCCATTATTTTGAAGTTAAAAGACCAAATAAACTGGAGATATTATCTTTTCCTCGTGTTTTTTTTTTTTATTACAATTATACATGTGTAAATATGTATGAAATATGTGGCGGAGCAGATATATTTCTTTTCTCCTGACTCTGTGTGGTGAGAGAAAACATCTGTGGCCACACCTGCTTTTCATTGAATATATTTTAATTTATATCAATTTTGCCTAATTTGTAACATTTGCACTATTCTTAATTCTGGGAATGCATGTTTGTGCTGTTTGTGTCTATAGACACAGCTGCTTTTTGTTGTAAATAATTGTAGTCTTATATTACCTTTACATGTTCATATTTACAGTTTGTGTTGACATTTTTTATATTTGAAATGCTTTGTTGAATTTGTGTTGTTTTTTTAATTGTTGTTTTTTGGTTAAATAGCTGAGTGATTATTTGATTAAGAAGGATCCTGTTTTTCACAAATTTTGTTGACTAACTTTTTAAAGTTGCTGACTTGAGCCTCCTCTTATTGTTTAGGTTGAACAATGAACAGAAAACAGATAATTTAAGGATTCTAAATTCTAAATTCTTGTGGGACCAAAATGTTGATGCAGTAGATTAAAGTAAGAAAAAAAGGTGATATAAGTGAATTTGTGCTGAAAAAGAAAAACATTTCAAACATAGTAAACAGTTCTTTACATGGCAAATAAAGTTAAAATCAAAAGTATGCAAAAATGGCAAAAATAGTCCCAATAAAGTATGAGCTCAGCTCTCGTGGTGATTCTTGTCCATTCAAGTCAAATGTCATCAGTGGCATGAAGACATGAGAACATCATAGCGAATCACTTTTAAAATGAAACACCACTGGTAGCTGTGACTCATTCAACTGTTACCATGGACTCAACACCAACTAACATGGCCGACCTGCAGTCCAACCCTCTGACCACCACATGCTTGTATATTTTGTACTCCTTCTTTCTCTGGCTGGAGCCTCCATCCTCACCAAGTGATTCGGGTCCTGCTCAAGGTTTCTACCAAAGAGGGAGTTTTTTTCTTGCCACTCTTCAGCTTGCCATGTTCTGGGGTCATGCTCTGGGTTTCAGAGAAGCAGCTAGACAACATCCATCTTGTCTGCTGGTTGTAATAGACACTATATAAATAAAATTGAATAGAATTTCTACCAGTACTGATTAATGTCTCTCTCCACATGAATGCTCCATATGAGCAAACTTAGAAGCAGAAAAAGGGGGTACTCAGTATTGGCCACCTGATTTTTCATCTTCTCTTTCTTTCTTCTATTTATTACATAAACAATGGCATCGCTGCTCGTCTGATGTTGTATTTGCCAAGAGCTGCTAAAAAAAGGATGCTTTTTTTTATGTCTTCAACTAATAAATGTCTGTTTTTCATCTGATCGTCTGTTGCTGCTGTGGAAGTTGTTTTTTTTTTTTTTGTCTTTGTGAAGTTCCACTGAAACTTTGGTGAAGGTAAGTGTGTCGCCATCTGTTGGCGAGCTGCTGTAAAAGCAAGTGAACCCTAAAATGTTCAGACAACCACCACTGAGAGATAATCAAAGAGGATTTTCTTATATCCAGAGTCCAATTTTCTCTTCTTTTGTAAATGTTGGTCCAATTATTTTTCTCCAGAGCTGTCTGGTGCAGGATTCAATGTCTTTTATTAGACTCTCTTTTTTGTCTTTGAGGGTCACACCTTGATGTTTCCACGCCACCGCGGCTTCACGGATCATTTATAACATAAACAGACAAATAAAAGCAGCTTTTTCTTTTTTTGGTCTTCTTCTGCTCAGAAGAACAACACAAGTACCCCAAAACCCAAGTGTATCTAAAATACATTTTAATCTTGCTGAAATCGTTTATATTTTTTCACAATATTGTTTTACAGTATTTGTCATTCTCTTCATCCTGGCAAGGGTTCTTCTTTGTCATATGGAAACAGAGCTGTACAATCATGTAAATTGTTCTACATCAAGGCACAAGACAACAGCCGTCATGGATGTAGGGGGTGGTGTGTTGGGGTGGGGGGCTTTAATGGACTCCCTCTGACAAGCTGGAGGGGAGGAGTGGGGTGGAACAGATGTGCTCTAAACAGGTGAAAAAAATGGGAAAAAAAGACAGTGATGACCACTGCTGCTCTCATTTTATTTTCCAGTCATGTTCATGTATAAAAAGAGGAACCATCGGTAGTTCATTTCTTCATGTACAGAAAGTAAAGTGCTTTTTTTTTTCTTCTTTTTCTTTCTCTTATTTGCCAAAAGCAAAAGGTTTCAGTGACAGGATGGAAATGGGGTGGTGGGGGGTGGAGGGTGGTAGTTGTGGCGGGACATCCTTTCTGTTCCAGTAAGAATGTGAAGGAGTAGATAGATTTCTGCTCGATTTTGTTGTTTGTTTTGTTGTTGTTGTTTTTTGTTTTTGTTTTTTGTTTTTTTTTGTTGATTTTTGATCTTGTTTTTGATGTTTTTCCTTTCCAGTATCAACCTCTGAAAAACAAAAAGAAAGAAAAAAGTGAGAGTGACATTTGGGTCATTTGACGGATGTTCATATCTGCGCTTCTTTGCTTACCGCTTTTTGTTGTTATGTTTTTTTTGTTTTTTTTTTGCCCTGAAAAGCCGCTCACATCTGGACGCTTCTCCTCCGCCTGCCGAAGGCTTTGGCACCCACGTTGGTGGGGACGAAGTTGCTGTTGCCCATGCCGCCCGACCGGCTGAGGAAGTCCGCCAGGCGGTGGGTGACACAGGTCGCCGTGTTGCAAGCTCGCTTCTGTGCTGTAACGCTGCTTCAGGAGAGCAAACAGTGGTTAAGACCAAAAAATAACTAGCATTCGGGTAATATCTTATCATTTTTACACAACAGACCAGGAACTACACTGGACCGACATTTAAAAAAAATACACATCAAACATGCAGAGCTTCTGTTTTCTTACCTTTGGACTTCCTGTGTGCTTCCTGGATCATTTTAAACTTTTAAAATCTTTTTAATAGTAAAGATGGACTAACACTTCCGGTAGAAAAATACATTTATTGAACAACATACATGGTGTAGCAGGAATGGATGGTTTATTTTCATGGTTAGGCCTACACTGAGTGATTGCTCTCAACTCCTGACTTTTTTCAGAGGCTCTGAAAACACCACTGGAGGACTCCACAAACACAGAGACGGATGTCTGAACGGATCCTGACTGTTTTGAGTCTGATTGTCTCAGGTTTAAAGCAAAAAAGAAAGAAAAGGAGGGGAAAGAAGGAAAAGAAAACAGTCCTTCTCATGTCAACCAAGCAGGTAAAGCTTGTCAGCATGCACGTACGCAACGGTTAAAAAAAGAGGAGATGAAGAAGGAGGAGCAGGAGGTGTCGAGGAGTGGTGGCGGGCAGGCTTAGATGCCGTCAAACGTCTCGCTGTAGCTTGCATAGCTGTCACCGCCTCCGGGGACGCCGCGCTTCTTGCCAGGCGTTCCCGCTCCCACGTTCGTGCGTGGGAATGTCTGCAGCTTGTGCAGCTCCTGAGACAGCTTTCCCAACACGCACGTGCTGAGGTTGGAGCAGCGCTTGGCGAGCGGCCTGTCCACGCTGCAGGGGACACAGGGGACACACAAGACACATGCACAGAACAGGCTCATAGATGCGGGGAAGACATGCACGTCTCAGTCGTGCTTCATGCAGTCACATCTTCACCATCTTAATCAACCACCCCCTCCCAAGCCCCCTCACATCATGCACCAAGGCCCCCCTCCACTCCCCCCCACCAAAGTCAGATCAAACAATCCCAACCGTCATGCAGCGTCCCTGAATCAGGATCATGCACTCCAGCTGGTTTACATGCCCAAGCAGTCTGACAAACTGGTCCATGCGGGAGAATACCCAGATTTTTATCGTTTTTTTTTTTGTTTTGTTTTTTTTATCTTTTATATCATTTTAGCCTTTCCCTCGACGCTGATTCTATTTTTTTTTTTTTTGCTTTGTTTTGTTTTTTTAGATGTAGCTACGTACCTCTGCTCGAACCCAAGATGTGTCCTCAGTGGTGTCGAAGTGGACCAGAATATGCTGAATATGTTGGGATTTTAAACAATAAGCTTTTTGTCTGTTTATTTGTTTGCTTGCTTGTTTTTCATATTTGGTACTTTAAAATACAGTAGAAATTCCTCACATGAAATTCTGGGTGAAAAAGACTCAGTTCTGGTGAAATTATTCGTCCAAGCAGAAAACAATCTAGTTTCAGATCTGGAAGATGTTTCAGGTGTTTATAACAGCCACAAAAAAAAGAGCAGAATTTTATTTAAAATTATTCAAAGACAGACTTGCTGCAGCACGGTTACATGTGCAAGACAAAAATGAAAATGAACAAGTAATTTCTAGACTTCAATCATTAAGAGCCAAGAACATGTAAATTTTAAAAAAGTATAAATTAAAAGAAAAATAATCACGTTTTCATGAGTATACGTGGATTCAGTGGGTAAATTCTGTTCAAAATAAATGATTTCAAGAACAAACTGTATGCTGGAAATTGTATTGTATTGGATATCAGATTATTTAGATTATTTATCTTATTTTAAATATCATTTACTCACGAGTTCATGGTATGCTCTTAGATTTATGATAATCGAGACTCTCGTGCCTTAATTAGCCAAGAAAAGGTGTTCCTGCTTTTAATTTTATCTTTCTCTGTTAAAAAAAAACAAAAAAACAAAAAGAAAAAAATACTTAAACTCTTCTGGCTTTAATTAATATCAGTTTTATTTTATGTTTATTTTCTTTTTTCTGGGACCTAGGAATATGAATATTTGATCATTTTCAGCTGTGCTGTTTTTTGATTTTAAATCAGTTTTAAACCCAGAACAGCAGAACAAAAAAAATGTCACTAGGAGTCTTTTTCATTTATTTCTTGTGTTTAATTATTTTTTTTGTGTCATAAGGAGATGCGACTGCAGCGTTCCTGGACTCGTAACAGTGTAGCATCGCTGCACCGCAGTTTTTCCCTCCGCTCAATTTGTCTCACCTGCCACCGCCTTCGAGCTTTCATGGAGACATCCAGAGGTCTCAACCCTGACTTCAACCTTTCAACACTTCACATTTATTCCTGCATTTGTGCTCCAACGACACAACCTCACTTTGAAGTTGTAGCTCAGTCACTGGTCCATCTGTTTTTGAGCTGTGGAGATTTTCTTTTTCTTTTTTTCCTTTTTAGGGGATAAAAAAGAGACATGCGTACCTGTTTCCTTCGCTGGCCTGCTCCTCCAACTCCTCCGCCGTCATCTGCACAAACTCCTTGACGATGGCGTTGAGTAACCTTCGCGCTTCGTAGTCCGTGAGCGTGACTCGGTCTGACATGGACTCTAAACCCGGTCTGTTTGAATGGTGGTGGTGGTGGTGGTGATGGTGGGTGGGGTGGGGTCAGGGGTCAGAGGCAGGAGGGGGGGGAGAGGGTTGAAGTCAGCATTAATGTAAATCCTTCGTCACACTTCTAACCTGCAGTGGGTGTGACGTCTGAGTCCAAGGGCCCCCGGCCAACACCAGAGGAGGTTGGGGGGGGGGCAATCTGCGGAAAGTGCCCCATTTCAGAAGGGAGGATGGGGGGTGCGGGTGGGGGTGGGGGGTGGTGTCCAAACAGCTTTAGATTTATGACAAAATCGATGTGTTCATGGGAACAGGGAGGGGAGTGGCTGGAAGAGGGCTCCGTGTGGATGTATGCATCTCATCTATCTCTCTCTAAAGTGAATTACACCTCCCATGTTGGTTTTTTTTTTTTTTTTTTGAAGTTAACTTTTCTCTCCTGTGTTGCTGCCAGGATGAAGAACTAAAAGACAGCAAACTTCATAGCAGAAGTGCCACTGGTTGCTCATAAACCAGACAAAGAAAAAGTAGAAAAAAAAGGAATTTTAAACTTAAAACCTCCTCCCATCGTACGACATGCATGGTTTCTCACCTTGCAGGAGCAGCTTGTGAGCAGTACATCTGGCAGATGACCAGGGCATAGGCGACGAGGAAAGCGGAGATCTTCAGCATGACCATGGTCCCCCCCTGATCGGTGAGAGAAAACACACCTTCAGTCAGCCGGCGGTTGCTCACTGAATGTGCTGGTGGAGCATCTCGCTGTTGAGCCGCTCCTCAACAAAACAACCTGCTCCAGAGCATCCAGCTGAGAGCTCAGGACGTGGAGTCCCTCTCACACTGCGCGCCGCCAGTTCTTGTCTGCAGGTTGAAGTGTGTGTGTGCTTGGATGTGTGTGTAGGTTGTGTTTGCTGATGGGCGTTGGGGAGGGGGATGGGGGAAGGGGGGTCGGTGGGTGGGGTGAACTGGGAGGTGGATGGCAGTGCAGCTTGCCAGCTCCCGGAGAGACCGGTGCATTAGTGTAATGAGCTGCCAGCACTTACTCTAAAAATACACACACACACACACACACATCTGAAACATGCACACCTTCCAGCGCATTCTCATTCTGTTCTTCACATCAACTTTTAAAGAATTTTCTGAGACCCTCCCCCTCCCCCAATTTCTACTGGAAGTAGAAATCTGGTCCCTCAAAAAAGCAACTCGTAACAACAATGACAAAAAAACAAAACAAAAAGCAAGCGTGTTGGGTTCAATAAAATTTGACACTTACCTTTAAGCGAAATTCAAAAATAATAAAAATAAATAAATATAAATCTCTGTGAATCTCTTTTGAAAATAAGTTTATCTCTGGACTCGCCGGGCGACTCTTTGACTCTGTTGCATGCAAGCGCCAGCGCACCAGTCTATATATCCCACCGCTTGGATTCGTTCATCGACTGTGTAGGTGTTTAATTATCTGCTGGTGGCCAATCACGTCACTGCGATAGCCACGGTAAGCCAATGGGATGCCACCCCCACCCCCCACCCCCCCGACACACACCCCCCACCCCTCACCATCAACCCCCCTTCTTCCTCTCTACTTTGGTCTTGGCTCATCCAGAAGAGATATGGCTTCAGTGCTGACGTCATTGCTCAGTCACTAAGTGCTCCATTCACAAAACTTACCAGTCATTTGGATCATTTGCTACACCACCACCCCACCCCATCATTTGCATTGATGTCATTAATTAAATAGGAGGTAAAGCAAAGCTGTGTCTATGGGGGAAGAAACCGCTGGCAATAAATATTTTAAAGAACCCTCCAAAATGGGAAATTTCATGCTATATCTCAAATGCCAGATCAATGGAGGGCACCACCACCACCACCTGCACCTCGGGAAGCACTAGCAGGCGGGGCCATCTGCTGGGGAAGTGTGTAAACTGCACTATGACGCACTCCCCAGGCTCTTCATTCATAACAGTGCTTGCTAAGCTTCAACAATTCAGCTTCAACTTGAAGTTTGTGACATTAATGTTGATTCTACACCCCAGGAACTCCTTGTGCTTTGCAGTAAAGCAACATGTGACAAGTTCTCCCCACCAAGCTGTACGGAGTTAATAAAGTGGTACCATAGTCATCCCAGTAATGATCGCAGCTGCCGAGACCTCCTCCTACACGTTGAGCAAACGACCAATCGATGACAGCCTGCGACAAGAGCCATTTCTCAAAAGCAATTACACAACTGTTTGTTGTGCACCGTTGTCTCAGTGGCCTGCCGTTTCATTTATTGTGCATGTGTGCGTGCGAATGCATGCTTTTAGGGTAAATATCTGCATCCAGTAGGTGTGTATGTGCCTGGCTGCATGTCAGAGTAAACCTGAGGGGAGGGGTTGCCTGTTCATGCCTGCGTCATAGAGGAGCCCCATTAGACAGGACAAGCCTTTTAGTGCTATTGAGCCACTAAATCACTGCTGAATAGACAGCTGCCGTGTCTCCGGCCATATTTGCATATCTGCAGTTGCCGGAAGACTTGGACCAGGTACTTTTAACACCGTCATGAACTTTTTTTTTCAAAAGCACTCATGTTGATTTCAGAGTTAGGCCCCTCCATTAGAAACTTTTGAGGAGTTTAAAAAGGTTTAAATGGCTCTTAAAGGCCTGCATCCTGTGTCCACTTGAACCCAAAGTCTGTCACTTACCATTTAGTAAAGCTCATTTTCTGCCTTCTAGTTTCAATTTCTGATGCCTGTAGAGTACTCCATAAGCCTGTAATTATTTACAAGCTTATGGACACCCTGTGATGAGAGCCAAAGATTGCAGTTCCTCTACTAACCACTAGATGCTGGTTCCCAAAACGGAATAAATCTTCATCTCCAGTGCGGCTCAGTCAAAGGAGTTTGGAGCCACGGTGGATAATTAAATGTTGGGACATGCTGTCAATCATCCCACAACTCATGGGCTGGCGGCGGTGAGCTAGAACCGAATTCAGTGTTAATTAATAGTAATATGCTAAATAAATAATACATTACTTGATATTCATTCTGATTCCTTTATCATCATTTCAAATAACATTCCTAAACCACAAGTGACAGGCCAAGTAACAGTGGGTCCCAGCCCATAGTCTCAGTGGACCTCCACTATTTCAGCTCTGGTAGCACTCATTTGGCTCGTCATTGGTTTCACAACTTGGAAGGGTTCTGAACTGGTCAGAAGTGAATGTTGCTCGACCAGAGGATTATGCTGCTGCAAGAAGTAGAAGCTAATGAGCCTGAAACAGTCACACTGGTGTCCTCTGGTTCACTTTGATTAGTAGCCTTTAAATGGAACTGAAAAAAGGTCCTTTAAAACCAACCCAGAACTGGTCATAGAAATCTCTTAGGCAAGGCAAGTTTGTGTAGCACATTTCATACACAAAGGCAAATCAACGTGCTTTACAAGACATTTAGATGAAATAATTTAATTTAAAAGAAAAAATCTAATGACATACAAATAAAAATAACTTAAATGTATAATCTACAGAAAAAGGAATAAAACAAAGAACAGTAAAACCAGTGCAGTAAAATCCAACTAAAGAAAGGCACGGGAAACTGTAGTTTTCAGTTTAACTTTAAATGTGTCTAGAGTTGGAGAGCATTTGATATCAGAGGAAGTTTATTCCATCTATGTAAAGCACAGTAGCTAAATGTTTAGTCCTAACTGGAGGTTCTACCAGCTGACTCTTACCTAAAGTGGTAGAGGGTTCGGCCACGAACCAGAAGGTTGGTGGTACGAACCCCCTCCTGGGTACACCGAAGTGTCCTTGGGCAAGACACTGAATCCCTGATTGCTCCCGGTTGTCTGGCCAGCACTGTTGTACGGCAGCTCTGCCGATAACCAGTGTGTGAATGTGTGTGTGTGAATGGTTAAATGCTTACAGTGTAAAGTGCTTTGGCGTTGTAGAATTGCCGTTGTAAAGCGCTATATAAGTGCAAGCTATTTACCATTCAAAGATCTCAGAGATCTACTTGGTTTATATTCTACTAGAAGATCAGTAATGTATTCTGCCACCAGATTATTAAGTGATTTGTAGACTAACAACACTTTAAAATCTATTCTGTAGGTAACTGGTAGCCAGTGTAAGGATCTCAGAAGAGGACTAATGTGTTCAGTTTAACTGGTTCTTGTTAGGAGAACCTGGCGGCAGCGTTCTGGATAAGCTGAAGCTGTATGACTGTCTTTTTGGGAAGACCAGATAAAAGAGCATTACAATACAAGTCTGCTAGAGATGAAGGCATGAATGAGCTTCTCTAAATCAGCTCTGGACACCAGATCTCTGACTCTGGAGATTTGTCTGAGGTGGTAAAAGAGCTATCTTAGTTCCAGTCTTGATGTGGCTGCTGAAGTTGGTCTGAGTCAATTAAAACTCCAAGATTCTGAACCTGGGATTTTGTCTTGAGCCCTCTGGATTCAAGCTGGGTAACAACTCTCATCTGTCTATTTTGTTTCCAAATAGAATAATGTCTGTCTTACTCTGATTTAATTGAAGGAAGCTTGATTGCATCCATCTATTCACTTTCTTCAAGCAGAGACAGAAGGAGTCTAATGGACCAGAGTCATTTGGTGAAAGATCCAAGTAGATCTGAGTGTCATCTGCATAGCTGTGATCAGCAACATTGCTGTTACGTATGATCAGACCTAGGGGAAGTATTTAGAGGTTGAATAATAGTGGTCCTAGAATTGACCCCTGAGGGACTCCACAGGTCAGTGGAATAAGCTCAGATTTATTCTCACCAATGGAAACAACAAAGCTCCTGCCTTCAAG
>JBAMYA010000021.1:1433057-1454436 GCA_037176975.1 Arrhamphus sclerolepis | reverse complement strand
TGATTCAGTTCTGACATCAAAAAGTGGAATAACTGAGGTGGAGAGCAGCTGCTTTATGTCAGAAAGTCAGGATTTAGGAAACCGTTGAAAAAGATTTTGCAACTAAATGTTGATCATTTTTGTCAAAACTCATCATTTTTGTAAAATTCACTTTTTTATAAAAGAAATTTGTGATTGAAAGTTGATATTTTCCAGCAAATAAAACAATTGTAATTTTAACTTAAAAAGCCACAATTTTGTGACATTTGTGATTTACGTCAAAAGCAAAATTTGTAATTTTTAAGACAAAGATTTGCCAAAAAATGTATGATTTTACAAAAAAAATGATCTTAGTAAAAAAAATAAAATAAAATTTTAAGTCTCAATTTTTAGTTTATATAAAATAGATGAAGTAAAAGGTTTGGGCTTAACTAGCAACCTCATTATGAAATACAAGCACTTGACACTGATTGGCTGCCTTTGCTGCCACTCAAAAGAGACTTTACAGGCTTCGGAAAATGGACAGAGCAACTTTCTGCAGCTATGGCCAACGCACAGAATTTAGAATTTAGATCAGGCCCAGAAAATCCATCTCGACCCGACCCAATCCGACCTGGCCCGGCCTGAGTTTGGGTCAGGTATCGAGCCAGGCTCGGGCAGAGAATTCAAACTGTATTTGCTATGTTATGATCATCATGCCATAGATTTATATAAAATAAAAATACTATTTTAAAAAAAAGTCACATGGGAGCATATCGAGCCTAAGTCGACCCGACAAAAGAGGTGGGAAATCAAAGCCCGATGCCCGGCCCAAACTCAGGACCGGGCCAAGTCGGGTTTGGACACAACAGGACGGGGGAGTGAGATACATTTTACGTAATTTGTATCCGTTGTTCAGATTGGCCCAGTTTCTGGCAAACATTTCTAAAAGAGTAATTTCAATGAAACTGAGATGTTCATAATGTCTAGGAATTTTCGTATGTTTTTGAATGCGTGTAGACTGTTGTTATTTCAACAAAGACAAGATAAAAACAGATTTAGATTTTATGTCTCCTTTAAAAAAATCAAGAGCTGTAGTGCAAGCTGAATGTTATAAATGTGCATATATATACAATAGAATGAAGTGGTTTCAAATAAATAGAGTCTGTGCATAAATGTAACACAGAAGGTCTAGAGATACTATGTTCATGTAGGTTCAGGGTTCTCCCCAGCTTTTGAGACCATGGTGGTGCTGCCAGTGCTGAAGTGTTTGTTGACGTCTCTCATGGAGGGAAAGAGTTGTCACTGAGGTGGGTGGGGGTGTGGAGGAGGGGGCCTTTAAGGTGGGCATTGGTGTAGGTGTCCAGGCCCAGAACTCTGTGTACTCATCCTGACAGTTGGTAGCAGTCCTGAAAACATCCCAGTCAGTAGAGTCCAAATACACCTGGAGACGGCCTCAGTGCCTGAAAAAACTGAATTAAAACACAAAACGATGCAGACCAACATGCTGAGGCAGCAGCCCGCAGCGTCATCTTGGTTAAAAAAAAAAGAAAAGGTAAATTTAAATTAAAATGTCACCGTTTTATGACAGAAGTTCATTTTTTTATTTTTAAAACGTGATTTTAAATTCACCAAATTTAAATTTTATTTTTGTATGAAAAAAGTGAATTTTGTGGGGAATTTTTGTTGAAAAGCTTGAATCTTATTATAAAAGTCACCTTTTTTGTGACAAAAAAAAAACTTTGTTGTTGATTGTGTTGATGCATGATTTTTTTTCTTCTTTTTTGTTTTGCCTGCTCTACACTGCAGCAGTTTGGTTGTCTTTATACCACAAAAAGTGTTGAAAGTAAAGTTCCTGGGTCTGTCTGCAGGGATGGTAGAGTTGGTGCCTTCTTCTGACACCCTCAGGAAGATCCAGGTCGAGTATGGCGTCACCGGTTCCTTCAAGGACAAACCTCTGGCTGAATGGTTAAGAAAGTACAACCCTGCTGAGGATGAGTACGAAAAGGTACAGAGCCCAGATGTCCCCAACCACGATTTATTTCAGTCCTATTTCAGTCCCTTCAACTCCTGCTTCTGTGGTGATGTACGTCTTTATGATAGTTTATGTGTGTTTACTTCTAAATTCTCCTCAGTACGTCACGTAGAGTGATGCCATCCCGGTAATAAATGTCAATAAACCTTTAAACATGATGTTCTTCCTAAAATAAGGACATAAATGGAACTGTAAGCGGTGATTGTTGTAATGGATTTTTGATTAAAGATAAGATTTCTGGTATTCAATCACCAGCATGCATATAAGTCACACGGGCCACATCCGGCCTGCCACTTCATCTTATCTATTTATTGTTTTATTTTTGTTCAAAGATGAACTTCCAGGTTGCTCAGTGGCACAGTGGTTAGAGCAGGCAGCTTCAGCCGTCGCAGGTTTGATTCCTAACTAGAACATTTCTGAGGAAACATTTGATTCAGTTCTGACATCAGAAAGTGGAATAACTGAGGTGGAGAACAGTTGGTTTATGTCAAAAAGTCAGGATTTAGGAAATCATTGAAACATTCAAACATTTCCTAAATCATGACTTTTTGAACTAGAATCCCAAATTCTTGAGTTATCACAAATTAAATTTAGAAAAAAAAAATGTTGTAAATAGTAAATCCATTGAGCTGTTCCTGATATATGGCCTCATACAAACACTCTGGACGGTCCCAAAGGTTGGCTCACAATCTGGAGATTCATCGGTTTACCGAGAACATACAGATGAGTTAGTTTTTATGACTTTTTTTTTTAAATCAGCAATATACGAGTACAAAGTTTATCTTTGACAACAGCTGATCTGAATACAGGCTCTTTAGACATTTTTCGTAAGGACGTGATTATAAGTAAGACTTGTTAAGTCTAAAACCGTGTGTCTTTCCTGTTTTTTTTAGGCTTCAGAGAACTTCATCTACTCCTGCGCTGGATGCTGCGTTGCCACCTACGTCCTCGGCATCTGCGACCGCCACAACGACAACATCATGCTGCGTTCCACGGGTCACATGTTCCACATCGACTTCGGGAAGTTCCTGGGCCACGCCCAGATGTTCGGCAGCTTCAGAAGGTGACTAGCTGTTCCAGGTGTGCAGCGGCAGCTGCTGGGCGGATAAAGACTGTCAGTAAAAAGGTGGACCCGGATGTCGATTTAGACTCTTTAGACTTTTATGGTCATGTTGTTGACAGAGTTGGAGGTAAAAGGCACCCAAGCAGCTGAACTCAGACAGGAACTCTGCCGAGATAAAACGACAACTGAAGATCATCTTAGGCTGCAGAAAAGAAAAACAGAAATAAACACTAAATTCTGAGTGGAAACGAACACAGAACAGTAGAAGTGAAATACTGAAAACAAGCAAATAGTAATTCCAGGGTGCTGAAAAATGAAAACCCAGGAACATAAAATACATACATTTTTGAAAACTCAACTAAATAGAAATAAAATAAATACATGAAATAAAATAAGATAAAAATAATTAAAATAAATAAATAAAGTAAAATAACCAAAATAAGATAAAAATAAACAAGTGAAAATAAACTAAATGATAAAAAAAATAAAATAATGATATATGAATCAAAATAAGATAAAATGGACAAATCAAAATAAATAAATAGTAAAAACTAAACAAGTGTAAAATATATAATCAAAATAAGATATAAAATGAACAAATGAAATAAAAAAAAACTGAACGAATAAAATATAGTGATTATATAAATCAAAATAAGATAAAATAGAATAACCACAATGAGTAAAAAAAATGATACAAGTAAATAATAATAACAAGTAATAAGATGAAATAAATCGATAAACAAAACAAGTAAAACAAATTTAAAAAGAAACAAATGAAATAAAATAAATATATGAATCAAAATACGATAAAATTGACAAATAAAAATAAAATAAATACTAAAAAAAACTAAGCAAAAGTAAAATAATCAAAATAAGATAAAATGAAATAAAATAAAGTAAAAATGAAATAATAAAAAAACAAATAAAATTATATATAAATAAAACTGACATTGAATAAAATAAACAAAATGAGTAAAACGTGATATAATAATAAACAAATAATCTTATACAGATAAGACCAAATAAAATAAAATCACTGAACAAAGCAAGTAAAAAAAGAATAAAATAAATAGAAAAACTAAACAAAAAATTCAAAAGAAAACAAAATGAGTAAAAAATATAATAAATAAATCTAAAAAAATAAAACTAATATATAAATCAAAAATAGATTAAAAAAATAAAAAAAAATTAAGCAAATAAAAATATAAAATAATGTCTTTATTGTCGTGCAATGATCAGCTCAGCTGATGTGATGTGAAGCTGCTGATGCTGAAGCTTCATGCGGATTTTGATTTTAAACAATTTAATAATGATTACATTTTTTATTCTAAATTTTTTATTATACAAATGAAAAGAACAGTTCTAGACAAGCTAAAAATTAATCAACTTTACCATCAAATGTGGAGGCTAAACTTAGCATGAGTGAAAAAAACAAACATTCCAGAGAACTGTTTGTTAAATATCATGTTCTCGTCTATTAAACTTTAAATATCGTGTTCTCATCTGGCTCCCGTCTCTCCTCAGAGACCGAGCTCCATTTGTCTTGACCTCCGACATGGCGTACGTCATCAACGGAGGCGAGCGTCCCACCAGTCGCTTCCAGCTGTTCGTGGACCTCTGCTGCCAGGCCTACAACCTGATCCGCAAACACTCCGGACTTTTCCTCAACCTGCTGTCTCTGGTGAGACGACCCGCTTGCTGTAGCAGTGTACATGCTGACATATGTTCTGCCTACATCCATGTTTGAGCTTGTGTGCTGGTCTCCTGGTAGATGATGTCATCAGGCCTGGCGGAGCTAAGCAGCTCTCAGGATCTGAAGTATGTGTTTGATGCTCTGCAGCCAAACAACACAGATGCTGAGGCCACAATCTTCTTCACCAGGTTCGTTAATGTCCGTCATCCATCTTTTTATTTATTTAACCTTTATTTAACCAGGGAGGATCCCATTGAGTTCCAGTAACTCTTCTTCAGGGAGTCATGGCCAAGACTAGTGGCATAACTTAAAAATACACAAGGGGCAAGACAGTTACATACTAAGCTATAAAAACACAAACTTTGCCTACTAAACATATTCGAACCTAAAGTCAGTGACATTACAATCAACAAGACACACAGCAGACTACTGAGAGGCACCAAATTTAAAACAGTGACACTCAAGGCTTTTCTGGATTTAAGATATTTTGCAGTTCATTCCAGGCAAATAGTGCATAATGATAAAATGGAAAAGCTGTTTTACCAAGTTTTGTTCTTGTTGATGGAGTAGTTAAAAGCAATTTTCCCAATCACATTGTACTGTAAACACTAGTATGGTATGTAAGCAAATTAAAAATATAAAAAGGGCAATTTACCCATTAATGGTTTTGCAATAAATATCAATGAATGGGATAGAACAGAGAGCAGTGATGAGTCCTAGCTGCTGCATCTCTGATAGAACTAGGTTCGTTAACTAACTATTCATTAACTCTGAACTCCTCTACATGGCTGGAATCGTCATTCTGACAGCAGTCCACCAGGGGGCAGCAGACACCAGGATGGTTTTCTGTCAGAGCAGTAATACTGGACAGAAATAAATCTGCTTCATGAAACCATTAGTGTCTCAAATTCAATCATTTAAATTGCAGGTGTCCAACTCTTGACCCGCGAGCCTAATCTGGTCCATCACGTCATTCTATGTGGTCCCTGTAAGGTCTTCAAGTATGAAAGATTGTCTTAAAATAAAACTGTATGGTGCTTCATGGTATCCGTTTAAATGCACTGTTTTGTTTTGTTTTTTTGACAGAGTCAATATTTGACAACAAAACAGCTTCAGTATTAAATTAAAAAGTAGCAATTTTACATATATAAAAATATATAAAAAGTCATCATGTGCAACAAAAAGGAATTTTATTCAAAAAATTGACAAAAAAAAAGTACTTTGTCATAAAAAGTTTGTAGTGTTGCCAAATCTGCAATTTGTCTTTTTAGGGCATAAAGTCATAATTTTGAAGTAAAACAGATTTGTGAAAGTTGATATTTTACAGCAAAAGTTTTTAATATTAAGTTAAAAGGCCACAATTTTGTGAAACGTGATTTTAGGACAGAGTTGAGTTAAAGTTCAACAAGATTTACAATTTAATTATAGTTATAATTTTGTATAAAAAGAAAAGTCAAAAGCTCAATTTCTTTTTTTGACAGACATTTGTTTGTATTGTTTTTGTGGTTCTTTTGTTGTTGTTTTTTACCACCAAAATGTTTTGAATGTTTTTTAAATTACAGATCTGTACAAAAACTTTAAAGCTTATATTTTTACAACCTTAAAATAGAAATTTTAAGTCAGTAGTGTGTTGGCTTGACAGCCCTGAAAAATATCTGTGCCTTATTCTGGCGAATTGTGTAATTTAAATAAATAATAGTTGTGCAGAAGTGTTCCTTAATAATGTGTTCAGAAGTATCTACATTTGTATAGTCGTACAAATCATGATGTGGCCCTCAGTGGAGATGAGTTTGTCAGTCCTGATATAAAACCAGCTGGTTATTAATTTGAGTATTTTAGTAACTGACCCTCGTCTTCCTCGTGTCCTTTTGTCGCAGGCTGATCGAGTCCAGTCTGGGCAGCGTGGCCACCAAGTTCAACTTCTTCATCCACAACCTCGCACAGCTGCGGTTCTCTGGCCTCCCGGCCAACGACGAGCCAATCTTGTCTTTCTCCCCAAAGACTTACACCCTAAAGCAGGAGGGACGCATCGTCCACGCCTCCATCTTCTCCTTCCAGAAGAGATACAACCCCGACAAGCATTACGTGGGTTCACGTCTCATCTTGCCGTTGGTGTTGGTGTTGGTGTTGGCTGCAGGTGTCTGGGTGCAACTGGATTAAAGCGGTTTGTGTTTCTGTGCAGACCTATGTGGTGAGGATCCTCAGGGAAGGTCAGAATGAACCTCAGTTCGTCTTCCGCACTTTCGATGAGTTTCAGGAGCTGCACAACAAACTGACCATCCTGTTTCCTCTGTGGAAGCTGCCGAGGTAAGACCCTGCTGCCGTTTAAATGCATCAATGCATTTGATCAGGGTTTGAATCGGGTTACAGTCTCCTGGGGATATAGATATATAGATTTGTGTGACAGATTCAATTCTTTTTCATGATTTGAACAAACCTGGATGTTGGACATTAGATAATAGTCTTTGGTACCCAGTTCGTCCAGAAAAAGATTTTAAATACTGATTTGTGAATAGAAATTTGAGCATCATCTGCATATAAACTTAAATGTTTATTGCTACAGAGGTGTGGTTTAAAGACATATTTCTGAAATCGGAAAAATAAATCAATTTCACAGTCAAAGGTATTTTTCTTCCCCAATGGTAGAACCCTTTTATTGACTACTTTAATGCATTCCCAGCTATGCCTGCAAGTTTTAGTATATGTAACTGTTTAATTAGTTATCGTCAAAATATGTTTTTGTTTGACAAAAAAAACAATCTAAGTCACAGTCAAAACTGTCGAGCAGGTAACATCTGCTAAATAATTATTATAATCACTTTATATTTTTTTTTCCTTTCACTTCCTTATTTATTCACGTTCTAAATATTGTCAGGGTCATGCACAGACATTTTTAGGGGAAAGGGGACAACCAGTATTTTTTACAGACTTACAATTTAATGTTGTAAAACTGCGAGCTTTGTGGGTTTTTTTGTAAAAATGTTTGCTGTAAAACCTCAAATTTTTGATTTTTTTTTTCTTTTCTTTTTTTTTTACTAAAATTGAGACTTTATGTTATAAATTGCTAATTTGGCATAACTTTAACTCAACCTTTTGTCATAAAATCGCAGATTTAGCAAAATTGTAACCTTCTAACTCAGTACTAAACGTTTTTGTTGTACAATATCTGCTTTCACAAAATTTATATGTTTCAATTTAAAATCATGACTTTAAATGCCCTAAAAATACTTATATTTTAAAAAATTGTGGATTTTACAATATCACAACTTTTATATCATACAAAGTACATTTTTGTCATTTTTTTGAAAAAAAAACTTTTGTTGTAAATCATGGCATAGCATTTTTTTGTAAAAAATCAAACTTCTAATGTAAAATTTGACTTTTTAACTTAGTATAGCAACTGCAAAACGCTATGAAGCAGCGTAAACTTTTATTTTAATACAATCATGCAACCTCACAGGGGCCACAGAAAATGATTTGGTCGGAAGGTCAATTTAGTACAATCAGTCAGTCAGAGATGCTGCCAGAGACATCAACGGATTTGTAACTGAATAATTGTCATAATCATGTTTTAGTTTGGTCCTTTCACCACTAAGACTTAATTGTCCTGTTCCAATCTGGAGTTCATCATGTCTGCGAAGAAAAAAAAAATCAAGTGTGATGACTTTTTCGATGTCGGACTTTTTATTTTCTTTGTCTGTAGTTTTCCGAACAAAATGGTTCTCGGTCGCACCCACATCAAAGAGGTGGCGGCCAAGAGGAAGCTGGAGCTCAACAACTACGTCCATAACCTGATGAGGAGCTCCACGGAGGTGGTCCAGGTACGCACACGCCCCAAGAATGCACACTTCCACTGATCTTAACGAGCTTGTTAACCTCCATCATCTCGTTCCAGTGCGACCTCATCTACACCTTCTTTCATCCGATTGCACGAGACGATAAGACGGATGGTTTGGACACCACGCCCAGAATGCCAGGTAAACGCCTGCACGCCTCATTCACGTTCAGAAATGCTCCTGCCTCTGGTTTTGGTCTCTGCTCATTAACCTCCAGCTGACGACACACAGAGCTCATTCAGTCCATATAAATAAAACTTCCACCACCAACCCGTGTAAGAAAGCCAGCTGCAACATGATGAAAACACAAGCCTGTTAGCTCCTTAAAGCGTGGAGCTATGTCTGGCTAAACCCAGAACCAAACAAAACTGCACTTCCCTGAATGACCACTGGGAGCTTATCTCCAACCAGTTAATCACTCTCCACTGGCCTCCATGTTAAAATGTCCAAGCAAACTACTTATCCTCCATTTAAGCGTGCAGTGTTGGATAATATGAAAAAACAAAAACCTTTTTTTGTGTCTAAGGTAATTACCGAGTCAAAAATGTTGAGTTACCATGAGCAGTCAAGATTAGCTGGCCTCTGTGACATCACAGACCCAGGTCAGATTAGATTTTTACATTTTCATCTTTAGCTTCATCCACTTTCTGCATTCATCCATGCATCAATATTCATTAATTTTACTGCTGAAGCAGGATGCTCCGCTTTTTAAAGTTAAGTTTATAAGGGAAAATTCAAAATTGCACTTCCTGGAATGACCACTAGGGGCTGGCTGTGAAAAAAAAAAAAAAAAAGAACAGAAAAAAATAATCTTGTTGACCTCCATCTTAAAATGTCCCGAATTCACATCTGTGATGACTGAATGATGGATGAATAAATGAATGAATGGTTGCTGTTGCTCTACATCTCCAGGCCCACATCCAGCCTGCCACTTCATCTCATCTATTTATTTAAAAGGCAACTTGCAGATTGGACACCACTATACAGCACAGTGTACATTAATGATTGAACAATTAGATTTTCAGAACCAGAGAAATATATAACTATGCCATAAACAGTATTTTGAGATAAAATTGTTATAAATAACTTCCGCATCTATGAAGCACCGACCGGAAGTGACCGGTAGTCTGTGCCTCAGTCTGCATCAATGACTGTATATAATAATGGTCTGCCACTGTCCCATCCTGTGTGCAGAGGTTCCTTCTCTTCTTCCCCCTAAAAAATAGAGGAGAGAGAAGATGAAGTGGATGATCCAAAACCTGGATCATCCACTTCATAATGGATCAGACTCTGGCTCCGCCGCTCCCTCAGCTCCTTACGGCTCAAAAATGAGCGGCAGTTCAGGCTCCACATGCAGAGATCGCCTCATTTTTATCGCACGCAAAACAAAAAAAAAACTGCACTGCACACTACCTATACAGCCCAAACATGCCAAATATCACAAATCTCTCAACTTTCAAAACAATTGGGTTCAGTATTTCTCTTGTCGCCGCTGTCACTCCCACAACTTCGTCTTCTTCCTCACGACAAAGTCAGGAAATAAATTCAGGAAAGGCTGGTTTCACTTGGCCAATTAACACAATTTAGAAACTGGTGTATAGTTTGAAGTCCGCACGTTTGACACAAGTTGAAATGGAGACTCAGTGATGTAGCGTCTTTGCTGTGATGTCATCGTAATTGTGATTTGGACACGCCAGCGCGTCATAGCTAATGCTAAGAACTTGCACATTAAGGGCATTTTTAACAGCATCAGTCATCAGCCTCACATGGTCCTTACTCCAACAAATCTCCAGATAACTCTCTGGAGGGAAGTGGGCGCCACAAATGACGAGTGTGTGGTGACAGAGGTCAGAAGTCTGCTCTCTTCACCTGCACAAAACGGACTCATGGAAAAACTTTGCTTTTCCTTGAAGGAAAATGATGGACACAATGTCCTGACAAGCAGGAATTTATGCAATCAGCACAAACACAATAATTCACCATTATCACTTCTCTATCTCTCTGTTTCTCACTACCGTTCTCCCAACAACATCTACCCACAAGTAAAGTTAACGAGCATGAGATCATATTGTTTGCCTACATCATATGACGCGTTGCTAACGGGAAAGAGGCTGCTGTCAGAGGCTAGCTTAATATGGGCACATTTCCATTAAAATTTATGTTTTACAAAGTAATTTCTAGATATGTTTTTAAAAGACTTCCTCAGACAAGGTCAAGTATTCATTCAGTTTTAGATTTAGTTTTAGACTGCATGTTGCTCTTTAAGAAAATACAAATAAAGTGCAAGAGACTCAGAAGTTCTAAATGTCTACAGTGCTTTACATTAAAAAAAAAAAAGAAAAAAAGCCACAGCTGACCTAAGTAATATAGAATGAACAGTAAATAATTAACAACAAAAAAAGAACAGAATACAGTTATGAAATGAATCTAAAATAAAACCTGACCAGCAGGTCATCAGTCTCTGCTCTGATGACAAAGTCAAAGTCAGCATTATTGAGTAAAGCAAACAGTAAAAACATAAAAGAAATAATACATTTGAAGTTCACTGCTGCAGAAAGATGAGCTCAAATTGAAAATGAGATGCCAGTATAAAAGTAAGAGTCTCCTCTGTTTATGTGCCGTTGCCATGGTGATTAAGTGTAACAGATTTATGGGTTTGCTTTAACAGTGTTCTTGTCTGAAATCTGAAGTTGCTGAGATATTTGTAGACTTGAGTTTTAGTCCCACAGCATGCAGAACCTTTTGAATATAATAAATTAATTAAATTGTAATTACTCCCATCGCTCAGCTAAACATTTATCACTGATCTTGAAGATTGTCTGAGACATATACATGGTTTCCTGTCTGCAGCTTCGTCTACGTTACTGTGACTGTAGAAACATAAGTCACCCTAAAAAACGCTTGTATGAAGGTTTAAAGTGGATCATGTGGTGGTTCTGTTTTCTCTTCTTCAGAGAGCTCAGTCTGAGCTGGCAGCTCACCAGAAGAAGATCCTTCACGTTGACAACCACGTTGGCATCTCCATTGCTGGACTGACGGCTGATGCCAGGTTGCTCTGGTAAGTTACAGCTGCTCTGCTTTCAAATCTTCATCCAGATGGTTTCTCAAGAACATCCTTCTTCTCTACTGCAGTAACTTCATGCGTCAGGAGTGTTTGGACTCCAGATTTGTCTTCGACAGACCTCTTCCCACATCTCGACTCGTCTCACTTGTTGGCAGCAGTATCCTCTTGACCCGTTAAGAGCTCCAGCTGGAAAACATGTCTGAATTTCCAGAAGAATTATCAGAGTTTCAACCTGGGCCACATCGTTACCATGGTTACTGTTAAAGGGCAACATCAAAATGGTTACAGTTGGTTATCCTTTCCCTCCTCAACCAGCTGTGTTGTTAGATTTCACGTTGAACCTTTTTGTAAAATTGCAAATTTTGAAAGATCAAGACTTTATTATTATTATTTAGTCACAAATGTCACAACATTGACTTTTTCAATTTAAAATTACATTTTTTGATGCATTTTCTTCCCTGCAACATCTTTTTTTTTTCTTCAAAAAAGAATTTTTGATTTGTGTTATAAAATTTCAAAATTCACAAAAAATTGTAACGTTATAAAATTGAGGCTTTACTGTTGGTCTTTTTTTTGTGTTGTTTTTTTTCTATATCAAGGACATTTTATTGTACAATTACAAAATGTAACTTTTTAAAAATTTCAAATTATGTATAATTTAGTTTGTCCTAAAACTATAATAATAAAAAAAAAATTAAATTAATTTTACTAAAATCACAAATTTTGACCAAAACAACTTTTTGTTGTAAAATCTTTTTCAAACATTTCCTTAAACCTGACTTTCTGACATAAGTCCACTGCTCTCCACCTCAGTTATTCTGCTTTTTGATGTCAGTTTCCTCAGAAATGTTCTACTTAGAAGTTTTTAATCGTCAGATAAGATGTTTGAGTTTGGCACGTGTGGGTTAGATTTGCCTCGTCATTCTGTAGAAATAGCTGATTGTTGTTTAAGCTGTTCCTCAAACATCAACAGAGATCCTTTAACTGAAACTCCAGAAACCCAAATCCCGACACAGAGGTATGGACGGAGGCCCTATGGTGTAGGGCTGCTCATCGCTGGCTACGATGTAAGTTTTTCATTAACTCCACGTTCATTATTCTCTGTAAATATCTAAAAGAATACATTAAAACTGTCTCTATATGTGGCGTCTATCTGCCACGCAGGACATGGGACCTCACATCTTCCAGACTTGTCCGTCAGCCAACTATTTTGACTGCAAAGCCATGTCCATCGGGGCGCGCTCCCAGTCTGCACGGACCTACCTGGAGAGGTGCATGGACAAGTTTTCTGACTGTAAGAGTCACTTGTTTGTCATTATTTAAGAGGTTAAAAATGAAGTGAAAAACAAAAAAATTATGTGACCAGCACTAAGTAACTCCAACTGCTTGATTTATTTCCAACCTGGAAAACAACCGCAGCTCCAGATCTTAGTTATGAAGTGAAAGCCAACCTTTTCACTGACCAACAGGCTGATCATCTAGATCAGTAATTCAAACCATCCTGGTATCTGGCTCTCCTTTCTGATAAGCGGATTCCAGAGTTTGCTGCTGCAGTTCATCCATTTCTCTTTGACTTGATAAACTTATGCTTTTTCACCTGATGGCTCTTTAAATGTTTTAGTTAAAACGTTTATCAACCTCTTGAAACCTGAGACAGACATGAGCATGTTGCTGGCATCGGCGGTGGTGGAGGAGTCATGATTTTGGTCACAGGTGTCCCACAACTTTCTATCCTTAGTTTTTATAAAACACCTTGATAGCAGCATCCAGCCACATGCAGATGATACTCTTGTTTATGTGGACTTTTAACCCACTGTAAAGCTTGGCGACAGCAGTGGTGTCATAATGAGGAGGTTGGTTTACAGCTACAGGACCTGGACACCTTGCAGTCACTGAGTGGACGACTTTGACTTTGTGGACAACATCAGGACTGTAGATGTGAATGTGAGCTCTTCTGATCTGTATTTGTTTCCAGGTAACCTGAATGATCTGGTCCAGCATGGCCTCCGTGCTCTCAGAGAAACCCTACCCACGGAGCAGGACCTCACCACCAAGGTACCCCCCAACCCCCCTTCCCCTATCCTTATGCAGGTCCGGACTGTGATGTCATTCATAACTGTAAATGGACCAATAATAGCTGTCCACTCTTTCAGAATGTCTCGATCGGCATTGTGGGTAAGGACATGGAGTTCACCATCTACGATGACGACGACGTGGCTCCATTCCTGGAGGGGCTGGAGGAGCGGCCACAGAGAAAGGTAAAACCATCACTGACAGTCGCCTCCAGGTGTTAGGCTACAGCAGCTACAGTTGTTAACGTTTTGTTTCTGTGATTTTATTTATTTATTTATTTTCAGCCCGTCCAGCCAACAGACGAACCTGCTGCTGCTACAGATGCACCTGACGAACCCATGGAGCACTGAAGCAGAACCCCTGGGCCCCACGCCGCCCCGACACTTTAATACTTCCTGCAGACATCCAGAAACTCTGCGAGGGGAAGTCGCACTCGCTCAGCTGTTGTCTCACCTCGACATCCACTACGATGTTGCTTTTGTATGGGGTCAAGTATGCCATTATTCGAGTAATAAACTCTTCTTTTTTTTTTTTGACTCATGTCTCCACTTGTCTTGAGCGCGTCACAAATGCAGACGTTAGAAGAAATAAAACCAGAGAGCTGCAAGAAAAGTATCAAAGAAAGGACTTTAATGGTCTGAGATGATTTTCTGACAGAAATGTCGAGTTAAGATTAATTCATGCCACTTTACAGGAAAAGAAAAATAAAATCAATAAAAAGTCTTTCACAATTCAATGTATGTTCAACCAAATAGTGTAACATCCTGTAAACTAATTACCGATTTCACGTGGTGTAATGCCACTTGAATTAACCTGATAAGACTGTAAAAATCAGTGTGAACCCAGAATTATACAGTCGTTGGAGTTCCAAGGACAGATTATTAAATTAGATTATTATTAAACACCATCCTTGATGGTTTTTACTTTACTATGGAAGAATCTGAAACACGATCAGATTCATTACTTAAACTGCGATGACGATGAAACACATTTAAACCAAAACTTCAGCGTCTGGATTAAAGTCTTCCCACTTTAATGCTGGAATTATTCCATAAAATAAAAAAGCAACATGGCTTTGTTAATAAACTGAAAACACTAGATGCTGATGTCATGAGTCAAATAACATTTACAGTGTAAATGCATCACACTTGGAAAATAACAAACATGTAGCGATATCTTCAGTTTTTGATACATCAATGATACTTAAAAGAACTTAAGAACTTCCTAATGAATCTGGAAACCAGGTGAAGTTTAAAAATAGTTTGATAGAAGATGAAGGTAACGTGTTGAGGTTGAATAACAGGGGTCCAAGCGTTGAGCCTTGAGGGACTCCACAGGTTTCTGCCACATTGGAGACAAAGCTCCTTCCCTTTAAGACACAACCTGATTTTAGAGTTCAACATTTTCTTCAAGATCAGCATCCAACGTTGAATCTAGTTCAGTTTTAGTTCATTCATTTTGAGACATCAACACTTTCATGAGTTTTGACAGATTAAATATGGCATTAAATAGCTCATACACGCTATTTTACACATGGAAGCATTGTTTTTTTTTAAATACTCTTACATAGCAGCAAAAACTTTGCAAATCTTCATAAATCTACATTTTATCAGCGACAAAACGTAACATCAAATCCTGAGTGAAACATTTTAGGAAAGAATGTTGAGCTCACTTTGAGTCTGATGATAGATGGGGAACAGAGGAAGCGCTTTTGTATATGAACTCTAGAGTCCAGCTGCTGAACTGACCAGAACGGAATTTTCATGAAGGTCCAGAACTGTTGAGCACCTCCAGAACCAGATCAGACCAGTACGGGACTACATCCGTCCCCAAAACGACTTTTTTTTTTTTTTTTTTTTGGATATGTGTTGTTGCCATCAAATTCAAAGAGACATTTATTTCTTTAAAGTTTAAGCATTTGATATATTTTATGTTGTCAGTTTTAAATGTAGTTTTAACACCGTCTCTCAGCTGTTCTGGTCCTGCTGTTTGACGCCAGACGTTATAGGACATACTGCTGAGTGTTCTTGTAAAAGTGTTCATACATCTCTGAAATCATTCAGTGTTCTTCTTGTGGAGGACAGTGCATGGCTCTCTTCGTCCTCCTCCTCCTGTTCCTCCGTCTGACGGAGCTGCAGGACGTTTCAGAGGTCGAGTCCTCTATCTTGACCTTCAGCGTGACCTCTGTCTCTCCGCTGTTCTCTGGGACGTCCAGACCGGCCTGGTGGTTGCCTCCGTCCTCGGCCCCCTGTGGCTTTGAATTGCTCTCTGGGGTCATGTCCTCATCGCTGGGCTGCCGTCCTCTGTCTGGGACGTCCCCGCTGGGTTCGTCCTCCTGGAAGTTCTTGTCTCTGTCCATCCTCTCTGGACTGTGCTGACAGCAGCAGCGGGAGTGTTCCCAGCGTTCCTCTGGATGACCTGCAGGATGTTGAGACACAGATGTCAAACTCCCGTCTGGAGGTTTTGAGCATGAAAAGACCTGGACAGTCCTGGTCATCTGTGAGTATCCTCTTTTGGAGGTCTATGTTGACGGGAGCTGACTCTTCCCATTCCCAGTAAATTATTTATTTATTTAAAGTGAATTAATGATTTTAAAAAGATGACCCTTGGTTGAAGGCTTTTGACATGACGGCTTTCATAAATTCAAAAATGTTATTGAAACTTTTTTTTTTTTAAACATTTTTTTTTTCAGAAAATTCTTGTCTTAAAAGTTCTGCAAAATTGTGACAAAATCAGTACATCGTACAACTGCTAATTTTATAAAATTGCATCATTTTGTCCTTATATCACAAAATAAAGTATTGTAAACGTGTTCCTGTCTAATTGCAAAAATTAAAAAGAAATAAAAGAAGAGCTTTTTCTGTTTTGTACGGTTACAGCAGGCGGCCCACGTACGGGGCTCAGTCCTGAAGCGGTCGTCCGTTCGTCACCCTTTTCTGCGTTTCTCCCCCGTCCTCTTTCTGTCTCCTGACCGGAGCCAAAAAAAGTCTTTAAAAAAAATAGAATTTTATTCTAAAACTTTTGCTGTACAAGCATAAAAATGACTTTTCACCATTAAAATCTTTTTGTCACACAATATCAACTATGAATTTACTACATTAAAAATAAATTATTACAACTGTGTGATAAAATTAGTTTTTTGAATCTTTTTTGTTCTTAAATCTCATTTCTTTTTAAAAAATAAAAAAAAATTACGATTTAAGATTGGGACATTTGGACAAAAAATAGCAACTCTTAGTTGCAAAATTGTGAATTTTGTGGATATTCTGTGTTTTTGTCATAAAAATTCTTCATTTTTCACATAATATCATGACTGTTTTGAACATAAAACTGTAAATGAGCTTCAACGGTCTCCTGGCTGCTCACCTTCAGGTTATTTACGTCAGTGCTGAATCGATCAGGCCGTCGTGTTGATGTGACTGACATTTCTTCAGAAAGTTTTGAGTTTTAAGTACGTAATTGAATGCTAACTGAGCTAAAGAGGGCGTGTCCCAGCAATCTTCCAGCCATGCTTCCCCTGCCCCCTTTGCAACGTGGCACAGACTTCAAAATAAGCCCATAGAGGCCTGCAGATGATGTCATGAAGGGTTCATCCAGTTCTTCTACAATCTAAAGCTTCTTGTGATAAACTGCCCTCATGTGGTCTAAAGTGGTACTGCTGAGTGAGTTTAAAATGATTGTTTATGTAAATGCAACATTTGGTAAATACTGAAAGATAAGCTTAAGAGTAATAGTGACTGAGTATAGTAAAAGAAAAACTGTAAATAACAGCAGTAGTATTATTATTATTAATATTATCAATAATAATAATATTGATATTAATAATACTAATATAATAATATCATTAGTAGTATTTATTATGATCACCAATAATAGTAGTAGTATCATCCTCATTATTATCATCATCAACAAGAATAATACTAACAATAATAGTATTAATATCAATATTATCATCAATAACAAAAATACTAGTAGTATTATCATTATTATGATTATTAATAACAATAATGCCATCAAATTAAAAGTAGAGTTAAGTAGGTAACAAAATGCTATCGTTTGTATAAAATAAAATAGGAAGTGGTTTAGAGTTACATAACATTTATATATTTTGAAGCTAGTTAGCTTATTATTAAGTGAATTTTTAAAACAGGAATTAGTGTGCAGAAATGTGTCCATGTGAGCGTCTGGGAGTTGGGAACTGGTTTTGAGCAGTCTTCCCTACCGTCCCAGTCTTTCTGGTTCGTCTCTGTGGCGACACCCTCCACCAGCTGGCCCACCTGCATCACCCGGGTGATCTCCGTCAGCTGCTGCAGGAGGTTCTCCTCCTGGTCTGGGGTCACGCCCTTCACCCTGAAACACAGAAGAAGATTGTGTCAAAACAGAGCCTCAAGCAGGTAAATTGGTATGTAGCCGTCACTGCTATTAGTTACGTTTCTTGAAATTCAGAATCACCTTTAACATGAATAAAAGCTACATTTGCCAATTATAGCCCACCTACTAGTCACTTCATTTCACATTTGCTACATTCTTTCCACATGACATCATCAGTCTCTAAAGTTTCAAAAATCATTTATAAATTCCTCTTAAGCAATCGTTCTGGCCAGTAGACGTGTGAACTGTAGCGCCCTCTATGGACCAAACTTTCTGAAATTTGACGCGTTTGTCAATCACATTGTCCCGACTGTCAGTGCAGAGTTTCATTAAATTTTGATTATTACGTCACCAGATTTACAATCAAAACAAGATTGAAGGTTGTTTTTTGTTTTTTTTATCAGCATGGTCAGCTGATGTGTGCTAAATTATTCAATTCAATTCATTTTTATTTATATCGTGTCTATAACATCCACACACACCTGTCTGGACTGTGGTAGGCGCTGGAAACGATCTTCTCCATCACCTGTTCCGTCTCCCGCAGCCTCTCCTGCAGCTGCGTCAGCTCGAAGTCAGCTGCAGGGTCCAGACGGAGGAAAAAAGCGCCAAAGAAAGAAAGTTTAAGTTGCTGAAAGTTGGTTTGCCACAAAAACTCAAACAAGAAAAAGGTTAAGTGAAACTCACTGATCTTTCTCTTCCTGTTCTCTGAGCGAACTGGAGCAAACCTGCCATCTGTTGGTTTGTTGTTCACTTTAGACATGATCTGAACAGCAAACAAGAACACTTTTAGAACAACATTTTTTCAAATAAAAATCTGTGATTCTTAAGACAAAAAGTTGAAATTATACTAAATTGTTTGAATGTAATTTAAATGTAGTTTCATGTAGAAATATTTCAAAAAGTTGATATTTTCCAACAAAAACTAATTTTAAGTTAAAAAGTCAAAATTATGACATTTGGGATTGTACGATTGAAAAGTCTGAGTTGTAAAATGCCTTTGTCTTGTAGAATTTACAATTTCACAACAATGTTCTTTTTAAAATTTGGGATTTTACAAAAAAATGTAATTTTAGTACAAATGTCTCTTTATGATACAAGGTGCAATGTTAGGGAGTTTTGAGGTTTTATGATCAAAATTCACCTTTTTAAGACAAAAAAATGTGAAGTTGTGAAACTGGCCATTTTACTACAAATTAGTCTTTTTTCGAAAAAAAAAACAAACATTTTTTTTAAATTTGCAATTATAGAAATACTTACAAAAATTTATATAAGGAAAAAGTTTTGACTTAAGCCTCAATTTTATAATAAAAGTAACACATTTTGTGAAATTTAAGATTTAAAATAAATTTTAAAAAAATGACTCAGTCCAGGAACTAACAGGAAATCTGACAACACAGCTTGTAGAGAAATCCAAGAATAACTGGCCCTTCAACAGTAACCATGACAATAATGAGTTTGACGCCTCTGTCTTCCAGGATTATGTTACCCCTAATTTCCTCCATGATTTTATCAGACAGCTTTTATTTTGAAGGGCTCTCATCGCCTGCTGGCAGTGTCTGACCTTGAACAGGATGTAGAGGATGTAGAGCAGGATGCCAAAGCCATAGACAGGGATGATCTGCCCTGCCAGGTTGGACTTTCCTCCGGCTCCTGTCCCCGCCCCCGCACCTTTGGTCCTGGCAGCGGCCTCGGGGTTGTGGCCCCTGGAGAAGCCGGATGCCGCAGCTCTCTGGCCTCGGCCCTCAGGGGCCATCGGACGGTGGATCCCAGGAGGGAAACGACCTTCATCACAAAAAAGAAATAGAAAACAAAGCTGTCTGAGCGGGTACTTAGCATTGCCCACATGGTCATTGTTTTTCTTCTTGCTTTAATTTATAGTGAATAAATAATGCAATGGTGAAAATCATATTAATTACCTGGTCTGTGAAAGCTTTTAAAGATGATCATGAATTTCTAACTGGAACATTTCTAAAGAAACATTTGATTCAATTCTGATCAAAAAGTGGGAATAACTGAGGTGGAAAGCAGCTGGTTTATGTCAGAAATTCAGGATTTAGGAAATGATTGAAAAAGATTTGACAACTAAATGTTTGTCATTTTTGTCAAATTTGCTGTTTTTATTTTAAAAGTTTGTGATTTTAGGACAAAAAGCTGAAATTATACAAAATTTGCAATTTTTTACTAATTTGTTGTCAAAAAGTTGATAATTTTAAATTAAAAGTCTAATTTTTTTGACATTGATTTGTTTTTTTAAATCTTGCAAAATTTGAAAATTTACATGAAAATAAGTCGCAGGTGTAGATAATGGGTGGATGGATGGATGGATGAAAATAAGTCAACATTTTTTTTTAATTTGTAATTTTACAAGAAAAAAAATAGTAGAAAAATTCTTACTCTTATAAAGCTATATAAATGCCAATTTTACAACTAATACTTTTATGTCAAATGTTTCTAAAAGTTGACATTTTCCTGAAAACAAAATGTGTCTTTAAAAAGTGATAATATTGATACATCTGTGATTGTATCGTTAAAAATCTTGGTTTTGATCTTTCAAATTTTGTGATTTTACAACAAATGTAGCATTTTTTTTTTACAAACATTTACAAGATAAAGGTCTTATTTTTTGTGAAATTTGCATTTTTTTTAAACTGGCGTTTAAGACATTGTTAAATAAAGGTGATAACGGCGTCTTTGGCGCCCTCTGGAGGGAGGAAAGTGTAACTACGAGAACACTGATGTCCCAGCACATAATTACGTTTTAAACAGAAATAAATGAGCACAACAGTGCATCAATATAAATGTAATACAGTTAGAACTCCTCGGCCGTTTTAAGAATAAATAAATAAATAAAGGCGTCTCACCCTCCGGCCGCTCGCCAGCATCCCTCCTCCCTCCTCTAGACAGCAGCATCTTGGGGAGCAGCAGAGCCAAGCAGAGCGCGAGGACGGTGGCCAGAGTCACCTTCTGGAAGGTCGACATCGACATGCCTACGGCTCATAAATAACCTCCGTAACGAAAAGACAGATATAAAAGACGGAATCGATGTGACACGAGACGAGAATCTGCTGAACTTCCTCATCGGCCGGAGGAGCGGAAGTGCCGTGGAGATGCAGTTATGACGCTTTACCGCTGGGTGTCGCCAAAGGAGCAGGTTGAAGGAAAGATTCTTTCATGATCTGATTTAAAACTAACCATCCATTATCTATATCCCCTATGTCCTGTGCAGGGGTACGGGGGGGGGGTTGAGGATGTCTCCACCCCCCCAACCCCCCCCCACCCCTAACCC
>JBAMYA010000021.1:1393445-1432957 GCA_037176975.1 Arrhamphus sclerolepis | reverse complement strand
AGCTGGGATGGGCTCCAGCAGACCCCCGTGACCCTGAACAGGAAATAGCGGGTATAGAAAATGGATGGGTGGATGGACAAAGGATGATAGTGGTCTTTAGCGGTCGCAGCTAAAGAATTTTAGACTTTTCTCAATATTAGGAGATGATGAAGAACTGAGACTGCAGTAGTGGTCACTGTAAGGACATTTCTTCATGCCTATGTAAAGAAGGTGGATGTGACTACTACTATCACATAAACTTGACTGGTTCAATCATCAATGAGCAGAGAGTACTACACTCGTAACTGCTGCGTAATTTTTTAAATAATTTTTTTTAATTTGAAAAATCAATGAATAAATCATTAAACTTCTGCATCATGAATGTAGTGAAAAAAAAAAGTTGTGCTCAAGTCAGCTGTATCTGTCTTTCTCTGTCTCATTCATACACTCACACACATTCGCCTGAAAAGCTCCATTTACAATATTACATTTGAGGAGTGATGGGAGGGAGCTTTTAATTTCCATGAAAATGAGTGGAAATGTGAGGAGCAGACAGCAGCCAGCCTGTCAGGCTGCTTCTCATTCAAACTGACAGTGAGTGTGCACAGGGAGTGTGTTTTCACACTGAATGTCATCATCGCCCAGCCCTGCGATGTCATCTCTTCACACACAATAATGCCACTGTGAATCTAGCTGAGGAATGTCAAGTATTAATATTTCAGAAGTTGTTTTTTTTTCTTTTTCCCTCACCTTTCCAAATGTTTCAAAGCAGTTTTTGAGTAGAAGAAAAGGAGAATGGGGCGAAAATGATCACATTTCCTGCTCTATTTCATCCCTTTCGCCAACGTCTGCAATCTTGCTTTTTCCTTCTCAGTATTTGACACTGAGGCAACATATCTGTCACAGCAAATGGCTTTTAAAATTGTTAATGATGCACTTGACTGGAGTAGCCTTACTTTTAATGGTGTTGACATGCTAGACACAATTTGATTGATTCGATTTGCTCAATTAATGATTGTGGGAGCGTGGCCTGATTTGAAGCTTGTTTCAGCTGATTATTTCTCCAAATAACCCTTTAGTGTCAGGACCGTTACTTCTTATGTATAAAATCCTTGAATGATGAAGCTCCAATATATGTGGAAAATCTCATCATTCTATACTGTCTAAGTAGAACACTCCGCTCCCTGAATGCAGGTTGACTTGCTGTTCCAAGAGTCTGCAGGTCTAGAAAGTGCAGAGTCTTTAGCTATCAGGCTCCTTTATTATGGACTCAACTCCCAACCTCAGTCTGGGGGACAGACTCCCTCTCTACATTTCAGGTTAGGCTGAAGACCTTCCTTTTTGATAAAGCCTCTAACACTGCAGTCTCTTTGACCACCTCCTAGTTTTGCTGCTATAGTCCTAGACTCCTAGGGTGACTCTTTCTGTGCTATGAGCATGTTTTCTGTCTCTCTTATCACAGTTTCAGATTGTCCTAAATCATTTCATTGCATTAACACTGTCTTCTGCAGCCCCTCTTTCAATACCCACCACCACACAACAACCACAACCACCATGTTTATATGTTTTTGTCCCTTTCCTTTCTCTGTCCTCTCTGTCTCCCTAATCTTTTCTTCCTTTACCCAAGCTATCTTTCAGCAGGAGAGTCCCCCTTTGAGTCTGGTCCTGTTCGAGGTTTCTTCCCAAGAGAGAGTTTTTTTTTTTTTTTTCTTGCCACTGTTCAGCTTGCCATGTGCTTAGGGGTCATGCTGTGGGTTTCTATGAAGCGTCTAGAGACAACCCCTGTTGTAATAGGCGCAATATAAATAACACTGAATGGAATTGAATTGAATCGCCAATGAGACTGAGCAGACTGCACCACTAAATGAATGTCGTGCACTTTCACAGTTCACAAACATGGCAATGAAAGGAACTTGAGGTGAGATGAGGTGTGGAGGACCCATGTGCAGGAGCTTATGGAGGGAGTAAACAAAAGTCCTTTACAGAAAGAAAAAGCACTGCACAACTAGGAAGTCAAGAACAGAAATAAAATATCCACGTACAGAGATAAAAGAACTGAACCACAAAGAACTACAGGAACATGACAGGAGACATGTAGGGAAAAAGACTATTCAGAGAGGCTGATGAGACACTGGTGTGAACAGTCAGGATAGAGAGGAGGAAGTGAGTCAAACAGAACTAAACAAAGTAAAACTGGAATTAAGTCAACCAGGAAATCTATCTATCTATCTATCTATCTATCTATCTACACATAGAGAGAGAGAGATAGAGAGAGAGAAATACTAAAAGAGCTAAGAAAAAGTCAAACACAAGTACAGAAGTACAAAACTGTAACAGAACACAAAATCAAATGAAACATAAAGAAGGGAGGCCAGTTTGGATAACCCTGAGCAGGACCTGGATCAATTATAGGAGATTCTCCTGCTGACAGCCAGCTGAGTGAAGGAAGACCTGAGGAGGGAGACAGGACAAAGAGGGGAGACGTACAAAATATAGAACATGTGGTACAAAAAGATACAAACGTGGTGGTTGGAGGGTTGGACTACAGGTCAGCCACACCAGTCAGCATCCCACGATGGCATCCGGTCGACATGTGCAGATAAACACTAGGACGGTTGGAAGATGGAAGGTTTGGGAGGCGAGGGGGAACATGACATCACCACAACAGCACCTGAAATCTTACTGCTTAAAGGCATCCACAGTAAGGCTGTCACACGTAAACGCATTTAACAGTTAAATGACAACATGCGCTTTGTTTCTACATGAGGACTACAAACAGAAGGACACTGACCCCACAAAGCAATGTATTTTTGATGTTTTTGTGAACTAATTCAAAATCTATAGAAATATTTAGGATGAAATGTAAACCCTTTTGATTTTTGTTTTTCTATTTTGTTGCATTATAACCCCTGTAATGTAAACATGTTTTTGGTGATCGTTTGGTAGAAAAGAAAAAAAATGAAAAAAGAAAAGTTGTTCAGGCATATTCACGTTTGCTTTGTCAGCTTAAATGGAGATCTTGTGCTTCATATGAGTCGCATAAATACATTTATGTCATACAGACACTCAATAAACTAATGAACACATTGGCATCCAGTATGTTCATATGTGCAGTGGGGAAGCCAGGGGTTCGAACTGATGCCATCCAAATTAGAAGATGATGACAGCACCTCCTGAAACACATCTGACTGTATGCAATTTAAGGTTAACATCATCTCTAAATCTCTTTCTGTTGAAAAGTAAAGCTCCGCTAATTTAGACACAGAAAGGACATAGCCAGAATCAAAACTAGTTTCATCAACATGAGGAAATGTCAAACGAGGCTCAGATGAAGAGCTCCTCTTTGTCTCATGTCATCCACTGGAAATTATGATGGCGTCATCAGAACTTTAGCCTTGAAATGTAAAGGAAGTGAACACACACACACACATTAGCAAAGCACTTAAATCTTGCGCATACACCAACTGGGCCTTTCTTTATTGACTCGATAGGAAAGAAATCTGAGTTTATTAAAAGAAAGAGGATGTGGCTGGAGTGTCAGAGAGACTTAGAGAGATTTTTTCCAAATGCAACACCTGATTCCACTTCAAAGCTGTCAACATTCAGACAGAAACTGTTGAGAATGACACACCTGTGAATGAGAAGCTATAATGAGCAGTCATGTTTCATGTGCAGTTCAGTAAAGCAAATAGCAATAGATAAAGAAGAATAAAGTGAGTAGGCGTCAGCAGTCATTATCCACTGAAAGAACCTGTTGTGTGATTTTACAACATGAAAAATCCCACCTTATGAGGAAGTGCTCCAGTGTGAAAAAGGACTTTGTTTGCCATTCTGTGAGCCAAATGTAACTAATAAGTTTGTCACCATGTGACTACATCTTAGACAAACTTCATTTTGAAATGCTTTGCTGCCGGCTTCATAATTTTTGGTCATTCTTGGTTGTTCTGTGCTTTTCTTTAAGGAGTAGAATTTTACGTTGACAGTTCAGGGTCGCTGGGGGGAAAAAAGTGCATCCATGAATTCATTACAAGCAAATTTGTAATATTACAAAGGTGTTTTAATTCTATTTTCTATAATACTGTAAGAATGAAGTGATAATATGTGTCAAAGGTGATATATTATGCTCAGTAACTTTTTTTTTTTAATTATAGCTGTCATATTGTCCTGAGGCCTTAATAAAATGTCTGTGACATGCTTTTCCTGCAAATTCTGCACACACAAGGTCTAGCAGTTCCTTTTCAACCGTGTCTTTACAACTCTTTTCGTAGCAGCTGGTTTTAGTGCAGGGTCAGGCAAGCCTCCATACTCTGCGCACACTTCTGCGGACTTGTCTTTTCCTGAATCAGTGTCACTCAGTTCTTTTGGTGTATCAGCACCCAATTATCATGAGTTTCAGGACCTTGGAGAGAACTTTGCTTATATACTGCTGCTTGGAAGTCTGTGAGCCCTTAAATCCCCTCTAAGACTTATGCAGTTTTCTTTCATCTAATGGCAACCATCAATATCATGACTAAAAGATTACATGGTGAACAAACAAGAAATGGACATAACTGATTTGCATGCACTTGTATTAACAGAAAGGCACACAAAGTGTATCCATCAATTGTAAATTAACAAGTGTAAACACTGAATGCTGAATATTTGATGCAGAGTTTAAAGGGTCAAGCTGCATCTTCTCTGCACACAGCAAGCAGGACAGACATGATGATTAAGGCATGTCTGTACATGACATGAAAGACTTCACTTCTTTCTCTGGAGTTAATATCTATGTTCATTACATTATGTGTAACAACACCCTGACGGGTATGAGGTCATTAATGCAAATGTGACTGTTGTCTCAATGACTGAATGCAGTCACTTAAACAGACTGATGAAGCCATTTATGTGATGCACCATTTCTGAAAAGATTGTTGGTTTTTCCCAGGTTTCTGCATCATTATGGCATAAAACAGCAGATTTCTAAAAAACTCCTTAAGATATATTTAAACGCATGAATGGAAAGTGGTCCAAAATTCAATTAAGGTTTGGGTCCAGTTCAGAAAACATTTTAATATTGAAAATATATGCAGCTACTTTCCAATGATGTTTCATCATCTTTTTTGAACTCTCTCTAATAGATCAGGCATTTGCAGTTTGGCAGAGAAGTGGCTTGGTCTACTTTCAAGACGTCTTTACTGATTAGAGCTCTGCATCATTGACATTTTTAACTTACCTCATAAATTACCAAAGTCTCAGTACTTCAGGTAGCTTCAGGTTTGGATTTCTGCTTCTAAATGCTTCCAGGGGTATCCATCTCTACCCACTGAAGACTTACTGTACTGTAAATCCACTTAATGAAGGAGGAATATACAAGAATAGATGCATCACATGTTCACTGGATTAGAAAAGTGATTTTGGCATGGATGTAGAAAAAAAAACAAGTATACAACATGAGGGATGGAGAATAAATACAACAAAACCTTGTCAAAGTCCACAAGTCCAAATGCAGCCTGCCTTTTGCCTGGCTCCTTGTTCTTTCTTTTCCTTTTCCTGAAAAAGAAAAGAATCTAGAGGTTGCAATGGTTCAATCAAAATCAAAGCAGATTTCAAGTACTAAAACCAGTGTTAAGGTGGAGTCAGAAACACTGCAATCCATTAATTAATCAACAATGGATTGTCACTTCCATGTGACAGATCACATCAGCTGGGGTGGTGTAAACAGAAACAAATAAAAGTGGTTTGAGTTGATGGGCACCAGTTGAGTATGTTAGTGCAGCAGGGTGAGCACTTTCTCTCTAGTTTGCCTCCTTCGTGTGATTGTCCCCTTTAATAACACAACATCTAAAAGGGAGGCACCGTTAGAGGTAAGATTCATGGTTTTGTTATTTACTTATTTGGGATTGTATGTTTCTGTTTGAGCCACTCTGGCAGCCATCTTTTAGCCTACCTGAAGCAACAGGAGGGGAGGAGCAAGGGAGATCTTCCCTGGTTAAATGTCTGGGGGTTATTTTGATTATTTAAGTGATACGTTTCTTGAGTTAAGTTTGAATAAAATTATTTTGATACCATTGTACTGTGTGTGTGTGTGTGTGTGTGTGTTTTGTTTTGTTTTGTTTATTTAGGGGGCCAGCCACAGTAGGATTTACTTTCATGAATTATAGCATAGTTTTTTATGTCCCACTAACTGTCCATCTCTGTGTGATTCCAGATGCTGAGGGCCTCACTGGTGAACCCCCTTTTTTTGGCGATGGTGTCCCCTTTCGTGTAGCACCCATTCACCCCTTTTTTTGCTTCGTTGTAGAATGTGTGTGTGTGTGTGTGTGTGAATTGTGGTGCTCCCATTTTAGGTTGATACATTCACTCCTTCCCTCACCTGAAGCACAAAGGCTCCGGCCCTGGAAGATGCAGGATTTAAACTATTTTAAATAGTTATTGAATAATTCTTTTTTTTTTACATTTTGATGGAGATGCGTCTCTTGCCTGCTCAGTGTTACAAACTTGTTATTTTGTCATTTTGTGACGCCCACCTGTGTCCAACAGTGACCCCTGTAGGTTCAGCATGTCAGTGTTGGTGTGTCTGATGTTCTCTCTTCTCTCTCACCTACTTAAAACAGAGGGTGTTAAAATTAGTTCAGTTTTGTTTTTTTGTTATTTGTTTGTTTTTTTCCAGTATCATTTCATGCATGCTCAGTTAGAAAAGTTTGAGTTGAATTGAAGACTCTACGATCCCTAGCAGAGCTGCTAATTTTGAATAGTCATTTTATGAATTTGAATTTAGTGAATAAATGGATCTTAGTGAACTGAAATTAATTAGAATTTAACTCCAAAAGGATGATTGGATTAAAATTACATCTAACATTGGACTAGAACAGGACGTAATTGGACTGACTCCATGAAAATAAACTGAACTGAACTGAATTTCACAAACTGGATGGCTTAGCTTCATGTTTAATATTTAAGTCTTCTACTCTGATATCAAAATAATGATACTGTTAAAACACACTTGCTCAGCCATTCAGAAACACAAAACATTAAACAACTAGTTACAACACTCATGGCTGCAACCATTACTGCTGAACAACACACATTCTGTTTCTGTTGCTAATAGTTAGCTGGCTTCAGGCATCAGATTAATTAATAAATTACAATACAATATGAACACATTTGGAGTTGCATCGGTCTTGTCAAGCAAGTGGAGTAGCTACTGAAGACATTTTCAATGATGACAAAGTGTTCAGAGAGGACCCATACCTGACACAGCTTTCCTCTGCTCAAATATGTGTCAACTGAAGCAAAGGAGCAACGTGCTTCTTTACAAAGCTTGTTAATGTCGGCGTATAAAACCTGCATACACAGCCTGAAAACTAAGTTTGACACAGCTCAGTACTGAGCTTTTGGCTCTAACTCTTATGTTCAAAAAGAACATGATAATTTTACCTTTACATGATCTGTCACTTCTATTTGTATTAATTTATCTCCACTTCTCCCAGTGGGGATCAACATGTTCTTTAACTGGTCGTGAAGTTAAAAGTGTGGGAGAAACAAGGTTCGTCCAGTAAATGAAATGAGGTGAGAAGAGCTCATTACTCACTGTCACGGAGTGAGTGGCAGGTACATCAACACAGAAAAAGTACACAGTGAGCTATTTATAAATAACAGGGACAGGCATTGATGCACACCCTAACCCCCGCCACACGCCTCCCACGATGACCAGCCCCTCTTCCGAGCACCATTATTCTCATCTCATTTATTTCTTCTTAACAGCCGATGCAGATCTATAGAAGATCTGCTGTGTGAATACAGTGACACGGTTTGCACTTGTTTTAGCCATTTCCCATCACAAAACACACACACACAAGTGCTGAGACCCAACATGGCACCCTTGTCCACCTGTCACAGACTTGTATGTAATTCTATCTGAGAGCAAAACCTGTTTCTTTTAATTGCTTGCAGCTCTCCCCGGAGGAGGAGCAGTGTCTGACAGAGGACACAGTAATGGTTCACCATGGGACTGCTACATTAAACATACAGTTCAGCCACACCACTAAGGAATACTTCAGCACATGCAGTACCTTACACAGATATTCCTTATAGAAACTCTTTGCTCAGGCATCATAAATTATTACCAGTTACCTGTCTGTGGGTACAGTAATGAATCTAAAGTATGTTGGTGTTTTGATGATTCGTTAAGCTTCCATCTGAGACGCTGAGAGGAAATGGGACAAGAGAATTTATGAGTTGATCTTATGTTGGCCTACAGGGATAAAAGTTATAGTCTATGATAGCTTTGGTAGCACTTACAGTTATAGGCTTGATAATGAGCTGTTCTCTTCACTCTTCTGCAGTCCATGAAAAGTCAATAGGAAAGACAACATTTGATAGGAGAGGTTACACTTGTGCAATTATCTGCTGATGCAGTCAGGTACAATGTTTCTTTTAATGTTTTCATCTAGACTTCTGATTGGGCTTATGTCATGTACAGTGTGATGCAGTTTTATTACTTATTGCACTCCATTTGACTTCCTCCAGGTCATATCACCTTTCTACCACTGCATCTTCCTGCTCTATTCAAAGAGTCTTGGATAATGTCCCCTTTAAAAACTCTTTTCTCACTTTAAGAGCTTTTGTCCAGTTTTTACAACTTTCATTCCTATCTAAAAATATTGTGACAGGGGCCCTAAAGGCAGTTGGATCCACTAGTATAGTCCTGTCTTCTTATACCTGCCAGTAGCATCTCTTGGTTTTCAGCTCCACCTCACTGCTTGTTCTTTTAGTGTGTAATGACGAGGACACATGCCTGCATCCCATTACCTGTTGGCAGGTATGCCACTCGGCCCAGTGCTGGGGACAGTTGACAGTTTACCTTTTCACCACTCAAATAGCATGTCTTGTGTCACTTAAATGATGGCTAACTACATCTGTCATGGACCAGGTGTGCCCACAGTGTCACCATCACTGTGTCATTGATGATCAGTTGTTGACCAGCTGTCCTTCTCAGGCTGTATTACTTCTGTATCTTGCTCATGTTTCATTGCATCACACAAGATTAAAGCCTGATGTCAGACAGGTGAAAGTAGGGGTTTATTTGATGAAGTTGGCCAGATGTTGTGATCACAAACAGTTCATTTTGATATTTTCAGCAGCTAAACAATTATAAAGCAGTGTCAGTGTCTCCGTCTTCCTTTCTTTCTTTGTCCAGCTGGACTTCAGCTGGAGTATCCAGCTGGTTCTGCTTAAAGTTTGCTTGGGAGGTCATGCTCTGGGTATCTGAGAAGCATGTAGAAACAACTTGTATTGTAGACAGACAGACAGGCAGATATTTTATTAATCCTGTGAAGGAAATAGTTTTTTAAATCACGCATAAAACTATCTATAAAAATAGAAGATGTCTCCATTTGTGCATTTGTGTCAAGTTATAGAAATAAGTAGTTATTAACGATATATGCAGTCTGTTATGCAAATGTATGATTGCAGGACAGATGAAAAAGGCTAATTATATGATATTGGCAGTAATATAGAACAGATGTGTGATCACCTCTGTAATATGGATGAATTATTCTAAATAGTTATTGTTGATGGGAGGAATGATTTCCTGAATCGTTCTTTGTGACGGTGGAGCTGGAGCTAAAAAGAGCAACACTGTTAGTTCAGTGTGTGATGTAGTGGGTGGGATGGATTGTCCATGATGGACAGTTTATCCAGAGACCTCCTGTCTCTGACTGTCTCCAGCATCTCCAGCTTGTGTTCAATGATTTTTTAGAACCTTGTGAATCAGTTTATAGATCCAGCCGGAATCTTTTTAGCTGATGCTGCTCTCCCAACACACCACAGCGTACATAATGGCACTGGCCGTGACAGAACGGTAGAACATCTCCAGCATTTGTTGCAGATATTGAAGGAAGCAGAGTCTGCTCATCCCCTTCTGTTACACACTGTCTGTGTTTCTGCTGTCCAAGCGCACATCCAAAGATCTATAGCTGTCCACCACATCAACCTCCTCCCCACGATCATGATGGGCTGATGTGCAGGCTTCATCATCCTAAAATCATTTTTCTTCCACCTTCTTTAGGTTTTAGAGGAGACGGTTCATATGTGTTCAAGAGTTCTTCTTTTGAAATTAGTCCTGTCCTGCAACCTGTTGTTGTCACAGTTTTACACTACCTACTTAAGAGATACAGAAAATACAGAAAAATGTAGACTTGGATGGAGGATTGGATATTTTTTAAATTAGATTGCTGGGTTTTCAAATTTAGGTGGCTGCAGACAAAGGAACAGGTCTGTGTTATCTGAATGTTTCTGAATCAGTAGTCACATCAGTATTATATACATATAATAGAAATAAAAAGTGCCTTTTAAGGATACTATTAATGGTCACAGCATTTTCAGGTTTTCTCCAGGTACTCCAGATTCCTCCTGCAGTCCAAAAGCATGCTTAGCTAAATGTACCACAGAAGTGACTGTGAGTGTGTGTGCGGTGATGCCCTGAAATGAACCAGTGATTGTCCCCCTGAATGGGAAGATCCTACTATAGATAACCCACGGATATTTGAAAAATGAGACAACTTGCAATCACCAATTAGAATCTAGAAAAAGTGTAAAACATTTTAAGGTACATACCCCCACAGTAATAATGATAATAATGATAAACTTTATTGAGAAAGGGACAATGTACAGCTCAAACATAATTGTCACCATTTGGTGTGCTCTACCAGATTATAGCATAAGCTAATTTGCATCTGCAGTCCCCTGACAAGCTACAAAAATAGAAAATACACATATCTTTTCAGTATGATAAACAAGTGTTTGAGTCATCTGAGTAACAAGTTTCCATTTGTCATTATTTGTAAATGATGTTTGTTTGCCAAGAGCCTGCCTTTTCATGATTCATGCTCGCTGTACACAACCTCAGAGAGATCGTGTCTTGGAAAGAACTGAGCCAGGGTCTGATACCTTTGGAGAGTGGACATGAACAACAATATGCGAGCAGTTTCTTTGCTCAGATCAGACCTGGTAACCAATTTATTTGGTATTTAGTCCAAAGTCAGGGCCATTGTCATGGCCTGGGAGGACAACAATGACTAAAACATTTCAGGGCAAGAATTAATCAGTTTCTCAAAATCCTTTGCCAACACTGAAGTAGGTGTTGTTTTTATACAAACAGACTCTGAAACACACATACATAAAAAGGAAAAAAGTGCAGGACTTCTCAACATTCTGTTTCATTAATAGGAAGCATGTCCCTGAGTGTGCCTTGCATGGCATTCACCACAACCCGCACCTCGGAGACAAACAAATGAACAAATAATAGTGCGGCCAGTCTTCAAAACCAGGTTTAATTATCAACAGGCAGCATAATAGGGGGTGAGGATGGAGGGTGTTCTGACGAGTGACAACCTCTGTGCCTTGAACCTTCCTACAGACGTACAAACACATACACACACACCAAGATCACCACATCCAGTGAATTCAAAGCCATTCATCATGGTGACAGTAGGAGGCCAGTGGGGAGGACTCCAGGGTAAAAACCTCTTGTATTAGAATTCTATTTCACGTATTTACTCACCTTTTGCCTGTATGTGAGGTCTCGCACAGTTAGCGTATGTGTGCGCATGCATGTGTGAGGAAGAAAAAAAAAAGAGGAAAGCAGTGAAGAGACCCATGATGATTTGGGAGGTGGAGCAGGATGATTAGGATTCATAGAATATGAAGGTTGGTCACAATAACCTGCAAGCATCATTGTTTTCTGCAGAAGGTTTCATGCAGTAATTTAAATTAACCATGGTATTTTCTTTCTTTCTTTTTTTTGTTTGTTTTTCCAGATTGATATAGTGTCTGCTTTGAAAAATGCATGAGGATGTTTACTTGAATGTTTGAAGGCCGAGCCTGGAGAAGGACTCCTAATTTTCCAGATTTTCTAATTATACTTCATCAGCTACACAACTATTAGCCAAGGAAAAGTGTTTCACGTATCAGGATGCTTTTCTTCTTCTAGATACAAAATGTCATGAAAACAATTTCTATTAATGAGCTATAAACATTCAGGAGAAAGAAAATCTATGAAGTGAGCATCGTCCATGAGTCAGATTTACCCACTCAGACTGAATGAGTCACTTTACAATCCTTTCTTTATTTTCAGGGACATGTTATTGTTGAGAGGCTTATTACCCGAGAGCTGTTTAACTGCAGTGGCTTTATCATTTTTATTACTTCAAATACAGGAGCATGAATAGCCTCACATCATATTGTACTTTGATTGAAAACATAGGTTTAATAAACATGAACATACTACCCTGTATAAGTTTTCTACTGGCTGTGGTATCCTTTCGTAATAACATTATTTTGGAGTCTATCAGTTATTTCAAAATGCTGACATTTATTTTTTATTGTTTTAAGAGAGAAACATGGACAATGTTGCTGTCAAGAATCGAGTAAATTGGCAAAATGACACATTGAGGTTGGTGGGATAAAACCAGTAATTTCTACAAATAGCACATGTTCGTTGCAGCTTTTCGAAAAACATTGTTAACTGTTGCATTGCTGATTCTTACATAACTCATTTTAAGCTTTTGTTTATGAGTGTGAGTGAGTGAGTGAAAGTAAGCAACATAGAAGGATCCTTGTTCAGAGTAGTTTGCAGTACTATGATGTGACAGCTGGCTATAGAAACATTAAACTCATCTTTTCTGTCTGCAGGGCTTCATCTTAAATCCATTTGCACACTGACCACAATGTGCAAATGCACCTGTGGTGATCATCTTATGGGGAAAGCAAGGAAAAACGTGAAGAGAGCATAAAAGAAACAGAAAACTATATATAAAAAAAATAAAATAAACCTGTTAAAATTCAAACAACAAATGAACTAGAATTGATTGTGCAAAGAGGGATACTTAAAAAAAATGCCTATAGTGATATCAGTCTACAGTGCAAAGGATAGTTCACAAACTGGAAAACGTAATGGACAGCGCTGGGCATCCTCCACATCCCAGTGATTCAACGACAGCTCAGCTGCAACACAGACCCCTGCAGGAGACCCTTCAGAAATAACCATCGACAACGGCGATAAAAAGACATAAATGCTGCAACATTTAAAATCCCTTTTGGGCCTGAAAAAGTAAATGAATGTGAAACATCTGTGCAAAAAGCTTTTAAACTTTCGACTTGATTCTCAAAAAGGATGTGTTTTCCAGGAGTGTCTCATCAAACATTTTATTGTTTGGATTTTATTCTTTAATTATTCTTGGAGGTTCTAACCATCTAAATAATAAATACGCAGCTTCCATTGTTTTGTTTCTTAATGCTCCTGAGTGTGTGTGTGTGTGTGTGTGTGAATGCAATTCTCACTTTTAAGGCAATCTGATGTTTATTCAACATCCATCAAATGTTTTCAGTTCAGTTGCAATATGAAACATCAATCTTCATCATTTATATCTTCCTGATGACATTGAAATGCTGCGTCAGCATGATTCAGATATGGCCACAAAAAATATATAAGTGAAAAGCTTAACAACTTAAAGTGAAAACCTGAACATAGGATGCTCCAGGAAATGCAATGAACTCTGTGTAAATTACTATGGTGATGAAGCAAGGTTTACAGAAAGCTAGTTTTGTGTCCCTGAAAATCCTGGCTTTAACTCTTTGCTACACCCTACATCTGGTCAGCTGACCTAACTGCAATGCATACTGCACGCCAAGGCTGCATGTCGCATGTCCACAACTAGTTTACTTTGTGTGAGAGGATGTGAACAGCATGCAAACAGTTTATAAACTTGTCCTGGTGGCAAAAATCTAGTCTACAATGATTGGAGGCCATCCTCACAATCACTATCGCGATCAACCTTTGGGGTTTCAGAAAGTGTAAAAGAGTGTATCCAGCTGTCGTAGGGTAAAACGTGGGTACAGCTTGTGCATCATTCCACTCACAGACTCAGGCCTCTGTGGTGTGACTTTTGAAAATTCAATTGTAAATGCCATTTCCCATGTATACCATCACAAAAGCATAAACCAGTCATTACTAACCATTAAGACCGGCTGGCAGGCTGTATTTACTTAGCTTTGATGTTACAATAGCCAATAATCTTGCAGCAAGGCTAAGTGCCCAGGAAAGACACAGGGGACTGCAGAGTATGAGCTCCATCCAGACTGACCTTACAGAAATGAAATAAGTATGAGATTCTTGACAGTGAGTGATTCTTGAGAGAGGAATCAAATGCACAGTGATTTTACACAACTAAGCAAAAGATTCATAAAGGCAAGAGGTCCTTAAATTCTGGTTTTTGTTTTTTGTGTCAGTGTTGATCCTCTTCTTCTGTTGCCTAGAAATCTAGACGTGCTGCCAGGAAATTTACGTTTGCTCAGCAGGTCTGTGTTGCTGCCCTCTGCTGAAGCTCATTAATTGTGCCCAACAGTCTTCAGGACCCGATCAGATCAGTTTTTCATGGTAGATTTTATTTAGAGGGCTGAACGAGGTGATGACAGAGTGAGACAATGGCATCTGGATGGTAAACAGCTGTCGCTCAAATCAGATCGTTTGGCATTGACATTTAACTAGGACTTCTGTGATAGTCTTTTAGGGATTGCGATGGATGAAGTCCATCTCATTTACAAATGATAAGATGCAGCTGTACTATGAAGGGCCGTATAGGACAAAATGCACTTCACACATATACACACATGCACATGCAAATGCACATAAAATCAACTCTTACATACACATGAGCAACATCTCACATATAAACTAGCGAAAATTCACACTTGCGTACTACTAAAACTGCACTCAAACATATAATATACTCTATATGACACTCCATTTGAATCAGTAATGACAGTATGTATGTCAGAGGTTTTACATGTGCATGTGTGAGGGCACAGTTGTATAAATGAGAGGTAATATATGCGTATGTGTGAGTTCACGCTAGTTTGAATGAGAAATTGCGGTATGTGTGTGAGAGGTTCGATAGTAAAATGGGTAATGGAAGGTCCAGTAGATGGCAGTAATACAGAAAGACAGAATCAGTCAAACGGCAGCTAATCTAAACAATATTTTCACATCGCAAGATGCTAGCAGCAGTGTGGCCTCTGCTTTGATGGAGCAAACTTCTATTGTTGTTGTTTTATCATCTGTGTTCATATTTCTGTTATTAAAAGCTAATGTGAAGATTTTGAAAGCGATCACACTGTTGTTGTAACAGAGAACCAAGTTCACGCTGTGGTGAGCTCAGGCTGGGTTTTTGTCCTGTCTGCATGTTCTGTTGTCATTTCCTGTTTTATTTTGAAAAATAACTATTCTCGTTTCAGGTCACTTGTCCTTCCTCGTGTATCGGGTCTGATTGTCTTCTGATTGTCTCCACCTGTTCCCCATTAGTGTAAGAGTCTGTCTCCCTTTGCCTGTGTATTTCATCTTCTCATGATCTCTCCAGCCATTTCCACAGGATTTAACTGGATTCTTTCTGTTTTCTTCCTCCAAGTGAGAGACTATGATCTTGTAAGTTTTGTTAGAGAGTCTAGTTTTTTAAGGTAATAGTTTTATAGCCCTTTGATTCATCCTCATGGAGCAGTTTTTTCTTTGGTAAAATTCAATAGTTTAGTGTCTCCAGTTTTTTAGGAGGGTTTTCTGTTGGCTCTGCCTTTCTTATCATTCTACTTTCCTCCATAGTGGGAGTGATTTTGGTAAGTTATGGGTAAGTTTAATAGTTTTTTGAGTTTTCCTCCTGTTAGTGGAGTGAATGCTGTTTCTGTATATTTCATAGCCATGCTTCTTCCCAGATGGAAGACACGTGTTGGAGAAGGTTTTTCATAGGCAGTCTTATTTTCTCTTGTCTTGGAGTTTGTTTTTTTGTTATATTTTGTTTTTTTTCCCTTCCCTCAGTAAAGACAGCTGTTAATTTGTAACCCTGCACCTGAGTCCTGAGTCCAAGCCTGGTTGTAACAAAACATTGCTGGGCTTGGAAACGTGGTGTTTTGAACTTGGTCCTGGCAAAAGAGGGATTGTTTTTAGAAAATCTTCACTTTGGCTTTTAATATCAGACATCCAATGATAACAATAATGATAATAAAAAGTCTCACTTTCTGCCTGTGCTGCTAAACGTCAGTCAGCTGGTCCAGCATGAAATAAAGATGCTAACTCACTCTCCTCTTCTGCTAATGTTAGTATCTTTTCTCTACAACACTCTCCTGTTGACTTTTGTTACTTTGAATAGTCACCTGGTTCATTGCTGTGATTGCTTATAACACTAACCAACTGTGAAGAGGCAGTTTGAAAACCCGCCTCCTGGATGGAGAAGATTTATGCTTCGTTTTCAGACTTACATCGGTCTAGATGTGGTTCTGAAAATGGGTTAAAATTCTGCAACTTCTTCTTCCAAATGTTTTCCTGCCAGGTTTTGCTGTCACTGCTGCAAGGACAAATGCAGCAGCCAGGAGACATTCTGAGGTACATGACTCACTTAAGGTCTTTAGAAAAGGCCCTGGCTTCATAATCGCCCCACAGACCTGTAAAACGACTCATTCACATGCACACGTGCTTGAAATTCATACAAGAATAAATACAGTTGATTTCACTGCAAGAACATTCACTGTTCTGTTTTTGTTTGTGTTTCAAACAGATTGTGAGGGAAAAGTGAATATTACAAGATGAATTAATGTTAGTGGCTAAAAGCAAACATTCATCATGAGACGCATTGCATGTTGTAAAGATAAAGTAACGTGTTGGGTGAACAACGGCCTGATATGTTTGCTGATTGAATGTTTTCCAACAATAGGGATTTTTATTTATTTTTAACCTTACTAACTGTTGGAATTTTGGTGTACCATTGGTTATTTAGCTCAATACTATGGACCATATATGATGCTCACTGCTCGGCACTAGTTGGACAGTCTCCTGATGACGGTTGCTGAGTTCAGTCGTCCCCATGAGTGAAGTCATTACTGGACAGAATTTAGTTAAAGGTGACTGTGCGCTTTGACCTCTGAATTTTGCCTTTGATGAGAAAGGTGAGCTGCCTCTGCTGAATGCTGAACTGCGTAATGGAAAATGAAGAAGTCATCTCTTTCAAACTGTGGATCTTTTATGAGTGAAATGGAAGTCTTTCATGTTGGGGGGGCTCAGCCTAAAATTTCAGCAACGCGATTGCTTAATTATTTTCAATTCATCTTTTTTTTTTTTTTTATTTCCAAACTTGAAAGTCAGAAAAAATGACATTTGCATTTGATGTGACATCAGTGGAAGAGATTTTTTTTTTTTTTTTTTTTTTAAAGGTGAAAAAGTTGGATGAGGTGATTACACATCAAATATGCACATAAGCATTTCTCATTAACATGGAAACACATGCACATACGTTCACACCGGCATCTTACAGTCTTGGCTGAGCTCAGAGGCGTCCGTTCACCCTTCAAGTTGTCCTCCAAGTTTCTAGAGCTTCCAAAGTGAAAATAACACATCCCCTGTACAAAAACATTGCACTGAAAGCCAAGCACTAATATTTAAGAAGGAAATACACAACAAAAACATTACTTTGCTCAACATTAGTGATTAGATGAACTGATGTTAAACATAAATTGAGATGTACAACTGTTTTTTTTTCTCTCCTTTTCTTCTGTTTAGCAGAAAGATTTACACACCATTGCACTTCAGTTCTGGGACTTCAAATACTATTTTGAAATCATTAATACATCTTGAAAGTACCCACATCTGAGGTGGACAGATTATTGATCCATGGCACTATTTTATGATATTATAACAGCAGCAACGCATGAAAGTAACAAAAGAAAATAGTACATCATAGGAAAATTGAACAAGTAGAATATATGGATTATAAAATGTTACAATAGCTATAATAAACTTGAGTACAAGAAACTAACACTACTTATTGCACATTAAAAAGTCTTATGACAGCTGGCGGTAAATCCTCAGTCTTACATTTCAGAGGGCTCAGCTTCCCACTGAAGGTGCAACGTCAAAGAAACTCCAGGGTGTGAAGTGGGTGCATATCATTATTCCTGATTGGGTTCATCTTACAAGCATCCTCACTTCAGCCACCTGCTTGAAAGGTCCTCAGGGATGCCAGTGTCAATGTGCTGAAAATGTTGAAAATCCAACGCAGGCACAGTGTGGATGTTTAACCTACACAGAGAGAGGCAGCATGTTCGAACTGAACCTGGGTCCTTCATGCTGTCAGGTGACACTTACACCTCACAGCCCATCCAGATAGCAACAATTCTTTTTCTTTCTTTGCCAATAAATCCCATACGGTCTGTGTTTGCATAAACCCCTGCATTTCTATACTACTCGGGATACCTTCATGACAGAAAGATCCTACCATCCAATTTACCAATATACTTCCTATACTGTCATCACTTTCCTGCCAGCAATGCCTGGTGTTTCTCCCAGCAGCCCCAAGCATCCCTGGTGGCTGTTCACACCACTAATGAAGCACACGCAGAGAGCGATACATGTGGAGGAAAAGACAGGCGATTGAGATATGAGAGAAGTGGTGAAAAAAGGGGACTGATCAATACTTGAGCCCTGTGGGTATGGCAGCACAGTGGGCTCACAGCAGGTCACGTTTGTTAGCTCTAGATTTTCCTGCAAGAGTCAAATGGACTTGCCTAATCCAATCACCCAGGCAGTGTTCATCAGCAGGGAGTTTAAACAATTATTGATTTTGTACATTGATTCAAAGTTCTTTTTAGCTAAATGGAGGAGTTCAGTGTTTGACATATATGCCTGTAACAGTATTCAAGAATAAAAGGTAATTTTCCTGCCTAAGTGTTGCAATTTCACTACCTATTTGTTAGCATGTGTGTGGTGGGGGGTTGTTTGAAAATTTAAAAAAAAGAAAAACATAAATTGCATAAAACAATCAAGCGCAGATTCCAGACTTCTATAGTATGTATTTATGTGAGACGCTTTGGAAGAACAATTTCAGATTGGAAGTGAGGACACTGCTGCACACTGGGCGACTGTATGTGTGCTGCAGGCAGCGTACGTGAAATACAGCTGAAACAATGTGATGTAAACCATGATAACACCCAGCAAAGAAAAAACAGAAGGCTGCTGCATCAGATCCCAAGGTCTTTTCTTCGCTCTCAGTCACTGTTAGAAGTTTTCCAGAGTGTAATTGTGGGAAAAAATTAATTTAATTTTTGTGTTCTTTTTTAAGGTGTAAAGTGGGATGGTGTCGAGAATAACTGTTGCAGATATGAGCTTTACTGTGTGTCAGTCTCATTTCTGCTCTGTTTACCTGGGTTGGATCGGGAATTGACTGATTGGTTTATGTTGTTTGACTTGTTGTTACTAAAATTCTGCTGTATCTGAAGAAGTAATACACTAAACGTATATGTGTATTTCATGCAAACCCTGACATTTAGCAGAAAATGTTCTACAGTTACAAAAAGAAAAATAAACATTTCACTTTGCAGTCAGAAAACTTCATAATAAAGCCTGACTAAAGTAGGTTTCAGGGGTATGCATTTTGTTCAATTGATTGTCATGTTTCTGTCTGTAAAATGGAAGGGGATGTGCCTGCAGTCAGAGATGGAGTGTTTGGATTATGCACATAAAAACAAAAAATCAGCATCAGCATGGCCAAACAATGGATTACCATCAGCAGAGGAGCAGCAGTGACATTGTTAGCCACTATGCCTGTTCGCAAATATATGACATTTGAATCTCTTACTATCCATCCATCTCACTCATCCACAAACGGGAACCAAATAGCAAGTTCTGAGTTCTAGTAGAAACCCCCCTAAATGAACAGAAGTTCATGCCCCTGGTAGGGTCACCCAGAACAAACGGGTCTACAGGTGAGGGACCAGACAAAACACAGCTCACAAAACCCCTATGAAGATGGTTAACATTGGAGCCCAGTTTCCCTTGCCCGGACGCGAGTTACCAGGGCCCCCCACTGGAGCCAGGCCTGGGGGTGGGGCCAGACCACCGAACGACTCCCATCCCTGGGGGGGACCTTTGTCTGGCCACCAGACACTCACCAGGTAACATGGGTGCTCACCACATGGGAACTCGCCACCAGGCACTCAAGGGTAACATGGGCCTCTCTTCCCGTAGACTCACCACCTGTGGGAGGGGTCATAGGGATCTGGTGTGAAGTGAGCTGCACAGTGGCCAGGGGCGGGGACCCTGGTGGTCCGATCCTCACCTCCAGAAACTAGCTCAAGGGTTGTGGAAGGTCACCCCTCTGGCGGGGAAGAAGCCTGAGCTGGTGCGAGAGGTTGAGCGGTTTGGACTAGATATAGTTGGACTCACCTCGATGCACGGCTTGGGCTCTGGAACCAGTATCCTTGAGAAAGGCTGGACTCTCTTCCACTCTGGAGTTGCTCTGTGAGAGGCACCGAGCTGGTTGTGGGCATTCTTACTGCCCCTCGGCTTGGTGCCTATACATTGGGGTTCACCCCGGTGGACGGGTCCTGACTGTTGTTTGTGCTTATTCACGGAGCAGCAATTCAGAGTACCCACCCTTTTTGGAGTCCTTGGATTGAGTGTTGGAGAGCCCTCCTTCCAGTGAGCAGTTTTATCGGTCAACAGCATCAAAGCCAGGGAACTCTGAAGAATGTCTCTGTGCTGGGGTCTGCTGAACCCTCACAGCTGATGCTGCTAAAATGCAAAACCTAATGGAGAACACTGTTTATCCTCAGTCAGAGGATCTTTCAGGTCCACTGCAATACAAGTTGTTGAATTGGAATGTGTTTATGTGAACTGAACTAAGTTGGATTTAGATCGGATTGGATTGAAATTAACTGCGGTGAGTTAGAAAATGTGTAATTCTTTTCAGTTTGTCCTGTTACAACAATGTTAGAAGCCCATCAGTCACCTTCACAACCTTCTCCTCCAAATGTTTTTATAGTTAGGCTACTTTTGTACTTGAAATTCAATCACAAACTTCTTTCCCATCTGCAACTATTTCACAATTCAGCAGCTTTTACTTCAAGATAAGAGCAGAGATCAGCAGCACAGTGCATCTTAATAATGTTTTTAAAGCAGACCTGCACTCACACACACTTCACAGGGTGAATACAATGAAAAAAAGGCTAACATTTACATAGTTATCAGCTACTTGTCCATAAGTGCACTGCTGAATACAGAATCTGTTTGGCAGCTTTGGAGGAGCTTATATAAATGTGTGCACATGCTTTCTATCAGCTGTTTAAATTAGTTATAAGTCAGTTCTGTTATTGCTCCTGTGGTCTGCTGTTTTTTTTGTGCTTAATTTCCTCTCAAGTGGTTTGGCTGAGAGTAGTAGACCTGATACGGTGTCTGACATCACTCACCAATGTCTTTTGAGTTGGTGTACATTAGTGCATGTTAACCTCGTAGGCCTACAAAGCATTTCCTGTAAAAGCGTCTTCCTCATTCACCCACTCGCACAGCAGTGTTTGGAGTGCTGACGCAGGTCGTCACCAGGCGCCACTTGGTGTTCAGTGTCTTCCTACCAAGGATGCTTCAGCATGTGGAGGATGCAAAGGATCAACCGCCAATCAGCCATAAGTGGACAACTTGCTTCTTTTATCTGACAATAAAGCTGCCTCATTGAGAAAACTTACTGCAGTTTTGGAGTTATTCTAACACAATTCTCAAGTTTCCCCCCATGTTGGTAAAAAGAGGTTCCTGCTGAAGGAAACACAAGGACTATTATAGATGTCTTTAAATCCTGAAGCAGAGGAGGACTTTAAAATATTCCTTTGCTAGAGTGGGTCAAAAATAAATAAATAAAAATGAGCCACTTGAACAACAAAGTTCATTTATCACTAACTAAAAGGGAATTTGCAAGCTTGGCCTCTGGTGACTATGTCAAATGGCTCAAGACTGATAATAATGTGTTTAGGTGGCTTAATTTAAAGTGTTAATCCCTTCTGATGATTACCAAGGTTTGAACATAATTAACATATTCCTAAAATGGTTTTATGAGTAAAATCAGTCATTAACATAAAAACAGTAAATTTCTGCCAAACCCAACAGATTTCATCAAATTTTTACTTCAAGTACAAAGCAACAGTGGAAAGGAACAAAAATAAATAAAAAAGTAACAGAAGGAACAAAACCTCCAGCAGAACCAGGCTGAGGGAAGATGGCCATGTGCTGTCATCGAAATATATTTAAATGAAAATGTATTTTTTAACAAAATTTCTCTTCCTTAGCTGTATCTTCTGGACAGTTATGGTAAATGTTAAATGGCTTGCACTTATATAGCGCTTTACAACTGTATTTCTGCAGCGTCAAAGCGCTTTACACTGTAAGCATTCACCCATTCACACACTGATTGTCAGTGGAGCTGCCATACAATGGTGCTGGCCTGACAACCGGGAGCAATCAGGGATTCAGTGTCTTGCCCAAGGACACTTTGGTGTACCCAGGACAGGGCTTGAACCACCAACCTTCAGGTTCATGGCTGAACCCTTTACCACTGAGCCACCTTCCCTAGGTTCAAGATGTTCAAGAATGCCGGAGGATGAGCAAGAATGTCGATCAAACACAGCGTCATTTCTTAGTGAGCATCCAGCAAAGAAAACATGTAACCACCAGGTACAGGTGATGGTTTTGAATCCATCTGAACACACAGTAAGGCCAGAACTTTACAACATTATCATACTGTCAAGGAGGGTGGCAGAGAAGTCAGACTTAAACTCTGCAGGAAATACAAAAATTGCACAGCGTTGTGCCACATCATTGAGTCAAATGGCGTATTTGCACTGGACTAGTATTACCTGGGGACCTTCAGTAATTTCTTGAATTTCTTTTATCCCAAAATATAATCGATTATGTAATTCCACCACAGAAGCCATAAAAAGCAAAAAAGGTGGCCAGAGGAAAGAATAATAAATCACTGAATTACTGGGATGTGCATCGCACTGGATAAAAAATGATCTCATGACCTCGGTGTTGGCTGAAAGAGGGTAGGTAATTTGGGCTGGAAATTTTACATTACAAATCACAGACATTCGTACTGGATTAACATCATACACATCGGCAGCAATTATTACAAATTACCGCAGGTCCTCAGGTAGTACTAGTTCAGTCCAAATAGGGCAAAAGAAAGCAAAAGCAATACCCGACCACATGGTTTTGAGACAAAGAAACCCCCAATTTTCCATCAGCTTTAGCGGGTTTATTATTTTACACCTGTGTAAGAGAGATGCCTCTGCTGGGTTATTGAGGTCCCCTGCTGACACATCAGCCCCCTCACCACTAAGTGGGTTAAAAGCCATCTTTTTTCTTAGAAACACATACATCTACATACCCTCTGATATGTTAATAATTTTATTTCATGGTTTCTTTCCTTATGCATAGTTTAGCTAACATTTAGTTAGGTTAAGATTCTGATATCTACCAAAGTGTTGATTGTTCATCGTTAAAACTCGTGTTAATAAATCCTGATATTTTATTGAGAGAAGTTGTTTGTTGTCATTTTTTCACGTTTGTAATATTTGCTAGTTGAGAAGGTCTGTGCTTGGATATATCCCTTCATTGTTGCTATATAGCGACACACCTGTTTAGTCATTGTTTCCAGATAATCAAGTGGTGCCCCGTTTTTGGTTTATTAATTATGCTAATACATTTCTTATGTTATTAACAACTGTCTTAGGATACTTAACCCTTTTATTTTTGGGGAAAAATATTTCATCCCATGTTTTGGAAGCTTGGTGCACCCTAAAAATATAAACATCGTATATATATATGTCCATCGATCTGAAGAATCGTGTAAATGAACATTTGTGTGTTCCAATGTGTTTGTACATACCAATGTGCACGTGGATGGTGGTGGTCTTGGTGGGGTGGGTGTGGAGTTGTTGCCATTGCAGTCTCATTTCCTGCTCTGTGTGGAAGCTCAGGAAGCAGTTGCTGGTTGATGTGAAGCAGCGATGGACATCTCATTTCTGGCACTTGACTTTTGGTGTACCTGTGCATCGTGGTACTTTGCATCGCCCCTACTATTCAGCCACCATCATCCAATGGGCTGTATCATCCAGACACACATCAGAGACTGGAACTGGGTCAGCAGGTCCTTTTCTCCTCTTCTCCTTGTACTCACCAGCAATGGAGGAACTGGGGCGACCTTTCTTGTGCTCCAGATTCTTTCCACTTTTGCAAAGCCTTCAGCAATGTATGATTTAAAGGTATACAGCCTCATCTGTTCTTTCCTTTTGATTCCATTGTTTTCGCAATCTCTGTGGTACAGCAAGCAGGTGTTCACGTTGATCATATCCAGGAAGTGGAATGGAAGTCAATGGCACCACTTCTTTGATCTGATTTTGGTTCAGTACAGTGTAATCAGGGAGTCAAGCAGATCCACTCCCCTCATATGCTTATTGTATTCTCTCACCACAGCAGGGCAGGGGGCTTTTGTCATCTTTCGCCCGTGATCCCACCTGTCAACTTCAAGGGTGGGCTCCAATGTAATCACTGGGATGGGTCACTGAGCAGTTGTACACTTAACAAGATGCAAGGTGGTTTTTCTTTGATTGCTCCATTCATTCCTTCCCGGCACTCCACACCCGTATCCTCCCCCACCCATGTTGCATGAACGTCATTTCTACTCACAAGTTCACTTACTGTAAAAATCACTTACTGTAAGATCTGTTGCCCGTACTGATGTGAAAGACTTCTCAATTTACAGATTTTGCATCCAGCAGAGGCCCCACTCCTGCTGGTAGTGAGAAGTGAGGTGAAATAAAATTTTTAAAAACGTATTCTCTACATCACACCGAAGAGAGAGAGAGAGAAAAAAAAAAATACAGTAGTTTTATACATTTCTATAATTTACAGGTCCTGCATCCAACGGAGACCCCACTTCCACTCCTGCTAGCAGTGCAAGAAAGAGAGGTGAAAAAAAAAGTATTCTACACATCACACCTCAGCAATAAAAAATATTTTATTATAATTCTATAGATTTCTATGATTTACAGGTCATGCATCTAGCAGGTCCGAGGGAGATTCTGGCTGGCATGAAGGAGCCTCGGAGCCCAGCAGAATCCCCTTCACTGCCTTCCCTGGACCCTGGAACACTGCTGAAGAGCTGGATTCAGACGTGCCTGCAGGCTTCCTGGAGCTCTTCATCACTGACAAGCTGCTCCAACACATCATGGACCAGACCAACCGTCAGTACTTCCAGGCATATCCTGAGAGTCAGCCACACAGCAGAGGTAACGCCTGGAGACCAGTGTCAGTGCCGGAACTGAAATCTTTCTTTGGGCTGACATCCTCACTAGCTATGTTAGAACTGGATTGTCAAGGAAGTAGATGCAACACCCTACTTCAGCAAGATCATGTCCAGGAACAGGTTCCAAATTATTTGGAAGTTCCTGCATTATAATGCGATGCATCACAGGATGCAACTGACAAAATGTATAAAGTTCACCCTGTGTTCAATTACAGACAAGTGTAAGGAGCTGTATCAGCCAGGACAAAACATTTGTACGGATGAGGGTATGATGCAGTGTCGGGGGCGTCTGTCTTTCAGAGTCTACAACCCACAACCTGTAAAATATGAGATAAAATCCCACATACTCTGACTCTGACATAGGGTTCTGTTTCAATATACACCCATATGTAGGTGAAGGAAGTTCTCTGCCAGAGATTGTGTTCTCCCTCCTTGATCATCTCCCAGGTCATGGTTACACATTGTATATGGACAATTTTTACAATTCTGTGGGGCTGTGTGAGGATTTCCTGGCAGCACAAGCTAATGTGTGTGGTACACTGAGGACAAACAGAGGGGAACCTCAGGTCATCAACTGACCCGGGGGCAGGGAGGAAGGTTGTGCGGCACAACAAAAAGGTGATGGTGGTGGGATGGCAGGACAAACGGCTATCGAAGATGGTGATGACCTGCCACCAAGATAGGATGCAGAGGGTGGATGTGTGGCAGAGGGGACAGAGAGAAAGGGTCAAGCCAGCTCAGGCCAGAGTGTGTTGTAGCGTATAACGCCTCCATGAATGGGGTGGACAGGCTGAATGAGAACATCTCCTACTACCCCTTCATCCAACAGTCGCTGAATTGGTCCAAGAGGTTTGTGGCATATCTGTTCCAGGTCTGCATGTTCAATGCATACATCATCTAAGCCAGAAAACCCAGGAGAATGTGAAACCCTCTTGGACTTTGTTCACAGGGTAGTGAGGTCCTGGACAGTACAGCGACATGTGGGGAGGAGGAAGGATAAGGTAGAGGAGGGGGAGGTGTACGTGGTAGAGGGGGACAGAGATGTGGAGGAAGGCCGACCTACTCAGAAGGCACCATACAACACAGACCCAGAGAGCAGGCTGGATGGAGTGCTTCACCCTTTACCACACTAAAAAGAACTTTGCTGTTTAGGGGTATACACACACACACACACACACACATACACACACACTATGCATACCTGGATTGAAATGGTTTGGATTTCTGTAAATAACTGTTCATATTTTGTTTTCAAATGTCAAAATTGTACATAGTTATATATTTGTAAGTAAATGTTTGTTTTGCCATCAAAAACCCTTTTTCAGTGTTTTTTTGTTTTATATAAGGAAACCACTGTTCAAATGTTTGAGGTGTCACTAAAACAAAAAATGTTTGTATCAAAGTCATTGTTCTGCACAACAGGATTCTGTTCACAAAAAGCTTGTTTTCTCCATTGTTTGGTCAGAAACGTACCTATGCTCTACTGCAGATTACTAAAGAATGGAAAAAGGAAGAAACAAACTTTCTTTCTCTGGTGAAAGAGTAGAGTCCAATCTTTCTTTTGGTACTTTCAGTGTTCATAGAACACAATATTCTTTTGGTCTAGGAAAATCAGTCAAAATGCTCAAAGACGCTGGCAGCATGGAGCTCACTGCTCTGAAACCTGCTGACAGCCAGTGAGTTAAGTGTTATTTGATGGTAAAATTGACTATGGTCATTATTTTGCAACAAAGCACATATCCACACGACAGAATGATACTGTCTGAACAACAATGCCCTAACTGTACAGTGTTGCCCTGAGGCAACAAACAAAAAAGCATTGTTTAAGTATACAATTAATGATAAAATAATAATCAGAAATGCGTCTTTGCATGCTCTTGCATATGTATATATTTGAAGTTACCATATATTTAAACATGTTGAAAACTGATATGTGGGCCACTGGCCCATATCCTGAGGCTATAAGTACAATCGCAGTTGTCACAGGTTCAACACCCAGCCTATGACCTTTTACTGCAGGGACCACCAAATGGCGGACCGCGGTCCGGATCTGGACCCAGACACCGTGCTATGCAGACCCGGACCTAAAATTCTTAAATTATTGAGGCTCTCGGTCCCCGCTGACCAGGAAACACACGGGCCAATTAGATGTGAGTTAAGTCATCCCAGGTGATATAACGCAGCCAATCAAATAACACTGCGGCTCTGAGCGAGACAGATGAGCGGGAATGGAGACGTGGACAGAAGCGAAAAGAGCAGAAGACGGGCAGAAAAGACGGAGAAGCGAGTGAGTGAAAGGCAGAAAAAAGTAAGAGACACAAAAATAAATAGGCTACAGTGGTACCTTGATTTACGAGTGTCCCGACATACGGGGTTTTTGAGTTACGAGTCGTCATTTTGTCGATTTTTTGCTTTGACTTGAGCATAAATTTGTGTTAGGAGTTCTGAAGCTACAGGTGCTCCGCTGCCACCTGACCAAAGAGGCATCTTTTGTGTTTTTTGCTCGCTGTAACACGTTCCTCACTCTGAAACAATCTGGGTTTTTATTGAAATGTGCTGCCGATGAAAGTGAAGAAAGCGTGATGAATAAGCCAAAAGTCAGTGAAGATGAATATGTATTTTTTCCTTAGGTTGTACACCTCCTCCACTCCCTCCTCCCACCTCTTATCTTAATGATTTAATGTTAAGTATATATAACACTAAACAACAGCAATGTTGATGTTCCGGACCCTTGCTTTACGAAATTTACGCTAACTGGACCTATTTGAATTTTAATTGAATACCCATGCTATAGCATATGTTTTGGTGTAGGTTACGCATAGCTATACCATATATTACAGTGTAGGTTACGGCATAGATTATGGCATAGGTTATGGTGTAGGTTACGGAATAGGTTACGGTACAGGTTATGCCGTCGTTGCGATAGCATAATCTATGGCATATGTTACACATAGATACTGAATAGGTTACGTTGTAGGTTATAGTGTAGGGTGCTTGTAGCTATGGCATAGATTACAGCGCATATTATGGAATAGGTATATGGCATAGGTTACAACTTAGGTTATGGTGTCGTTGCTATAGCGTAGGTTACAGCATAGGTTATGGCATCGGATACTGTGTAGGATGCTCATAGCAATGGCAGTAGATTATGGTGTAGATTTACAGCATACATTACAGCATCTTTCTACAGAATTTGTGTCTTCAGGGCTCCCTCAGAGTTGGGTCCCAGCAGAGGTCCAGTGAAGGTAATCTGGATGCTGGTCACCACCAGTGCCAGCAGCCAACAAGCTAGAGTCATTCACCTGTGAGCCCAACAGCCATGGTCCATGGATGTAGGCATCTGCTGCCTGCCTTCGCTAAATTTCATCCCTGGTCCCTTTCAGGCCCAATCACAGCTGAACGAAGTGATCTGAGACTGACCTGCTTTTGGAGTTAGACCCTAGTGGTCATTTGATGAATTGCACGTTTTCCTCCTTCTGGATTCAAGACAGCTCAGAGAACTAGTCAAAAAGTTAAAGCTAAAGTAAATTTCCACTTTACGGACACATCCACGGCGATGTTATCATCACCTTCCGAACCTGAGCGAAGGCATTTGTTAATTAGTGGGTTACTTTGTTACACCCAGCTTGCTGCCTCCGAAGGTCAAATGAGCGGTCACCTTCTCATTTCCCACTGGTGGCCTATCAGTTACCAGTATCAGTGGTTCGATCAGAAGTGGGCCTCAGCAAGAATATAAGCTCTGTTTTTCAGTTGGATGCTAAACTGGCTTTGTTTACAGCTTTACTCCGACATGCGTAGTTATCAGCTTTTAGTTCTATAACAAGATAGAATTTCTCCATGAAAATGCATTACACTGCATATCTGCAAAGGCATACTAGTGCATTTTAAAATTAGCATGATAAAAGAGACCATGAAGTGTTAAGAAGCATCAGCTGATGTAAACCATGTCTTGCAAAAAGATCTTTGAAGACATAGTACATGGAAAGAATACAAAGTTATAAGGGCCGAATCATTTTATGTTTCCCCCTTTAGATTTTTCAAAGACATATGATTGTTTCAAAATAAAAGTATGTTCTGCTTCATTGCATAGATTGAAATACACAAATTTTCAGTTTAGCAAAAGTCAATATTTTACACTGCAAAAATAAAGTTTAAAAAAAATCACAATTTTATAGGAAAAGTTTGATTTTCAAAATCAAAACATACAATTGTACAAAAGTCATGATTTACAACAAGTTTTATTTTTATGACAAAGTTGTGATCTTGTCAAATGCCCCCCCCCCCAAAAAAAATAAATAAAATAAAATAGCATTTTTAGCACATAAAGTCATAATTTCAAATTAAAAAGTAAGGTGATGCTTGAAAAAGCTTTAGTATTGAACAAAAAGATCTGGATTTTGCAAAAAGTTGATTTAAAGTTATACAAAACTTGCAGTTTGAGAGATAAAGTGTTTTAATATTATATTTTTAAAAAGTCAGTTTTTAACAAAAATTTTGGTTTCTTTGGACAAAGATTTTGTTTTATTTTCAGTTGATTTTATCCACCAAAATCTTGAGATTGTCAAGCCAAAATTCTTACAAAATACAAAGCTCATAAAGCTCTTAAATTGTAATTTTAAGTCAATATTTTTTGCCAAAAAACTGCAATCTTATAAAAGTTTACCACAAACTTTTGTTTTCTTAAGTTGTTATTTTAGATAGATAAAGTAATAATTTTATTTAAATAAAGTTTGTTTTCCAAAATTTCAAATTGATAGATCAATCGATAGCTTGTTTAATGTAAAATTTATCTGATGCGTACAGTTGTCATGGATTTAAAATCTAACTATAAAGACCAAAACCAATTTTGTACCAGGTTGTACATACAATTAATTCTGCTCCAAAGCTGGACCCTTTAACATGGAGGTCGGTGGAGATTTGCTCTTGGTTGTAGCCAGCACCTAGTGGTCAGTCGAGGAACTGCAACAAAACGTATGGCTGCCTCTTGTGTCAAACAGAAAGTGCAGTTAAAGAAGTATCAAATAAGAAAAGATGTTCCTAAAACCATTGAAAGTTCAGCCTTTTATTGATTGTCTTTGCTTGGTTTTCAGTGAAAGCTGGAGTTGGAGTAACTGATTAGGAAGTCTGCTTTCATTTTCTCTAGAAAAGAAAAGGGGGGGGTTTGTAATCTCTGTATGCTCTTATTTGGGATGAGTGTCCAGATATGTGCCTGCAGGGTTTGGTTCAGCCTGTCAGAGCAGCTGTCTGGGTTTGTGATTCATCGCCACGATGGTACCTCTTACTGAGGCTGCCTCTCAGCACCGCCATTAACGTGGCCTCCTTCATAGTCCAGCTGGCACAGGATCATGTTGTTCTTGAGGAAAAACTTGTCTCCCACGCAAAATCTGCAGAGAAATGAAATTACAAAACTGGGTCTCTGGCTCTTGCCGGACCTGCACTGAATCATGACGGTCCCGCAGGATGTCTGTAGGCACATTTTCACGTATACACAAGCTGCTGCCATAATGGCAGCGGCCTGATTAGACATCCAAGAGGTATACAAAGCCTTTCACCCCTGGAGGTTCTGCACTCTGATTACAGCGCCAGTAATAACGCTCATAATGACCCGGTGAGCTCACCAGAACACCTCCCAGATAAGTCAACTGAATTTGATCTCCCTGGCTAATTGCTCCCCCTAATCTTACCTCTGGCGGCAGAGCTGACAGGCGAAGCAGTCTAAATGGTAGACGTTGTCTCTGGCTCTCATCACCATCTCAAAGGCTGGGATCAGCTTACTGCAGGCTGCACAGTTCCCCGTCACCCCAAAGAGCCTGCAGAGGGAGAGATGGCCTGAAACGGTATGGATGCAACAGCAGAAATTGTAAAAAAAAGAAAAAAAAAAAAAGAAAAGAAAAAAAGAAAGAAAGCTGAAATAAACGATGGGCCTAGAAGATGTATCTTCTGTGACAAAATCAAGTTGTGTCAACCTCTAAATGTAATTATGAGTGCGGCTTCTCATGTGCAGTAGTTTCATCAAACCATGACAGTTAACTTTATGACCCAACTTCACACTTTTACAGCCCAAGAAGAGAATAAAGAAGCTTCACAAAATTCTGAAGGAGAAAATGTTTTTTAACACGTCAAATGACTGGAATTACTAATTACAACAGTTAAATAGTAATACATTCTAGTCCAGAACATCGCCATTGGTTACACAGATATGCACTTATTAATGGTTATTAAGGAAAAGCTTCTTCACAGTTTGATAATATCTGAAAATAAAAATAGTTTAATTTTGTCTGGTTTAAGTTATTTATGATAAGTTTGTTTTCAGTGATAAATATGTTTCAGTTTCAGACCAACCAGAATTACGTAAATAAAGTGATGATGTGTACGTGCCCAGGCAGACTCCAGGTGGCCCTAAAGCTCCTCCCACTTTTTGCTCTCAGACTCAACAAGTGTCCTTTCAGCAGAACAACCGCTAAGCAGCTGTTTTACAATTTTGCCACAAAAGTTTGTGACTGTTTCCAAAAAAGAAAAAAAGAGGCACAATTGTGTCATAAAAAGTTCATTGTTTTTTTGTCTCTGTCACAAAGTTTGAAAAATTCCTGACTTTTATTTAATGACACAAAATCAATATGTGATGTGAAAAATTCACAACTTTACATCAAAAAAATTGTGATTTTATTTCATAAAGTTTGTTCAAATTTTCTTGGAATTTTACATAAAAGTTGAGTTATGGCAAAAGCCAATATTGCAATTTTAAATGAATTTTTGTGAAAATTGTGAGTTTGCAACCAAGGTTTGTAGGTTTTTTTGCCACATGAATTTGTGATTGCTACCAAAAAAAGGTGCAATTGTGCAAAAGTGACAAAAGTTGGGATTTACTTTTATTTTTGCCTTCGTCACAAAGTTGGGATTTATTTTTATTTTTGCCTTTGTCACAAAGTTGGGATTTTGCAAAAAAAAACAAAAAACATCCTGACTTTTATTAATGTGAAAAGTCTGATGTTGTGATTTTAGGATCAATAGTTCATTCAAATTTGCTCATAATTTTACCACACAAACTTGAAATATAAATAAAAAGTTTGTTGCTTTGTGTACACAACAAAGGTCTGTAGGGTTTCTTTGCCATAAAAGTTGCAGTTTTGTGACAAAAAGTTGCAAACGTGTCAGTTGTAGTTTTGCACATTTGTGATTTTACAGCAAAAAGTCATGATTCAGCAAAATTATACAAAATTCATAGTGTCATGCGGCAGAAGGAAGAGGACTCAAATGCAGGGCTTAGCAGTGACAAACTCAATAATCCTATTTTTAATGAAGTCGAAACAAAGCAAATATCCAAACTGCTGCAACCAAAACAGAGTCAGGTCCAAAAACACAAGCTGGGGGTCAAGGATCACTGGAAGACAAAAGGCTAGAACGTTAGGTATGAAGGACAAAGACGAATTGGCAAAGGGAAGCTGGATGTGGTGAGGCAATAAATAGACAGTGGCAACGAGGAACAGGTGGACAACATTAGAGTGTGGCAGAGGTTGATTGGAGGAGAGAATCTCCAGGAGTGGAGCTGTCAGAGCTGCACATGACACATACAAACATGATGGATGGATGGATGGATGGATGGATAGAACTTTATTAATTTCCCTTCAAACTCCCATATTAGTCTTATGGGAGTTGACACAAAATATTGTGCAAAGTTCTTGCTAAAAGGCTAGATCCATATATTAATTCTCTGGTATATAGTGATCAGAATGGGTTCATACAGTCTCGTCAGGGATTTCATAACATTAGAGGAGTCCTTAACATAATTCATTCTCAAAATAATACCAGGGATACAGCACTATAATCTCTAGATGCTAGACAGGCATTTGATAGAATCGAGTGGTCTTGCTTGTTTAATTTATTACCAAGATATGGACTTGGTGGAAAATTTCTGAAATGGATAGATTTATTGTACACCAACCCTTCAGCATGTGTAATGACAAAAAACAACTTATCAAGTTTAATAACATTAGAGAGATCAACCCGTCAGGGCTGCCATCTCTCCCCATTATTGTTCATTTTGGCCATTGAGCCCTTACCCACGTCCATTACAGCTGAACACAATTTGTCAGGTATAACAATCGGAGACCAACAGTGTTCCAACATTATTACATTTAATTTATGAATTTGGTCAGTTTTCAGGATACAGTATTAACAACGCAAAATCTTCCAGTTATAAGTTAAGTTATAAGTTAAATCAGTTGCACAAGAAATAAGCATAGTAATAATTGACCAAACAAAACAGCAAGCACAAAATTATTCTTATGTAGCTATGTGTAAAAAAAAAAATTAAAAAAAACAGGAAACAAAAAGTTACTCTTACCTTGCTAGACTGAAGTCCAACCAGATGAGTTCTTACAGCTAATTTTGAGTGTTGCCAACTGTTCAAATTCAGTATAACAATGCTCATCCGAAACATTTGTGTCCAATCTCTTGCCAACTGGCTGTTTCTCAGGTTTCCTAATTAGAAATATGCTCAAACGTAGCAGGATAAACACATTTCTCCACAAGTAGCGAACGAGAGCCACTGAAAGCAACTTGTGGATATGTTGCTTTATGGTAAACAAACCAATCAGCTCATCTAAGATTCATCAAGACAACAACCAATAAGAGTGTAGTCCATTTATTTATCAATGAGAGCAATAAATAAATAAAAAAAGCTTGTTCTTATGATTGAGCCTTTCACTTGGGTAAAAATTTAATTAAAAAAAAAGATACACACTCTATTTAAAGACAGAAAACACATTTAATCTACCAATTAATGGCTTTTATGGGAATTTTAAAGCTTGGTGTCACCCACATTGAGGGGTAATGTCCTTTCATGGTCACTTTACTTGTTAAGAGTCTGGCAGGTTTAGAACAAAGAAAAAACAGTTAAGCTGTCACAATATGTATGAGGTGCACAGTCTCTCACCCAGTGACAGATGGGATTGTTTCCTTACTGTAAGAACAGCTGATGTGTTTATTTGTAAGAAGTTCTTTAAGAAAACACTAACCTTCACCTGTGAGTCATAAAACAAATAAGCTTTAATCATTTTTCTTGGTTCTCTCAATGCTGATAAATCTGAAATCTGTTCATGTCCTTTGCTCAGAAAAAGCAAGCAAAATAGAGCATATTGCAGAACATAAGTCTCCGTTAAATCAGTTCATGGTATACCGGCTGCCTTGATGTGAACGCTTGGACTAATAACACATAATCGCAGCGCTTCAGTACTTAACCTGGGTACATCAAAATGCACTCCTTGACCGTTGTTTTTCTGCAAAATCTGTTTCCTCTTCCCAGCGCCCTGGAAGAGGGCTTGTCAAATGGAGAATGAGCTTCCATCTCGCCATGTTACCATGTAATTATGTGTTTCCGTTTGTGCACAAGCACTGCATGCCGCATGGAGCGAGATTACAGATGCGTACTGATGTGAGGCATATCGTTGATTATGGAGGAAACATTTTGTGATGTTAAATAATTGAATAATTGCTAATAACTATTTTTGCTTTTGAGAACAAAATAACCTAAGGAGCATTAATCTTCCAAGTTATCCTTCAAATATGCGCATTGATAAAGTTGTAGGATAACTGAAGCTGCTCAGAAGTAGGGTTATAGCATTCCTAACAACCTGAACTGGTTTAGCAGGTTTCAGTGGAAGCAAAATTGTCGTTGAACTGCTCGCAAACCCAGAACAGGATTTTCTTTCCCTTTTTTTCTTTCTTTTTTTTGTGCTGTGCCAACAAGAGAGGAGATTCCAACAAATTAAGGTAAAATACCACTTGCTCCTCCAGGTACATGTGTCTAATGGATGAGTTAAGGCAGATCTGAGTCTCTGGTGAGCCTCTGATCATTAAGAAGCCTGGATGTGTTGCAAATTCACAAACTCCATGTGGATTTAGAGTTTCATCATGGAAAAGTGAAGATGACAATCCCAGTTTTTTGTGCAACTGCTGCACGCTGAGTTGCAATAGTGCTGTGCTGGCATAGAAATGTTGCCTGGTGTTTGTAAAAATGTTTTAAAGGACTAAAAAGTTGTTTGTTTGTTTTATAAGAGTATAATAAGCCTCCTATGTGAAAAAAATAAAAAACACGGATGGAGGGACTGTTAAGGTAGGGTCAAAACAATGCCTCCATTATCTATGTCCACTTACTCGTATTCAGGGTCCCATTGTTCTGCTGCAGCCTTTTCCAGATCTCTTTGGAGAATAAAAAAGGGGGTGCACAGCACCCTTAGGCCATAAACCACCACACACAGTCGTATGGACAACTTGATATATATGTTTTTGGATTGTTGGTGGAAGCTGGACTACCTGGACAAAATCCATGTAATCCCCAAGCAGAAAGGCCCGAAAGCCACGATAAGTGTTGAAACAATCGCTGAAACAGTCGCTCACACCTGCTTATGTGACCTCTGTTGTAAAGGTTTCATCCCAGGTTTCATCATATCCTCTCTTCACACAAGAAGATCTCAATCGAGACTGCTCTCCACGTGGTTCCTCGATGGTGGAATGATCTACCAGTAGTTACAAGAGCAGAGTTGTCCTTTATGTTCAAGAAGCTCTTGAAAACTCCGAGAAAACCTCCTGTCATAGCTGCGTTCTCTCCTAACCTGCACTTGAACCGTGACCTAGCTGCACTGACTTGTACGCTGATTTAGCTGCATTTATTCTGTAATTTACTAAGTTACTGTGGCTTGTCTCTATTCGTCTGTTGTAATTCGCTTCAGATAGAGGCGTCTGCTTAATGTAATGTGTTGTGGGGAAAAAAAGTAAAAAAAATACTCTTGTATAACCACCAAGTGACTCTGACGTCTAAGTAAGAATGAGAATAAGAAATGGCAATGACAAACTCAATGAATTTTAATAATTGTTCCATGCAAAGGGGTCTAACACACATTTCAGCAGATCAATGAAGAATGACCCTGAATAACAGCAGTAAACTGTTATAACAGAATACAATGCGTCAGACAAAATATATGCAGTTCAGAAAATAAATCTTTGCAGATGCGCAGGACAATGGTGACGGGAACTGGATGTTCACATGGAATGAATGAAGAGAAAAATAACGCAAACAGAATTATAATTCATTTCCATCACGATATAAACCAGGAACCTTCTTCCTGTGAAGTCTACCGAGCCACCACACTGCAGCTGGAACCACCATAGAAAACAAAAACCAAAAAACGTTTTGATCAGTTGAAAGGCTTTGAAGAATCAGAGACAAAAGGTCTGCAAGCGTGAGTGTTTCCAGTGCAGATGGGATGGCTGCTGATCTCAACTCTGGCTGAATGATGGATGAAGGATGGGTGAGGAGGCAGAAAGGGCCTCATGTTAGATTTGGAGCGAGATGATAGGCAGCGATTTGGACACAACTCCTGACCCACCAAGCAGAGACTGTTCTGATTAAATGTCAAAGTACTCCAGTAAGGTCGTGCAGCCCCGGAAGAAAACAGCTGCGGTAACTGAAGAAAGCACCTAACTGGTGTGTTTTTCTCAACTTTCACACTTATGTACAGCTGACATGGATGGTCATCAGGGTCAGAAATGATAGCGTGGATCAGCATGAAATGTAAGATGATTCTCCTCATACAAATGAGCTCATACAGAGGCAAAAAAAACTGAACCAGTTAAGACTGGTCACAACATGCTGGAAAAGAAATTCTTCACTGAAAACTCACAATAATAAATTAATTATTAATTAAGCAATTTAGGGTGAATTGGAAATTGGCAACACTTTCTATTAGTGATCACCCTGAAATGAACTGGTTTGCACGCCTGGAGTCCCACTGGAACGTGTTTAGCGATGTGGTTTAGAGCTAATTTGCTAAAAGATACTCAAGGCTTGCTGTTTATACGAAGATCGTGCTCCAGAGTCTGAGGACATATAATCAGAGCTATTGATCTGCACGAACATGGAAAAGGCTATAAAGTCAGCTCAAAGTAATTAGTTAAGGTATTGATCCAAACCATATGCTTCCCAACATACAGTACATGCACACAAAGGGAATCGATTTACAGACCAAAGTCAGACTCTGCCCAGAGAGGTGGGTTCATGCCTGCTCTCATCTTAACATGTATATAAAAAGAAAAAGTGTATGTAACTATTTGTACATACCAAAGAATGCAAAAAAAAAGAAAAATAAAATCACATAAAGTGCTTGTGACATAACAAAACACTGCACATTGTTCAAAATAAAAAGGAAAAGTACAATAATTTTCAAATTTCCCACCCCTTTTTAACTCTTCAGCTTGGAACTAGACAGATATTGTCTGTTAATAGTTATCTTTCTAGAATTGGACTAAATAATAGGAGAAATGTGTTTTCTGTTTGCAGTAATGAACAGTCGGTGCTTCAAACCAAGTTTTCATCAATTCTTAGTTTTTTACATTTGCAAACTGAATCCACAGTGAACTCAAATGCGTGCATGCAAGCGAGGCTCTCCATGTCCTGCGAAGTACCGAAGACTTTAACGGCAACTTACTCACTCGCCTGGTCAGACATACTTAGCTTTTCGTCCTGGTTACAAAGATATTGGTTCCTCTACATTCAAATAAACAAACAGAAGAAGCCTCTGGATCAGGCTTAGTGCAGTAAAAGAAAATCATTAAAAAGTAAAAGATTAAACAAAACCTTCAGAGGGTAAAGATGATGGTGGGCGACTGAGCAGGTGGTGGATGAGACATCATGAAGAGGTGGAGAATGAGAGCAGGTTTTAATGAAGACGGTCTGGGGGACTATGATAGATCAATAATGACAAGTAAAGAGGAGACATTGGCTGATTTTTAAAAGAAAATTAAAGCCGTCCAGACGACTACGTTACTTGAATTAAGAAAACGGATCTTCCTTACTGAACTTTACCCAGCAGCTTCACATTGATCTCCTATAATAGACATTTATTCTTTTTCTCGGCAAATCAGAATGGAATAAATGACATAAAATTGCAGCAATTAAAGCTCAGGGTTTGTACATGAAAGACTGAAATAACTGAAGTATGCTAGATGATTTGACTAGTCAGAGATTTTCTTTTTTGGTATCTTACTTTTGCAAAGAGAAGTTGATGAATCCTTCCCCACAGGTTTCTGAAAAGTGGTCAGACTGTACTGTAAGTAATTTATGAGAAACCCTGGTGGGATTTTTGACTTTGGTTATAAATTTGATCAACAGATTGTCTTCTTTCATTTACAAGCCTTAAATAAGGTAAAAGCATACCTTCCTTCTAATGATTTCAAAGAGTTATTCATGCTTTCATTACCTGCCCTCTAGATTATTGCAACTCTCTTTCACTGCTCTGTCGTTTATGAACTTCAGAAAGCAGTAGTTTCTTCACTGTGAGAAGAACAGGGAAGAAAAAATGTGAGCGCATGACTCCATTGCTGGCTTCTCTGCAGTCTGATAGTTTTTTGTTGTCGTTGCTTCCAAGCTGTGAAACAGTCCGGCTTTTAACCTCAGCTCAGCCCAGAACGCCAGGCATTTTAAATAGCCTTTTGTTGTTTTAAATGAGCTGCTGGTCTTGGTCGTGTTGAGCTGTAGATGGTTCTGCTCGCTCCGAGCACAGTCCTTTACTCAGTCTGTGGTGTAGAGAGAAAGGGAGAGAGGACATTTCCTTGTGGCGGCTCTGGAGAGGGTGACCAGTGGCTGTTCAGCAGGTAGATGATGTAATTCTGTATAAATATGTGGTTTATAGATTTTACGTGATTCACCGCACATACCGTAGTCATGAATCTTATCCAATAATGTGTTTATTTTTCCTGTAAAACTGCACATTTTCACAGGAGGGGGAATTGCTTTTAGGGCCAGCCCTTAATGTTAATAAAAGAACCTTTACTTTTGCACAGGCTTCAGCAACAGCGTTTTTATTTTTGGCCTTTTTATTCAAACATAGCCAGGAAGTGAAGAGGTATTGTTATGCTTGACACGCCCAATGTTTGGCAGCCGTTTTCTTCTTGTTTGCTGTTCAGACTCCTGTTCAATAACTGACTTTTTGGAAGATCAACACTCTTCATTTATATTTAAGGTTTTTATTTATGACTGGCAATTTAACATGATATCACCCCAGCAAATGATGAATGTTGAAATGATATATTACATCCCTAAAAAGTGCTGCATAAATAGAGATGTTTTCAGCTCCTGGAAATATTTCAGTAGCAATTGATATAAGACATGCTGTCAGATGTTATGTGCATGCACACGCTTTAAATTTGAATGCACAATAAAGCAGAAAAGACTGGAAAATGTAACGCATCTAAAAACATAGATTTAAAAGTGACAACCTTGTTATTTTTCACCTGTGGTTTTATGTTTGTAGAAAAAGTGTGAAAGCATGCAAAGGATTCATTTTTCATTGGATGAGGGGGTTGGGTGAGCCACGCCGCGATCTTGCC
>JBAMYA010000021.1:1371185-1382314 GCA_037176975.1 Arrhamphus sclerolepis | reverse complement strand
ATAATAATAATAATTAAAGCGTTTACGAAAGCCCCAGATGTGAAGATACAAAAATGTTCTTGGAGTTGGAGTTCTGTGTTCATCAACAACTGATTTAGGGTTAGAGTTATGATAAAACACTGGCACTAAATGGCCATGTTGATCTCAAACGCTTTAATTATTATTATTATTTTAATATTCTATTTCATTTTACCACCTCCTTTTTTCTTTTTTTGTTACTTTTACTCATAAGCAAACGTGTGGATGCTTCTGTTTTTTTTTAATTAACTTAAAATCATTATAAATATCATAAAATTATATATAAATTTTAATCTTTCAGGGGTTTCTTTTGATGTTCATTAAAGTTTATTTTCACAGAATATGTATAACAGTCTAATCTTTAAAGATAATCTGAAATGCAGGACCAAGCAGATATTAAAAAAGAGAAGTATATTTGACCTTATTGTGTTGCAAAGTATAATGTATTGTATATTGACATCTGTATTTTTAGTTTCACTGTCAGGGAAAGTAAATATTTACATTTGTACACACAAAAGCACACGTCTAAATTCAAATGCATTATAGATTGTTCCCATAAGCATGCCTGCTTGTTACTTGGCATGCCGTACCTCACTGCCTTTGTTCTCAGTGATTTCCCTGTGTGTCTAATCAATAAAAGACAAAACAGAGCAGGGCACGGCTGATTGTCCTTGTTCTAACAGGCAAAAGGGAAAGTGCATCCAAAATCCAATCACACAACAGAAATTGTTCAGTTCATGTGCAAGGTTTTGGTTTACCTGACCTTCCGTCAGTTCCTGCGTTTGACAGTTGTCTTTGTTTACAGTCTGCATTTTCTGACAAGAGCCCATGAAAGGTCGACGCTTCTGCTACAGGAAATACGTCATCATTAAAATTTGATTTGATTAGAAAATGTATCACAGTTGTAGGAAATAGGAAGTTGAAATATGAAAACAAACCTTTTGGAAAATGTGCAGGGTTGAGCCTCCACTGAAAACGTATTTATTTATTTGGAGTTAATTATACGTTTTACTTTACTAAACTCATATATGACGCTCCCTGGCTGATCACCGTAAAATCACCAAAAGTTTGCATGAGAGGTGAGCCTAATTCATGCAAACATGTGGCAAGGATTCTAAATAAAGATAAGAAGAGCTGTCCAACATGAAGGTTTAAGACAGAGACAGACAGGTGTATAGATGTCCATCATTCCTGGACATTTATGCTATCACATGGAGAACTTGGCTGTTTTTGATCATAGTTTTATTACCTTGTTTTCAAAACAAACTTATCCTGTTTAAGAATTAATTTTATACAGGTTTGTCAAGAAAAAGAGACAAGTATCATATTTGTTGATGGACTCAACCATTTAAACATTGTAAAACTATCAATGACCTCCATATTATTGGCTCACTTTGGTCATATTAGCATTTCTCAACAGAGACGTGTATAAGGACATTTGGTGGAAAATTAAAATAAAATGGAGTAAAACATGATGAATTTTGTTGAATTTAAAGCAATAACCCGTCTACTGTAAAAAAAAAAAAAAGAAAAGTAAATAAGTAAGTAAATAAGAAAGAAGAAAGAAATATGATTGCCAAGATTTATTTTTGTTCCTTCTTTATCATTAGACGCGGTTGATGGAAGTTTAATAGTAAGCATTTGGTGCTCACACACTGCTCAACCTCTGTTCTTAAACTTAAAGCTATCATTAAAGAATCCATTTAAATGAAATCCTTTCCCATGCCCCTTAATCTGAAAGGGCTCCAAGGTCCTCTGTCGTCCACTTTAACTTTCTCAGATAAATGGACAAGAAGACATCAAAACTGAGGGATGGATAGCAAGAAGGGAAACAAAGCAAAATAAAAAATAAAAAACCCAGATTCCCCTTTTTAGACTCACAGATTACTCCCCCCAGGGAGTCTTGACCCCAGGGCTTGGATAGAGGAAAAGAAGGAAAAAGGGAAGGATAAGAGGATGAAAGACTGGATAAAAATAACAGGAGATATGGACTGAAGAAGACACAGTAGTTCCTCTCCAGTGTCCCAGCCAGATAATGCTGAAGATCTGCAGGGTAACAGAGGTGTTAAGCCTTCAGCACATCATTTTTGCTGTGTGCAGATATTCTAATTTATTTATTTATTTACTCATAAAGCAAAAGTAGTCCTCTTGCTCAAAATCATTTTTGCAGCGGGTGCAGAACTCAGCACACATTTAGTAGGTTTATGGATTATTCTTGCCATTATTCCTCCCCCCTTTTTTTTCCAAAAAGTGAGCAATCCACAAAACTTAAAATGCAAACAGCAGAATTTCCAAAGAGAAATATGACACAGTTTTGTGTCATACATTACTTTATTGGCAGGGGATTACTGGGAAATGAAGTGCCAAAGCACAAGGGCTTCGCATTAAAGAAAGGTAAAAGAAAAAAAAGATCAAGCGAGAGAGACCTAAGGGATTTCAAGTTTATCTCCCTGTACCTGAGTTCTTTTCTTGACTTTTCTACTTTGTTTCCTCAGAATCTGACAACAAAACCGATGACCTGACAGCGATGACGCATGAGCAGAGCAACAGGCTGACCAGGAGCTGACAAGAGCTAGATATTAATTTTCAATGACTGTATTTTTTCATTTTCTACTCATGAGCTGTAGTTATGAGTGTTGTTTCTGTTTTGTTTGCTTTCCCAGTATAACCACATACACTATCATTCAGTAATAGTTAAATCCAGTGTAATGATTTATTTCACTTCTTTGTCTGAGCCATCATTCTAAAGAAAATGAGTCAAAATGTTCAAACTACAACTCTTAAATATCTACAAAGTCCCTAAAGACAGCCAGACTGATCCCATCAGTGAGATATTTACAACCATCTTTTCTGTTTGTCGTTATTGTCGAGAGGATACAAATTCTCATTTAATACTCTTCTCTCTCTTCATCCAGTCCCTGATATAAAATCTGCTTCAATGAGCTTAAATTCTCCAGTTCTTATTTTACAAAACAACTGATCTCTACTGGCCTCGTGTGGATGCTGCTCAGCGAGAAAGCTTTGAGAAAATGGAAGAGTTTGAAGATGGCCTAGAGTGGTGTTCACACCAGAGGCTTTAAAAACAAATGGCAGAGTTTTTCTGTTTTCTTTTCTTTTCCTTTTCTATGTGTTTTCTGCCAGACAGACTTCCATTATGTTTCTGTACCAGGAACATATGACCTACTTCTGACTGTTCTATATGACTGAAAATGTTCTGAGCCCTAAGTGTACCATAGTTATTTCCCTGGAGTCTTAGCGATCTGGAAGCGCAGCTCCACACTATGGAAACTATGGAAACCAGTGATGACATGTTATTCAGTCGTTGGTTGTGATGGTGTCCAGCAAACGATGTGGGCCTAGTTAATAACTGGCACACGTTTTGGAGAAGACCTGGTCAAATTAGGAGAGATGTCATTAATCACACTTTGGATGGAGCAGCTCTCTGATCCAGTTTATTGATCTTCCTAAACAATCCAGAGTCCAGACCAGGAGGCAGAGTTGTGGTGCTAAACAGCTAAAGCAGTGTATGTCTGTGTATGTGTGTGTGTGCAATGTCTATAGAAGGTTTTACCTGAACTGCACTCCAAGTGGAGGAGGGGGGGCACAACCAGGCCACCCGAGGTGTCAGGGGCAGACAGGGAAGAATCCCGGGCCCAGGCAACCAGCAGCCCCCACGGGGGACCAAAAGAGGGAAAGGAGGAAGTCCCTCGTCAGCAAGCCCCGACCCCGCCCAGCAGGCAACAGAGGGAAGCCCGGGTGGAGCCCCCATGACCATGGAAGAAGGCAGCCAGGGAGCCTACAGTGACGGACCGAGACCCCGCCTGGTACCAGCCACCCAGTAGGGTCGCAGGGCCAAGAGATCCACGCTCCCCTGGGCCACACCCCCCGCACGGCGAAAGGCCCGCCTGCCTGGAGAGACGGGGCTACCACCTGGCACCTACCCCGATGCCCAAGGTGGAATCCCCAGAGCCACCAGCGCACCCAGCTGCAGGAGCAGCGGGGGTAAGCCGAGACGGGTGCGGAGCACAAGAACCCCCCACAGGGAGCCGTCCAGGCAGGTCCAGCAGCAAAGAGCCCCAAACCCAGGCTGGACAGTAGACACCCATTCACACAGAAACACCAACATACACCCATTGACAAAGACAAGGACAATCGTTCTCTCACCACTCCCAAATCCCACTAGAGGCCCGGTACAGCCCAGCAGCCCCCCCTCCTCTTCTCTTCAGTTAGAGAGTACTGTATCCGTTCTGGACCATCCCAATCAATAAGACCATTACAAAATCTAAATCTAATTATGGAAAAGATGTGACTCACTCCAATTTAATTGGAATTAAATTGGAGCGAATTGACTCAGGACAGAAATAAGGTGAATAAATGTGGATTATTAAACATTAGATCTCTTTCCTCTAAAGCTCTTTTGGTAAATTATTTGGTCACTCATCGCCATTTTGACCTCTGTTTGACAGAAACTTGGCTGTAGCAAGAGGATTATGTTAGCCTGAATGGATCGGCTCCACCCACTCATACTTATGATCATATTTCTAGAAGCACAGGCCGACAGGGTGGAGTAGGGGCAGAGTATATTTCTAGTTTATCATTCAATTTAAGGCCAAAATATAGTTCTACCTCATTTAAAAACCTGCTGTTACATCCATGTGGACGTGGAGAGTGACAGTCTTACCTCTAGTTTTACTGCTCTAGTTGACTCAGAGTCAGTTAGTCAGCATGTGGAGGGACCCACTCACCGCTGCAGTCATACCCTGGACTTGGTCTAACTGATGGAACTGAAGTCAAGTATTTAACAAAGTTCCCCCAAACCCAGTTCTATCTGTTTGACTCTGGAGACCTTTCTGACAGTCCTGTCATTAAGGAAAAAATTCCTGCTCTGCTTGGACACTTGTCTCCATTTGATGCTGCTGTGGACAGCTCTGAAGGTCTTCATACCTCATGCATTGATAGTCTTGCAGATGGCTCTTCTGAGTTCCTGTGCTTAGCTCTGCATTCTGTGGCTCCTCTGAGAAGGAAGCTAGTTAATCCTAGAAAGTTTGTTCTCTGGTAGAATACAGAAATGTGGAGGCTGAAACAGAAATGTAGAAAGCTGGAAAGAAAGTGGCGCTCTACTGAATTAAAAGAGCTTGGAAAGATAGTTTGGTGATGTATAAAAGAGCTTTTTGGAAAGCTAAGAAAACTTATTACTCATCATTAATTACAGAAAATCAGAACAACTTGGAATTTCTCTTCAGCACTGTTGCCAGGCTGACTCAGAGTCACAGTTTCATAAAGTCATGAATTCATCTCATGACTTTATGAACGTTTTTATTAACAAGATAGGAAATATTAGAGACCAAATTCATCTTCTCATACCAACTATGGGGATTACAGCACAGAGACCTTGGAATCAGCTGTACCTACTGGTTCTTGCTTAGGTTGCTTCTCTCCTATTGATATTTGTGAATTAACCTCAGTTGTTTCTCACCCAAAAACATCTACATGTCTACTGGACCCTGTTCCTTCTAAGCTTTTTCAAGAATTTATTCCCATGATACGTTCTGTAATGCTGGATCTTGTCAATGCATCTCTTATAACTGTATATGTACCAGGAGATTTTAAGACTTAAACCTCTATTCAAAAAGATGTCTCTGGATTCTGAAGATATAACTAACAACAGGCCTATTTCCAACCTTCCTTTTATCTCTACAATTCTTGAGAAAATTGTTCCAAATCACCTAATGATCATCTTTGTAGAAACAATAAAAATTGTTGAACTTCAGTCAGGTCACTGCATTGGTCAAAGTCACCAAAGACCTTCTCATGGCTTCTGACGGTGGATCTGTCTCTGTTCTGGTTCTTATAGGAACAGCATTGAAATGACAGTTTCAGTTTGTCTATAATGATTGTTCCAGTCATACTAGGGGCCAGCTGTGGAGTACTGCAGGGTTCTGTTCTTGGACTGACACTTTTTTCTTCTTATAAAGCATATCAATAAATTTTCACTGCTATGCAGATCATATGTATTTATCCTTGCAACTACATGAAGCTAATCAATTAGCCTTATTAGATGCATGAATTAAAGATGTGAAGACCTGAATGACTGGAAATTTCCTGCTTCCTAATTCAGACAATACTGAAGTTATTGAATTTGTACCAAGCACCTCTGGGGGGCACTGTTGAGCTGTACAGTTAATTTAGATCACATTACCTTAGCCTCTAGGTATCATATTTGATGAAAACTTGTCTTTTAAGTCTCATGTGCAACAGGTCACAAAGTCAGCTTTCTTTCAATATCAGGAAAATTAGAAACATCCTGACTGAAGAAGATGCAGAGAAATTAGTCCATGCTTTTGGATCCTTCTGGATTATTGTATTATGGATTATGCTGCTATAAGCCTAGGCTGCCGGGGGTGTGTGTGCTAAAAATGCTAATGAAATGGCGTGAGTGAGAGCAGACAGCGGTGTAGTGGAAATACTGCAGATTCAGGTCATTTAACTGAACCAGGTGAGACGGATTCAACCAGAAAGCCAGCAGGACTGGACTCACCAACACTTAGCCAAGTCTTAGAGATAAAAAGGAAATCCAGATGCCGTGATTTAAAAAAGTCCTTCAGGATAAAAGATTAATTAACAATGGATGTGGCATTAATCAAACCAAAGCTAACAGGAGCAGATAACATCATTGTTGTGTTTTTTATTTGTATTTTTTCACTTGATTTAGTTATCTTAATTGCTGTAATGTTTTTATAATTCACTCCTCCTGTATGTCACCTCATTTTTTTCCTTTTTAAAAACCTTTGAGAGCTGATGAGAGGGATCAACTGTGAACAGACAGTTTGAACAGTGGTTCTTAGTTCCCTTGATGGTTGGTGGTGGTGGTGGTGGTGGTGGTGGTGTGTGTGTGTGTGTGTGGGGGGGGGGTGCTCGAGACAATGGACTGCTGGGACACCACAGAAGAAGAACACACAGGGGCGTGGCCACTGAATGTTAACAGTCACGCATGCTGCACTACATACTGAATGTTTGACATCAGCCTGCGGCTACCCAACCTGTTTGGATGGAAACCATCAGACTGATAAAAGGAGGGACGGTTCCAGAACAAGTTAAAATTGTCAATAAAAACAAAACCTTCAGTTCTGCATGTAAGCTGGAACCAGGAGTTGAGGGAAAGAAGCCTGTTGAATCTGTCAGCTCCACGCCCAAGAGTTGGAAGGGGACCACAAATAAAAACAAACCTATTGCATGTTTTCAGGAGGCAAAATAAGTCCATAGAATCTTTCTTGACTAGTTCTGACTGACCACGAAACACATCATTGGTCTCAACATGCAGAACAATCCGTGTTACACTGGGCGGGAGTGAACTCAGCACTTCGGGAAGCTTATTACTGATAGTCGTGACCGTGGCTCCAGGGATGCAGTGAGTAATGGCATTATAAAAACAAATATTCCTCGTGATTGAGTCACCAATAACAAGTGTGGTCGGAGGAAAAAGAGGTTGAGGAAGTGTAGAGCTCACCTCACTGGTTGGGTGAGTCAGCCTGGGACTTTTATCTTCCACTGGTCTGAGATTGCGATGATCGGCAGAGCGATGGAGAACAGCCTCCCTAATAAGTTTACACGGGGAGGCCAAGATCTTTAATTGGTGTAGAGGAGGCTTTACCAAAGAATCACCCACTGTGGCAGCAACCAGCGGAGGGAAAGCCTTTGTGTCTGTCAGTAGAGGAGGACCCAGGACACAATAAATACAACTGAGTATCATCTGCATAGCAGTGAAAATTTATGTTGTGCTTTCTAATGATTTCTCCCAACGGAAGCATGTATAAAGAGAAAAGTGTCGGTCCAAGAACAATATGGTTCTGGTCTACACTGACATGACAGCATCAGCAGCTGCTGCACATCTGTCATTCCACCATACCTCAAAGCTACTCTGCTGGACTGAGACCTGGAGATTCCAACCAGTCTGACCACCCTCCTCTGACCTCTGACATCAGAAATTGGATATTTTCTATTTTTTGGGCCATTCTATGCAAACCCTGGAGATGGTTTCTGGAGAAAATACCAGTGGATCAGCAGGTCTGAAATATCACATTCAAAATCCCCTTCTTCTGATTCTGATGCTGGTGTGAACTTCAGGAAGTCGTCTTCATCACATCTAGATGAGTAAATGTGATTGGCTGATTAGATATTTATGTTAACAGCAGCTGAACAGGTGGAGCTGATAAGGTGGCAGTGTGTTTTCAGAGTTTATTGAAAAGGAACCATATAAAGAAGATCTATATTTGTAAGGCCGGAGGCAAAAATTGCAGGAAACCTCTGTCCAAGGTCATGTATTATAAAACATACTGCAAAAGAGCTACAGCAGCATGTTTATTAAAATTAAATAAATCAGGTTCATGTTATGGAATTAATACTTTAAATGCTCACAGAAGCTGTTAAACCCTCCTGTTATGACTACGTTAAAATAACATTTGTGGGTTAATGGTGCATGTTTAATTATCCAAAACTGTAAAAGACAGAAAATCACAATAAACGTTGATAATATCACATTATTAACTTGTTTACTATTTCTGTCAGTATTTAAATGCACTGGTGTTCATCATGGTTTCATAAGGATAATTTTTTTCTTTTTTTTTTAATAAAAAGCATGTTAAACCTTTTTGAAATATACATTGGAAAGACTTCCACATAAAATACAATAGTTTTCTTCAATTTTTATTATTGTCATTATCATCATTATTATTATTTTACATTATGAAAACATGTCTCTATGTGGGGGTGATGTTGATAAAATTATCACACAGAAACCTTCCTCCATCAGAAGTTTCATTTTTAAAATGGGTCAGTTGGACCTGCAGTATAATAGAGGGGTTAAGGCTTTGTTGTTTGCTTCACCCTTTTACATTTTTCAATAAAGTGATGGAACAAATGAATGAACAGCAGCTGCTTGTGCTGCAGTCAGGGCGTCCTTGTAGGAAAAAAAAAAATTACATGACTGCGAAACAGAATCTGAATATAGCCTTGAACGTCCAGTCCCAGAATTACTCTTAACTCTCACCATAGAAGATTTATTCATGGAAATATGGCGGGAGGCGGCGGGGGGTCCCTTTAGGTTAATACTGAAAATGTCAGACACGTTATTTGTTCCTGCTGATATATTATTGGAGCAGTAAAGTGAATTTCGGTGAGTTTTTCGAGGCCATCTCCCTCCCTGATCCGGGAACAACATTGCAGCCTGCTGCCTGGTACGTCAGCGACCCCTAAATCCTCCTCATTAGACGCCGCGGCACAAACAACTGCTCTAACATGGCCCCTGGATCAGGTCACACTAATTAACCGGCACCATCGACCGACCATTCCTCATTATCCGCCCTCTCATCTGATCGCATATAGGCCGTCAAGGCAGCTAACGATCAACAGACTAATTAATCAGCTGATGGGGTGGAGGAGGAGGGGGTAAAGCTCTGGGTTCCCTCTTCATTTGTGAGACACATGGGAGCTAATTAGTTCAATTATTAATGCATCTAATTAAATAGTTTCTGTGGTTGCTGCGGAGCTAAATGGATGCGCGCTACATTGGAGCCTTTTGTCCTCTAGTTTGACATCCACTAACCCCGACGAAACAGCGAAGCGTTCTGGACTCGTCCGTGGCTCCAGATCCCATTAGACTAATTGCGCTTAAAGCAGAGAGCGGATGACAGCAAAGGTGAGCTCCGACCGACGCTCTAATTAGCTTTCCACGGAAATACGAAGCCGTCTTCGGCCATCTGCCGTCAAAGTCTTCAGTGTGAAAAGGGCAGCGGCGGTTTCAGGCGTGTTTCCCACCAGCACAGTTTGTCAGATACGAGAACGACGCACTGGGGGATAATTTCTGACAGTTTAGACCACAGCCAAACCAGAGGCCCGCCGGCCACATCCAGGCCCCACTGGTCCATAACAGCATTTAAAGACAACCAAAAGTTCTAGAACACTTCTGAGGAAACGCTTGGTTCAGTTCTGACATCAAAAAGTGGAATAACTGCAGGTGGAGAGCAGAAAGTCAGGATTTAGGAAACGATTGAAAAAGATTTTACAACTAAAAGTTGTACATTTTTGTCAAAACCCATAATTTTTGAAAAAGTTACTTGTTTTTAATAACAAAAATTTGCTGTTAAAAGATAAAAAGCTTAAATTATATAGCTAAATTTTGCAATTAAATGACTGATGTAATTTTATGCCAAAATGTTTCAAATGTTTCAGTTTTGAGACAGTTTTGGTTTTTGAAAATAAAGTTTTGAACTTTCAAATTTTGCAATTTTACAACAAATTTAGTTTCTTTGTTTTTAGGACAAAAACATAAAATTATACAAAATTTGTTTGTAGTTTTACATTACAATTTTTCAAAAACTTGATATCTGAAATAAAAAAGAGAAAACAATTAAGTAAAAAGTCAAAAACTTAAGTAAAAGTTTTGATCTTTCAAATTTTGCCATTTTATAACAGATTTTGCTTTTTTTTTTTACATACGTTTTTAAGATAAAAGTTACAATTTGAAAAACTTGTGACTTTTGTAAAATTTACTTTTTTAATGAAAAAAACATGATTACAAAGCTACAAATAGATACACATACAAAAATTAAGAAAACATGTTGGTTTGTCTCTGTTAAGCAGAAACCTGTTTTATCCCCCTCCCCTAGCTCTCTCTCTAAATATTTATCCCTCTGGATAAACCTTTCCTTTCCCTGACATTTTTTCTTCAAACCTATCACTCACCCAGACAACATTTCTGCATGGAGCCATCTGAGATATGAGCACCCATAGGAGTTTAATCATCCACTGGTTCCAGAATGGCTTGCTTGGGTCTGCTCGTGTGTTTGACCCGATTAGGATGCAGATAAGACACCCATCATGGACTGTGACGGAGTTGTTTTGATCACTCAGTCACTAAGACTTTAACACCGCGCAGCGTCCTTCCACCACTCTGCGTTAAACCATTTCGACGCCACCTGCGCTCACTGCACACACAGACAATTAATTAATTAATTAATTACTTGGTTTCTTACCGTATCACGCCGCTGCCGGTCCGTTTGAGATCTGGGGCTCACCAACTGCACTACTGCAGGGCTGTCTGTGTTTTAATGGGG
>JBAMYA010000021.1:1354285-1365888 GCA_037176975.1 Arrhamphus sclerolepis | reverse complement strand
TACAACTGTTGTAATTTTATGTAAAAATGTTGCAAAAAGTTCAAATTTACAGTAAAGAAATTTTAATTTGAAGTTAAAAAGTCACATATTTACAGTGTTTGTGATTATGCTATGAATATAAAAAAAGTCTTGATTGTCTACTATACATATGTATATATATGAAACCTTTACACAAAAGAAGGTACATTTTTATTTAATTTGTGATTTTACAGGAAAAAAATGTGATATAAGTGAAAAAGTCTACATTTTATGAAAGAGGGCCCAATTTTTTTTTTTTTTTACTTAGATTTTATGAAAAAGAAAAATGCCTTTTTTTTTTTAAAAAAAAAAACAAAAAAAACCTGTAACTTTGTTAATGGCCTGATTGTAATTCCTTTGTTATAAGTCACTTTGGATAAAAGAATCAACTAAATGTAATATAATAATGTGATATAATGTCAAAAAACAAAACAAAAAAAAACATGATAATACAAAATTTGTTGTTTTACAATTAAAGTAACTTTTTTTATGAAAAAAAAAATTAGATATTGTCAGTTTTACGGTAAATTTTTTTAACAAAAAATATGCAATATGAAAAATTTGCCATTTTACAATGAAATTAGCTTATCTACAAAAAAGATTTGATAGTGCAAAATTCACAGTTTTACAATAAAATTTGACTTTTTACAAAAAAAAGATGCAATATGTGAAAGTCGGCATTTTACAATAACATTAGCTTTTTTAACGAAAAAAGATGTGATGTTGTGAAATTTGCCATTTTACAACAAAATATGTTTTTTTATGAATGACATAAGATTTTGCAAAACTCATAATTTTACAAAAAAATGCAGCTTTATGAAAAAAAATGCAATATGCAGAAGTCAACATTTTACAATAAACTGAGCTATTCATTTTTTTTTTACAAAAAAATACTTTATTGCAAATTTTGCAGGTCTTTCTTTTTTCCCAAGTATACAAGAAAAAAATATTTTTTAGTAGAAAAGCCAAAAATTTATAATAAAAATGGTGAATTTTATGAAATTTGGGATTTTCTACTGTTTTTTTTTTTTTTTGGTGATGGGGATGATGTGGCCCTTTAACAGTAACCATGTGATGATGTGGCCCTTTAATGGTAACCATGGTGATGATGTGGCCTTTGGTGGTAAACATGGTGATGATGTGGCCCTTTAACAGTAACCATGTGATGATGTGGCCCTTTAATGGTAACCATGGTGATGATGTGGCCCAGGGGTAAGTAGAGTTTGACGCCTCTGCTCTTCTGAGATCACTGAAAAAGAACCAGCGCTGACTCACAACTCAGAGATGCTGTGGAGTTTCAAACGTGGGAAGGAGGTCTTATCTCAGAGGAGGCGTCCAGAGGAATGCCTGCTGCTGCCCGAGTGCTTCAGAGATTCAAACAGGATGCCTCACATGACGGCTTTGATGTTTTCAGATGAAACATCTGCGTGATACAACACGAAACGGAAAGAAGAGCTGCACAGGGCAGACGGACATGTGACTGAGTTTCTAATGGGCTAAATAAAGTCGGTTCAGACTCGAAACGTGAAATAAAACCAATGAAAAAAATGAAACCAACAACATGGTTCCTGGATCAAAGAGCTGATGTTTATGGGGACCAGAGTGGCTTTCAGTAGTTTTCAGTAACATTTTGTCCCATTTAAGTCTTTTATTGGGTTCATGGTTCACCTCCACAACTTCTGCTTGATGAAGTTAATTAAATATTGCACGGGAATGGCTGCAAAACAAATTGCTGCCATGCAACTGAAACAGAATAAATCACCAAAAGAGGTCCCTTCTTTGATGTTTGAAACATCTTCTACGTTGGAGGAACAGAATGTCCTGAAGTAACCCTCCTAAAATAATTGAATTAAGAGCTGTTAAAGTGAAAAGCACAATCAGAGACTGAAAAAAAGACTAATGGAGACCACCAAGAACTGCAGGAACAGATTTATTATTCACAACTAAAAATAAAAGTAGGCCTACCTTTCGAAGAATTATCTGTCAATTTAGAGTGAACACAATAGTGAACGTGATACACAAAGCAACGATCCAGCAGATATCTGAACCAAAAATAAATGTTTACATTCAAACTGACAATGAAGTAAGGACACAAAAATATTAGCTGCATTCCCTCTACCAACCACAAGAGGCTGCAGTTCCTCTATTGACCAATAGAGGCTGCAGTTCATCTAGTGACCACTAGAGGCTGCAGTTATTCCACTGACCACGAGGGTCTGGCTCCAACAGAGTCAGTCTCCATTGACCTCCATGCTAAAAAGTCAAACTTTACATGCTGACAGCCTGTTGCAATAAACAGGCTTGTTCTCTATCCTTGTGTCATTTATTTGCAAAATAAATGACACATTGGTTTTTGTCATATAATTGCAACATTTTGCAGTTATGCAACTTTTTAACTTAGTATCGTGACTTCAAAAGCTTCAAAAGCACGCACTAGAAACCTGTGGGTGACGATATGGAGGGTTGGTGTGGTGACATATCGATTTGCAGAAAATAACACTTTTTGATTAGAATTACGTATTTTACAAATGTTTTTGTCCTGAAATTGTGAGTTCCGTTACTGCAACTTTTTGTCCAACAATTTAGAATTTTACAATTTTACAACTGTACTTTTGCCAAGACTTTTGTCCTTTTTCCTTTACCTAGGATTTAAAAATTTAGGATCTTTTATTTGTAAGGCTTTTTATGTATAATCTCAACATTTAGAGATTATACAAATTTTCAATAACACTGCTTCAAAAGGTCCACAAGCACTCTTCAGAAACCTGTGGTTGATGTCATGGAGGCTTTGTCCAGTTCTTCTTATACTCTCCTCTGAAGGCTTTAGTTGTTTTAAAAACTGCTTTTTGAACTTTCTCATGATGAAAACATGAAGCAGAGGAAACGGTAACAATGAGGAGGCTGAATACTTCTGGTTCTGTGATGTCACTAAACCCTAATCTGTTTTCTGTGCATTGTTTAACGTCAGATTTTCAGATCCAGAGGTCCAAAACACACCAAACTTGTGTTTTGTTAGTTTTTCTCAGCTTGTCATGATGCTTTCAGGCATATATATCCTTTAATGCACTTTATTTCCTCAAAGTTTCTGTTTACACTAAACTTTCTCTTTTTTTTTCATTAAATTTTAATGTCTTTGATCCCTGCATCTGTCAAGATTCCATTTTGCTCTTCATATGTGTACATCTTTCAGCCTTTGAGATGATCTTGTTCTGCAGTGAGTTATATTATTTTATGTTTATAAGAGATAAAAGCATGCCGCACTGGTGCAATAAAACAACACAGACATGCGGGTTAAATTGATTAACTGCAGCAAGTTTAATTTACAGACTTTTATTTTGAAAGAAAACAGAATAAGGTAATCTTCAGGCCAGCAGGAGAAAAAGAAAAGGAAGGAAGAAGAAACATTGATAACTTATTAGCAGATGTAAAAAAGAAATAATGTGAAAAGAATTTCTGGAGTTTTATATGTTTAAATGACAATAGACAAGCTCGCCCTCTAGTGCAGAGGAAATTAACAAACCAATAAAAACCAAAACTCCAGGTAAATAATAATAATAATAATTTTATAAAAAGATGGAAACCTCTTGCCGTACGACCACAGTTCAGTTTAACACAAAGTGACATTTAACCTCACATAGTAGAAAGAAACTGATCGAAACTTTATCTCAAATAAATAAGAATTTATCTATCTAATTTATTTATCTATCTAATCTATTCAACCGCATGAGTGATTTAACTCCAAATAAAAAGCATTTGTCTCACTGAAACTGGACAAAAATACTTGGTAACAGTAGCCCTCCTCTTTTAATCAGCAACAGCGTTTCATCTTTTTCACAATTTCATTATTTGTTTAAATAAAAGTAATGAAGTCAAAAATAAATAATGTGGCCCCCTGCCCCTCTTGCCCATCCCAAAATGTAACAGCTTTTATAAGTACCTTTTGTAGTCACTTCATGTGTGTGGAATTTTGGGAATTGTGGTCCGTCCTGCAGTTCTTTGAGGCATTGGGAACTGAATGTATTCTGAGACCACTGCTGATGTCTTATAATAATAATTATTAACATTTAGAATTATTTACAGGCTCTAACCAAACCAGCAACATCCAGGTTATAGGTAGTATTTTTTCCCGCTCAAGGTATGCCTCCTCTTCCTGTAGTTTTCCCTCTTCTTCCTGTTGAGCCAGCGGATACGAGCTCTATCCGTCGTGTCCTGGCTAGCCAACAGAAACGTCCGATCAGCAAAGATCTCCTTCAGCCTGTTGAAGAAAAACACCTCCAGGTTTCGACCAGCCTGGGCCACCTCCGAGTCTGGCTGTGAGAAAAGACGGAGGAAAACACAATGAGATGAGAAACTGTAGACTGCTTTTAGCACACAAGAACATTCATTTAAGGGGGCCAAATGATCTAAACTGGGGCTTTCAAACTCATCATCACCGTGGTTACCGTTAAAGGAGCAGTTATTCTTTACTTTCTCAACCAGCTGTTGTTGGATTTCCTGCTAGTTCGAAAAAAAAGAATAAAAGAGTGAATTTTTGTCACAAAATTCATGATTTTTGTTGTAAAATTGAGGCTTTTGTACTAAAATCATACATTTTTCATATATAATCACAACTTTAGATGAACTTTTTTTTCTGTAAAAACCTACTTTTGTTATAAAATGGTGAATTTTACAATATTGCATCTGTTAAAAAAAAGTAACTAGTCAATTTTCTTTTACAGAAATTGTTACTTTTATGATTAAATTGAGACTTCTGTATTAAAATCACTTTAATTTTAAATATGATTTTAAAGCGACTTTTAACATAAACCAGCAGTTTTTTTTACTTCAGTTATTCTACCTTTTTTGGTATCAGTAATGAATCAAACCGGCAGTGAATATTTAACCTGGTGTGCTGAGTAAAGAGATACAGAAATTATAATAGTTATTCTGACTTAAATGAAGATCAGGTATCATGTTTTGGCTCATTAACACAGAAAATCATGTAATTACAAGAGGTTCACACACTTTTTTCTTGTACTTCAAGCTAGTAGAACACTCCGCTCCCTGAATACAGGTCTAGTTGCTGCTCCGAGAATCTGTAGGTCTAGAAAGGGTGGAAGAGCCTTCAGCTATCAGGCTACAATATTATGAAATCACCTTTCAACTTCAGTCCAGGAGGTAGACTCCCTCTCTACATTTAAGGTTAGACCGAAGACCTTCCTTTTTGATAAAGCCTTTAACTTTGTAGTCTCTTAAAACACCTAGTTATGCTACTATAGGCTTAGGCTGCTGGGGGAGTCCTATTGGACATTGACTATCTACATCCTTTCTGTCTGATCTCAGACTCAGATTGTCCTGAATCACTTAAATAGCATGAATATTGTCTGTTTTCTCTCCCTTCTCCTTCCTACCATGGTGATGTTGGGTCCTTTTATGACAGCTAATTAAAAGCACAGTGTGTGGTTCCTGGTCTATAAAAGTGGTATTTAAACATGTAGTTGTAAATGTGAGTCTCTGTTGGTGACAGATCTGTAGAATCTCCTTCATCACAGAGATCCAAATGAAGCCACTTTGATCTAACAATTACTGGCAGGTAAACTTGACTAGTTAATTCAGGTCAGGACTCATCCTCCTCAGGTTACAGTTCTGAAACTATTCAGGATTAAAAAATGAAGTCAGCTCAGAAGCCAAACTTGACAAACTTACGTAGTTAAAAGTTGCACAGTTTTTGAACATCAGCAGGACGTCGTCAACAAACTGCTCAGCTGTGAAGTAATGGAGTGTGTTGGACTGGTTCAGTTTCCTCCGGATCACTGACAGGTCGATCGGCTTCTTGATGATCTGGTAGTAGTTTCTGGCCTTAAAGAAAAAGAAAGAAAGAAAGAAATCAGTGTTTGGATGGATGGATGGAGTTTTAGGAAATTATTTTTTTCCCACTCTGGTTTAAGAACAGAACTGCAGATTCTCAGAATCTTTTGATGCTATTGAGATGAAGAGAAATGGTGAACATGTGGTCTCATGTATGTTACAGTTCTTGTATCACATGACACTGGAGGTTGTTGGACTGACCAGAGGACTGACGGGTTCATGGAAGGGGGCGCTGAGTGGATGGCAGTACAACAGCAGAGACAACTTCTCACATCTCTGCAGAGAGCAAAACAGAAGAAACACAGAAAATCCAAACGTTAGAAGAAGGTTGTTGTTGTGCAGCCCATGATCAGTGCTTCAGGACTGATCGAGAATCATTGTTTTGAAACTGCTCACCCTCTGGTCCTGGTTGGACAGCGTGTAAGGAACTTTGGCTGCACCAGAGGAGCGAGCGTTCTCACAGTCGTAGACCTCCAGTGGGTCCTGGTCGGTCCTACACAGCGTGCATGCCCAGTCGCCTCTGAAACAACACAGGAGCTCTGCTTGTTGATGGTCCAAGAGGGTCTCAGCCCACCAACAGTCTCAGAACCAGGCAAACAGAACCTCAGTGTCCATGACACTTGAGATCACCTCGCAAAAACTAAGCAAACACGTTACAATAAGTTATACACAGCACAAGGTGGAGCAGTGCAATTATAGAGTATTTCAGAGATTATTAGAGAGTATTAGAGGGTATACTGAATGAAATGAAACCCCCTCTGCTGCATTTTGAAAGTATTATTCACAAGTAAAAGACATTGAAGATGCAGTCGTTGTCAATCTTCCCAGCAAATTTATCCCAAGATGACACCATGGAATACAACAAAAACCTCCAAGAACTACATCTTAAAGCCTCCCGGCCTCAATCAGCATGTTAAATGTTAAGTCTGATTTATCCACAGCAAAAGTCTGCATTATTTTTGTGTGTTGTTCTAAAAACCACTAGTTGGTAGTTTGATTTCTTTTTCTTGCAGAGCTGTATCCAGCAGTGTTGAGCTTCCTTTTGTTCACTTCCTGTATGTAGCTCGGACATAGCAACGTACCTTATAAAGTATATTTACGTGAGTTGAAACAAAAATTGTAACCTTTATCAAAATATTGACACTTAAACAACAATAATTTAATGTCAACATTGACAATATTGAGACTAAATTACATTTTTTTTAATTATATATTTTTATCTGTTTATTTTTAATTGTTTTGCAAAATTTTGTGAGAAAATTGTAAATTTTATTAAATTTCTCTTCGGGGATCAATTAAGTATTTTAAATTGAATTGAAAGTTCTAGACTTTAGACATTGTTTTTATAACAACCAAATATAACTTTATTGTGTTTATTGGTACTCACAGCGGGAAGCTGTTCAGAGCAGGTACGTGACAGGCCAGGTGGAAGACTTTGGGGCAGCGGTCGCAGCAGAGCAGTTCTCCTCCATTCAGACAAACGGCACAGAAGTCTTCACTCTCCGTCTCTGCGGCTTCCAGCTGCTGTTCAGGAAAGCAGCAGAGATCTGGTCTGTGATCTTCGCTGTGATGCTGGACCTCATCATCGTCACATGTGCTGTGGGGTTCATCCTCCAGCTGCAGGCGTGGACCCTGGTCTGCCTCCTCCTCCACCTCCTCCTTCTCCTCCTCATCCAAGTCGATCACCACGGCCTGCTCTGGATCCGGATCCAAGTAGAACGTTTCTGAATCACTTTCGAACAGGATGTACGGCTGGTCTGGATTGGATTCGCAGTCAAATCCAGAGTCCTGCTCTGGTTCTCCAAATGAGGAGCTGTCAGGGCAGTAGGGTTCTGTCCAGGAGGTCGGAGTACCCTCTGCTGGATCAGACTCGGGTGATCCTTCACTCATCTCCAAAATGTCCTCCTGGATTTGACCAAAACCGTTTTGAGGGCAGAGGTGAGGAAACAGGTGAGAAGAGGAGAACAGCAGAGCAGTCACAAACCTGAACCCTTCCTCCGTGTACCTGCTGAGGACCGTCATCTTTGTCACCATAGAGATCAGCTTGCATTGGGCACGGCAGTCGGACCAGAGACACCACAGGCTGCAGGGACAGCAACGCAACAGACCGGAAGTTCAGGCGCTCCAGGCTCACTACAGGTATGCAGGAGTTACCCAGAATCCTCTGGGCCTCTGGATGAATTCTGTCAAAAGAAGTGGAGACTGGTGATGTACCAGCATCATTTACTACCAGCATTGATTTACTAGTACTGATCCCTGTGGGGGAAATTCCTTCTCTCCACTTAACCCATCTGGGCTGCTAGACCCAGGGCAGTGGGCTGCTGCGCTGCAGTGTCCGGGGAGCAGGCAGGGGTTTCATGTGCCTTGCTCAGGGGCAACTCATTCATGGATGTGGACGTAGGAAGCGCTTGTTCAGGCACTCCCCCCGCCGACATCATTGGTACTGTCCGGGGATTGAACCGGCGACCCTCTGGTTGCCAGTCCAGGTAAGTCACGCCCAGTAAGCCACGGAACCCCCTAAGTCTCTGATCAGTGGACAGCCACTGAGCTTGGTTGTCTCTGTCTCTATTTAAATGAGAGTAAAACAGTGTTTTCTCCTTCCAAGCTGTTCAGTAATATAATATAACATCTCCAGTTGTCCTGGTTGACCCCTCACCTTAACCGTGTGGTCAGAATTCTGGGTGTGACCTTTGACAACAGTTAAAAATTTGATAAACAAATTGACTCCAAATTGATACCTTGAAACAGTCTGGCCCTTCCTGAGCTGTGGGGACCTTGAGAAATCCCTTCATGCTTTCATGAGTTACTGTAATGCTCTTTATTCTGGTACCAACCCAACTTTACCACATCATTTGCACCTTTATTCTCTACACTAGTTTCCATTTAAGTTCAGAAGCTTTAGTTGTTTGTTTTTAGTGCTATAAAGGGCCATGCTCCTTCTTACATATGTTTGACATATTGTAATTTACCCAATTCTCTTCAGTAAGGCTTTCACACTTCTATTAGGCGATCTTTCACATTTCTGGCTCGTTGGAGGTTCTGCTCTGGTTGATGATCTCCTGCAGGACTGGACGTCCTCCTTTCCCATTTCACAGAATCTGAGACTCTTTTTTTGAAAAGACAGATATTTGGTGTGATTATCAACAGTGATGTTGTCGTGGTGAATGATCACCAGGGTCTTGTGTGTTACATCTTCTGCAGCTGCCAGGTTTGGACAGACGGTCTCAGATGACAAGTCCTCCAGTGCCAGCCGTCCTCTACACCCGAGTCCCTGTGGCGACAGGGCGGCTCGCCTTTGTGGAAAGTTGCCATGGCGTCCGTGGGTCGAGTCTGCCATCTCCAGGAGATCAGGTCTCTGGGGTTTAAAAAAAGAAAGAAAAAACAGAAGAAAAACAGAAGAAGCTGCAGGTTTGAAACCATCACTGCTCTTATTGTTGGATTAAAGAAAACAAACAGAAAACAATATGTCACAATCAGACTTCAGAGTCTCTAAAACTACTTTTATACACCAAAGGGAGTCTCACACGAAACAAGCATTGTTACATTTACAACAGTCAGGAATTAAAGCATCTTCATCTTGCAGGAACCAGATTAAAGTCATGATCATACTCCACCTGAGCGTGAACAAAACTAAAACCGGGATGTGAGCTCCAGAAGTCCGTCTGAACGTCTCCGCGGGTGAATGTGAGCTGAGGAGGAGAGGGACAGTGCCGTGATGTGTAGGGGATATGAGCAATCTGATTGGTGGAGCCGTGGCCCCCTGATGCCTCATTCACTGAGAGTCACAACAATAGATGCAAAGACTGCTCACATCCAGCCGTGGTGCTCTGATTTCAGCAACAGAGGAGGCGTTCACACCCTTACAGCCCAAACAACGTACAGCTGTCATTTAGTTAACAGAAATTAAGACAAAAATAGATAAATCTCAAGTGCCCTATCACTGAACCTATAAAATTCAAAGGTGTAACTCATAGCATCGGATCGCTAGCACGCCTCTTTGATGGTCTGGAGCATTCTTGTATGTGTTAACACAATGCCAAGAGGGAAAGACATAACCAATTATTGGTCTGAAAAAAAAAAATCAGGTTTCAAACAGACTTGTCAGAAAACATGTGGGTGATGTCATGGGGTTGGTCCAGTTCTTTTTATACAGTTTATGACCTCAGCTGGTGGTCCTTGAGTTTTCACCTTCAGCAAATGATATCTTCTTAATTTGAAAACTAACTTTAGCTTGTTATTGAATTAAAGAAAAGCCCATTAAAATTTGAGATTTTATGACAGGAATTCATTTTTACAGCAAAAATGACTGGTTTTAAGACAGAAAGAAAGACAGAACATTACACAAAATTCACAATTTTACATCATGAAGTGGTAGTTTCATGCCAAAATCAAATTATATTATGCTATAACTGGATCCCAGAAACCTATGTGAAAACATAAACATTTAAACTGGCATCCACAAACTAGGAGTAAATAATTAGAAATAAAAGATCTTACGAGTCCTGTGAAGTCCAGTGAAGCTACAGAAATGTTTTGGTGATGTGGGAGTCTATGGATGAAGTAGATCTGAGATGAAAACCGTTCACTCACCATAATTCTGACCAATGATGAGCCACAACCTTCACGTTTACACACACTTTGAATAACAGACTTTCCTCATGTAAATCACCTCCTTTCCATCATTGTCTGCTCCTCCTGATAACTCGACATAAAACTATCAGGTTGCACATAATCATAAATTCGGGACAAAGACGTTTCTAAAAAGTGCTTTTGAAGTTCAGTTTTCTGAACTCTGGATGACCCCATCTTCACAGGAACTAAACCTGTTCAATCGAAATTTTCCTTTTATTATTTATTATTATTTTTTTTGCATTATCTGACATTAAATCAAACTAAACCTTTCCTGTTTTAGGTCAGTTAAGTTTACCTAAATTATGTGAGAGACTGACACATTTTTATGACTTTCTTCAAAGTCACAAGTTTCCAGACATCTCCTCAGTATTTGGTTTTGTCGCATTTAAACTGTATGACTTTCATCAAATGTTTTGGATTTCCTTCCAGATATTTTTAACAACAGTTTGCTTGAATTTTGGTCCATTCCTCCTGACAGAAGTGGAGAGGGTTAGCTTATTTAGTCTGTTTGTATCATTGGCTGAACTGCTACCTTTTCATTATTATATGATTTGATAGACGGACGGACGGACGGACGGATGGATGGAGGGACAGATAGATAGATTGATACTTTATTAATCCCGCAGGAAATTCATGCGTATATGTGTATTTTCATTGGTATATACTTATTTTCATATTTATGACATATTTAATTATGTTATAGGACTAACAGAAAAATGTTAATTTTATTAAACTATATATAACATATTCTTGAAATTATATGTATGTGTCTGTATCACAGTAAACTCTGTAGCACAAGTGTTCTTTTAATTTTAAAAATCATATGAGACAGAATGTAAATGATGTAATCTTTAGTTGTCCAAGTTAAACTTAATTTGAGAGCTGTTTTAAGATTCTTTCCATTTTCAGTTATTATTATTATTAAGTTTTTTATTATATTTTATTTATTTTGAGTGTGTAGCAAAAAACCTATAGTTTCAATAGATTTTTTTTCTTCTTTTCTCAAGGGCAGCAATAGACCTCTGGTTTAAATTTTATTTTATTTTATTTTATTTTATTTTATTTTATTTTATTTTATTTTATTTTATTTTATTTTATTTTATTTT
>JBAMYA010000021.1:1333280-1348753 GCA_037176975.1 Arrhamphus sclerolepis | reverse complement strand
AAAATTGAACAGTGTGAACCCTGAATTAGTCTATGTAAACTTCTGACTCTTTAAGAAAGTAATTTTATTTTGAAAAGTTAAAATCAAAAGATTTGAAAAGAGAAATTAATTTTACGTGTATATATTTAATTTATACATATATGTATATATACATATATATGTAAAATTACTTTCTTAAACTGTGAAAGCTACTAATGTGTGTATGTATGTATGTGTGCGTGTATATATGTGTGTGTATATGTATGTATGTATATATACATATACATACTGATATACTTCTGGCACTGTACAACCCATTTATGTATATGTACATATACATACACATTTACAACCCATGTATGTATATATACATATACATACATGGGTTGTACAGTGACAGAAGTATATCAGTTGTGTGCTGTGTAGTTTATTCGCTCAGGAGCCATTTTCACTGCATTGCCCACATTCCCCTCTTTTTCCCACACGACCTTGTTTTCAACATGGACTCTGAAAGTCCTGACGCATATCCCCACTTATATCGCTAAAGAAGCAGTTTGGCCTCACTTATGGCCCCAGGTTTACCTCGCGGATTCACTCTGGACTTAACTCGTAGCTTGAATATGTATTTTGTAGGTAGACGGAGCTGTTTTACGGAGAAAACCTCAGAAACAATACGTAAACTGACGCGGAATGGCGTCTGTTAGGGGCCCAGGAGGCTGAATAGCACATAAACAAAGCCGAATGGTTCCTGACAGACAGAAGCAGTAGACCAATGGGAGTGCGGCTTTGCGACATTTGACAAATTGCCGTCGAGCAATGGTGGAGTGGGCGGGCCGGCGGCGGGGAGGATAGTGCTGTCATACATGTTCCCGGCGTGCGGACGCGGCCGCTCGTTTCCTGCACAGTTGCATGGTGGTCGAGGCAGGAGGATTGTTGGAAATCTGTCGGAGGTTCGTATATAAGTTGGTTTTTTTTTTACCCAGTGTGCATTATTCCTCAGCCATCTTCTGTCCGGGCAGGGACCCGACGGGGCTCCGGAAGGAGGCGGCGGCTGAACCCGCCGTTAAAGCCGTTTAAATTACACGGAAAATAAAAGAGTCGTCCAGCGACGTAAATGTGATGATTTGGTTGAATTCTTCCTTCTAGTTTCTGCTTTTACTCCGACCTGGATACGAGCTCGGGAGACAGCCTGCTCCTCCCCCCGGCTGTCCTCACGGAAACCTCCTCCAGACACCGTTAAAAAGCAGTAAAATGGCATTTAAAACGGTCCAGGAAGAGGCTCCGATGAACAGTTTCGTTCAGATAAAACAAAAAACAACGTCGTGACAGCCGCGGTTGTAGTTAGCAGCGCCGTTAGCTCAGCGGCTAAAGCAGGGAGGCTGTGAAGTTTCGGTCCTTCGGATGAGGTTGTCAATAATCATCCTCTATCACAACTATCGATCACTTCGAAGTGGATTTTACGAGAAGAGAGTGTAAATGTTGCAGAGTCATAGTTCGCTAGTTGGCAGCTACTTGCTAATTTCAAATCAACAAGCGCCAAAAAACAGACGAAACGATAAAAGATGCCACTTTTAGGTCATTAAATGTTGTTTTTATAACTTGTTAGATGAAAACGTAAACATTTAACACATCTCTCAGGTCTTTCTTTTTGTCATCTTACCCATAATTTATTTTTATTTCATAGTGATCCTGACGGTTCAATTTTAAGGATCAGTCATCTAAAACAAAAAAAGAAAAAGCCAGGAAGGTCTAATTAAAGAACGAAATTAACTGAAACACACTCAGAAGCAGTCATAAATCTTTCGCACATCGATTATTTCAGATATTTGAAATATTAAACAAATATTTAATAGTTTTAGTTCACATGTGCTAAATACGGCCCAATGCTTCATTTCATCTGGTCCACAAAGTCGTGATTTTGCAATGTTTGCTAACGATTTTACAACAAAAAGTTAATATTTTTTGTCAAAACTTAATACTTCTTGAATAATAGAATTTATGATTTTAGGACTAAAAGTTGAAATTATAGAAGTTACATTTTTGTGACTTCTGTGATTGTACGATAGAAAGTTGTCTGTTGGGAAAGCATTGATCTTGCAAAATTTACAATTTTACAAAGAAGGGGACTTTTTGTGATTTTACAAGAGAAAAAGATGTATATGTGTACTACACTGTCAATTTTATGATAATGATTGCCTTTTTTGTGAAATTTGAGATTTTATGACAGATATTCATTATTTTATGCAAAAAATGTCATATTCCAAAATGCACAATTTCACAAAAAATTTAAACAAAAAAAGTTATGATTTTAGTACAAAAGTTCTAATTTTATGATAAAAGTCATGATATTTGAGATTTTATGAAATTCCATTTCTTTTCCCCGTGAATCCAGGAATTCGTGGTAAATCTGACAACATACCTGGTTAAGAAAGTAAAAAATAACTGGCCCTTCAACAGTAACCATGGTGATGAAGTGTTCCAGGATGAAAAAGTTTGACTCCTCCCTCCTCTTAGAATCACAAAGTTATTTCCACTTTCATTAAAAGTTTAGTTGGTAAAAACCTTGTCAGTGATCTATGAGGGGGTAAATAAAATATATGTGATGTGATGTTGAGTTCAGGCCATATCACCCAGCTCTAGGAATTCTACACTTACAATTTTATTTCATTTTTTCCTTTTTCCTTTTTTTTTTTTTACCTCTATGTTTCAGTTGGACAGGCACTACTTTTCCTTCTGCTTCCATTGACTAATAGCTCTACTTGATTCCAGGCCACATCATCACCATAGTTGCACTTAAAGGGTTGGTTATTCTTTATTTTTTCAACGAGCTTTGTTGTCAGATTTCCCGCTAGTTAGTGGACTCGAATGTGAAAGTAAAAAAAAAAAAAAGACAGAGAGAGGGCAATAAAGGAATTGTCACAGAATATCAAAATCTGCAAGTTTTATTATAAAATTGCAGCGTTTGTACTAAAGTCATAAAATTTTCTTGTATAATAGCATTTTTAAAAAAACAAACATACTTTTTCATTAAAAAGGAAAAAAACAAACAAATGTGAATTGGTAAATTTCCATATATCACATTTTTTCATAAAATAGTGAATTTTTGTCATAAAATCTCAAAAAAGTGAAAACGTCATAAAATTGAGACTTTAGTACCAAAAATTGTGATTTGTTAATTATTTTTGAAAATATTATCTAATATTACAATTATTACAGTATAACTTTTGGCAACATTTTTGACATATTGTCTTTGATTTAAAAAAAATTGTATTTATAATTTTCCTAAAATCTAAAATTTTATTATAAAAAAAGTTACATTTTTCTAATTTGTTTTTCTTTTTTTCTACAAAAAACATGACTTTTGACAAAAATGATCCAAGTTTTAGTTGTAAAATCTTTTTCAAACATTTACTAAATCGCGACTTTCTGACATAAACCAGCTGCTCTCCACCTCAATTATTCCACTTTTTTATTGGATATATTTTTTGGCTTGTGTGACTACCAATTCAAAAACCTTCAGGTAATGCAACAGTTTCACCATGTTTGATGAAATCCTGTGCTTCAGATCTGTTGTTAGATGTCACTAGATTGCTTGAACTGTGGAGAAATAAAAAAGAAGTTTTGCATGTGTGGGATGCTTTTGGAGACTTCTCTGTGCTTCTTCTGGTGTGTTTTCTGACCCTCTGGTCTCCTGATTGTGTCCCTGCAGCAGCTGAAGCATGCTCTTGGCCCAGATAAACCGGGACTCCCAGGGAATGTCAGAGTTTCATGATGCAGACGGGCAGCCTGTTACCCTCTGTCTGACGGAGGCTGTGACCGTGGCAGGTAAGCTCCCTCGAAGATGGAGATTCATTGTATGCCAGCGTGTGGTCTGACAGCTGAAAATGTGGTCTTTGATCGTTCCCCAGATGGCGATCAGATGGAGAACATGGACACGGTGAGCCTGCAGGCCGTCACTCTGGCAGATGGCTCCACGGCGTACATCCAGCATGACTCCAAAGCGTCCTTCTCAGATGGCCAGATCATGGACGGTCAGGTGATCCAGCTGGAGGACGGCTCTGCTGCCTATGTCCAGCACGTGTCCATGCCTAAGACAGGTAGATGTGTCTCTGGACTGTGTTCCAGCTTTGCCATACCAATGGTTTCAGCGGAAGTGACACTTTTCTTTGAATGTTCTAGGAGGAGACAGTTTACAGCTGGAAGACGGCCAGGCTGTCCAGCTAGAAGATGGAACAACGGCGTATATTCACACACCCAAAGGTAAATTTGTCATTTTCTACCTGAACTGATTTCTGTGGTCATATTCAGCTAAACTGAACCACAAAAATCTTAAAATTCGGTCCCAGGACAGACTATAAATCAATGACGTGAAACTCCATCTTGTCCTGGGCCACATTATCACCATGGTTACAGTTAAAAGGCCCCATCGTCACCATGGTAACCATTAAATGACCACATCATTGCCATAGTTTCCGTTAAAGGGTCACATCATCACCATGGTAATCGTTAAAGGACCCCAAACATCACCATATTTACCGTTAAAGGGCCACATCATCACCATGGTTACTGTTAAAGGGCCACATCATTACCATAGTTAGTATTAAAGGGCCACATTGTCATCATGGTTACTGTTAAAGCTAACAGTAACCATGCCAGGGCCATGCCATCGCCATGGTTACCCTTAAAGGGCCACGCCATTGCCATGGTTCAGTGCGATTTTGTGACAAAAAGTCAAAATTATAGAAAGATTTGTAATTTTCGTACCATTGTAATTTTTGGTCAAAATGTTGTTGTTTTTTTAAAGACATTGATATTTTCCAACAAAAAAAATGGTATTTTAAGTTAAAAGGCCACTTTTATGTGACTGTACAATAAAAAGGTTGTTTAAAATGAAGTTGGTTTTCTATATTTGCAGATTTACAACAATTTCTTACATTTATATTTATTTATTTTTTATTTTTTTTACAAAAAGTGCAACAAGAAAAAAAGTGATTTTGATACATGAGTGTCAATTTTATACATTTGAGATTTCATGACAAAAATTATGAAATTTGCCATTCATAAATTTTTGAAATTTGTAATTATATGGTAAAAGCCTCAATTTTATGATAAAAGTAACAAATCTTTTGAAATGTGAGATTTAATGACAAAAATTCACTTTAAAAAGGGTGTATGCATATATGTATACACACAGATATAAAACAGGATCCCCTTTCTGAGCTCAAGATGTTTTTGTTTTTCATGTCCTACTACTGGTTTGTGTCCAGAAGCGTATGACCAGGGTGGGCTGCAGGAGGTCCAGCTGGAGGACGGAAGCACCGCCTACATCCAGCACACAGTCCACATGCCCCAGTCCAACACCATCCTGGCCATCCAGACTGACGGCACCATCGCAGACCTGCAGGCCGAGGCCGCCACCATCGACCCAGAAACCATCAGTGTCCTGGAGCAGTATGGCACCAAGGTAACGGTTCTGAACTAAACCAGAAGAAGGTCTAGTGCTGGTGTTCGTTTAGGAACTGTCCTACTGTGACATCATACTATAAAAGAACTGATGTTTTTGTCCCTTAGGTGGAGAACGTAGAAAATCCATTGGGCTCATTCAGGGGAGTCGATGCAGATGGTGGGGTCCACATGCGGGTAATGTATCTTTTTTTTATTTTTATTTTTTATTATTATTTGTTAGGGGTGGAACAATACATGTATCTGTATTGAACTGTTTGATAGAGTGCTCTCAGCTCGGTATGCACATGTATAGAACGATACAGGATTTTTAATTTATTTTATCAACTTATCTTCTGATGATGCGCTCTGTGTTGAAAGCTCAGTGGAACTCTGTTCGACTACTCCGCCTAGGCTGCATTGTCAAGCACAGATCCACTGAGTGTCTCCAACATTCAAGCTAGTGAGACTGAGCTATTTCTACACCAGGGCTGTTGCCAACAGCAGGAAGACATGCATTTTTCAAATTACTGTAATTCTTCAACTATTTGTGCTATCAACGTAATTCCAATGCAATCTGAAAGCTGGGAAGCACAGCTTCTGCTCTGATATTTAAGCAATATCACACTCAAGGTCGTGCTGAATATCAGCACTGCTGTGATTCAGTCGTAGACACGAAGCCACAGATAATCACACCAGTGCTGATATTGAGAAAAACAGCACATGAGTGTGATATTGCTATTATACAAAAGTCCTACACATTTTATTAGTTAACAGTAATAAGTGACAAGAGATTATGATTTGTTTATTAAACCGTTCATTTAGCTCTGCCAGCACAAATAGTTCCGCAGCTGTAAGGCTGTTGCCAGGGAACACATTAACATTTCCTACACACAAACTTGCAACTGTCTGCATATTACCGCTACTTTGTATCATTTACATTTATTTGAATGTTTCCATTTATTGTACAACCACTGAAATAAGAGCCTGTCGGCAAACACTTTGGTGGCATGATGTGTGTCTCTGATGAGTTAACAGCACGTTGCTGTCTGATTTTATGCTGGGCTTACACCAAATGATTTTGACAGTCCCAGACTAAAAACTGAAAGTCTTAAGAGTTTTGCTGGAGTCACAGCGCACTCCTGTCTTCTCGACTGTTAGGTTTAAGGTGATAATCTGCAACGTTTTATATGGTCTTTTCCAGTCTTGGGTTTGCAACAATAACAAACATGTTTGATATTATCGCAGGTCGGAGTGACGTAACACAATCGACAACCAATGGATGAGCTCTGACAATAGCTCAAATAGGAAATCTGACAATCAGAACAAGAATATATATAATTGTGTAAAATGTCTGGCTTTTACTCTGTTTGTTTTACAGACTATTAATATTTATATTAAAGCGCTGCACTGGGCCACTGGCATTATTACAATGAGAGTCCAAACAAACCAAGACTATATTGACGTGTTTGTTTGTTTATTTTACTTCAAATAAATGTAAAGAACAGCTAACACCAGCTGTCGGATAGTTTAGTGGTTATGTGGGTGGACCTTCAAGCAGTGGGTTGCAGGTCCAATCCCGGTGTTCACCCCTTTTTTGTCATTGTTTTCTCTCTGTCCAATAAAGGTCACTGAAAGTCTTTAAAAATGGGGCTGATATGACATATGAAACATAACCTGCTAACTACTGCTGATCAAATGGTGAACCATCCACTCTGTTGGGTTCATAAATTTGTAAATCTGATTCTGATGGAGTCAGAGCCTCACCAGCCCTGAACCTCACCTCACGTCACTGGTCATGAGACATTATTTATACTTACATTTTAGAAAATTTTCATTTCAACTGAAAAGTGATGTTTCAAATAAATGTGTAGTTTATAAAGCTATTTTGTAATATTTGAGTATTTTTGCAGTATCTCCAAGAAGCCAGGTAGGGTGTCCTCTTGGTGGGTTTTCAGTATATGGTCACCCTACACTAGAGCAGCTGTAGCCAAAAGCTGCTTCTCCTCCATATTGTAAGTTTCTACTGAGAGCATGATGGGAAAAAAATTGCACAGGGGAAAAATGCTAAAAGAATCTAGTTGTAGTCTTGTAAATAGTGATCCTGCAAGATGCACAGTCTTTGTAAAATCTTTTTAGTCTTCTAATGTAAGCCCAGCATAAGATACATTTATTTTATTTATTATTATCTGCTGTTTCAGCAATGTTTAATTTAAAAACTGTACTTTTGAATTTAAATAAATGTTTGCAATTAATTTCAATAAATTGCAAGTTTTAAAAGGCATGGAAATTTTGCTTTTTTGTATCGAAAAAATATCAAACTGTGACACTAAAGTATCGAACTGAACCAAACCATGAATTTTGTGTATCGCTGCACCCTTTTTATTTATGTATCAATAAATGTTTGAGCTCAGACTCGATATGCTGTTGTAATCTTGTTTCTTGTATTTCAGATTGTGCTACAGGAGAGCCGGCCCACGAGAGCACCCAAAGAGTCAAACGTAGGAGAGAAGTCTTTCCGCTGTGAATACGAAGGCTGTGGAAAGCTCTACACCACTGCTCACCACCTCAAGGTAGCTGGATGTTTAAAGTGTGCAGGTGTGATTATAGAACCAGGAACATCAGCGTAAAACTGTTTGTTTTTTTTTCTTCGCTCCTGCAGGTACATGAGCGCTCCCACACTGGAGACAAACCGTACGTCTGCGACTTTCGTGGTTGTGGGAAGAAGTTTGCAACAGGTAGCTGTGAATGATTAAACTTTTTAACCTTTCTACGTTAGATGACGTCATATTAACATTTCATTACAGGATTGCACGTCTCAGAAATGCATTAAATGCATTTTTGTAATCATCAATATTATTGTCTTCTCTTTTTTTTCTGTTTCATCTAAAACTCAGAACCTGGTACACAGATTCAGGACCCTCTAATGATCTCTTTGTAACTACCTTAACAGGACTTTAATAATAAGATTTACATTTTGGCTTCATCTTGGTATTTATTCCCCCACCCCCCATCCAATTGTGCCTTCAAAATATTTTAAAATGTCAATATTTTTAAAATGTCAATGTTTTCAAACAAAATCGGAACTCAAAGTAAAATGAATACATTTGAATTCATTCAACTGATTTTCATTAAAAAAAATTTTTAATATTTAAAAGCACTCTATGTGGTAATACCACCTATGACCACATGGGGCAGCCTTAATGTGTCATTACACAACAAAATTCACCTGTAGAGGAATAACAAGACATATATTTTATATATTTTTTTAAATAAAGATGACAGGAAAAGTCTACTTCTTCTGATTCTACTTACATTGACAAACCAGGAAAATAACAGTTCCAGGCCCTTTAAGGCCCCAAATACTCTCAAGCGGAAAAAATCTTCTTGACATCTTCTCAGTATTTGAGGAAAAATCACATCTGCATAAATGTAAATGTGCGTGAACCCTGATGGTGACTGGTCCACTAAAACAGTACCTTTAAAGTTTCCATTAAAACTGAGAGAAGCAGCGTCGGAACAGGAAGGTCAGGATTAATGTTCCATCTGTTTCTGTCTGTTTCTGTCAGGTTACGGACTGAAGAGTCACTCGCGTACGCACACAGGAGAAAAGCCATACAGATGTCAGGAGGTGAACTGCTGCAAATCCTTTAAAACCTCCGGAGACCTTCAAAAGCACACGAGGACTCACACAGGTACGCAAAAACCCACTAGCAGTGTCACTAATAGCGTTAGTGCTAGCTGCTGTTTGAAGTTTGCTCCTGTGGTTAATGTTTTAAACGACATTTTAGTCCAAACTAACAACTCAAAGTCACATCCAGCTGAATTTAGAAATGAGCCTGAACCAAAAGAAGTGCTGGATTTGACACGTGACCTTCATGAGCATCACAAAGTCCAGTCGTTTATATTTATAAAAGACCAACTCTTGGCATAGGCTGTATAGGCGATTGCCTAGGGCGCCATCTGCTGGAGGGACAAGAAACATGAATAAAAACATATGACAGAATAGTTTGCAACCTCCTTTCATTGTGCTTTGCTTTCAAAAAATAAAATGAAAAAGATCAAATACAGAACACAACTTCCACTCCCTCTTTGTTTCTCATGAACTGATTAATGATAGTCCTGGATCACATCTTAGCCAGTGGTTACGTGAGAGACAACAACAGGAAGTCTCATATATTTGTCATCATAAAAGGGGCGTCAAAACTATCAGCTGCAGCTTTTAGAAAGGAAAAAATAAAAGAGGAGGAGGAATACAGGGGTCCCATGTTGTGTTTTCTACATTAAAACATTAACGTCGCCATTAAAGGACCACATCATCACCTTGGATACCATTAAATGGCAGATTATTCTTTACTTTCTCACCCAGCTACGTTGTTAGATTTCCAACTAGATCTGTTTTTTTTTTTTTTTTTTTTTAAAAAAGACGAAAAAAGGAAAAAGTGAATTTTTGTCATATAATCTCACAATTTCACAAAACTAACTTTTGTCATAAAAGGTTTTTGTCAAAAAAAAAATCAGACTTTTGTACTAAAATCACAATGTTTTTCTTGTAAAATAACAATAAAAAAGCAAATGTTGCAAGATTGACACTTTTTTCCCCTAACACACAGGACTTATCATACGACAACAAATGTCACAAAATTCTGACTTTTCAACTTGGAAAAACTTGAAAAATGACAAATAAAAAATGACAAAGCAAAAGAAAAGCAAATTTTGTATAATTTCAACTTTTTGTCCTAAGATCACAAATTGTTTTTATGAAAAAAATATTGTCAACTATATAGTCGACATGTGTCAAACTCATTGTATTACAAGTTATTTTATTGTGGTGATGGATAGTTACAGCTGGTTAATCTACGTTATGTTGAACACATCAGATGGTTGTCTGCTGCACAGACAGATATTTAGAGAAAATATTTGGGCAGTTGGAGTGCAAACCATAATCTTGCCAAGGGCGACAAAATGGCTCTGGTATGAACAAATGAAACCCTGACTTTTACTGGCAGCATCAAAACGTCTGCAGTTGGTTCTGGAATGACGGATATGAATTACTGGGCCAGATCCGTTGTCCTACAGGTGGTATCCGTTTTATACCAGATATTTTGATATTTTTGTCCCTATCGTCTCTCTGTCCTTCATCCTCTCCGTCCTGTCTCAAGCAGGAGGGTCCCCCATGTGACTGATTCAGGTCCTGGTCCATGTTTCTTCCCAAAAGGGAGCTTTTTTTTTCTTGCCACTGTTAGACTTTGCCATGTGCTTTGGGGTCATGATCTGGGTTTCTGAGGAGAACTAGTGTAAACTTTGTTTAAATATATAGTGCATAGAGAGTGTTTTGTCCTTGGCAAGATATCACCCAGATATCGATCCAAAATACAAGAATGCCGATGGTTCAACTTTTTTTTTTCATGATTTTGACAACAAAAATATGCAGTTCTACAAGTTTAGAGTTTTTTGGGACATTTTTGTCATAAATTTGTGATTTGATGTGGAAAAAGTTGTGATTTTGTGACAAAAATTAGCTTTTTATGACAAAGTTGTGACATGAGTGGAGAGAAGTGGAGCGATGACATCTTTGGGTGTTTGTTATTCCTCTGGAAGAGCTGGAGGAGGTTGCTGGAAGACGACCTCAAATTATCAGCAGAGAATGAAAGCTGTCACTTTAGGACACTAATAATTCAAGAATGTACATCTGTTGTCCCTGAAACTGGTATCCAGAATAAAAGAGAAAATCTGAAAAAGCTAAGTAGAAGAAGAATTTGATCTGTGTTCTAATAAAAGCCTCTGAAACTTCAGAAATGCTACAGTAACCATGGTAACACATGCAGAATTTACATTCTGTTCTCCAGGAGAGAAGCCTTTCAAATGCCCGGTTGAAGGCTGTGGCAGATCGTTCACAACCTCCAACATCCGCAAAGTCCACATCCGGACGCACACCGGCGAGCGGCCGTACTACTGCTCTGAGCCCAGCTGTGGGCGCTCTTTTGCCAGTGCCACCAACTACAAGAACCACATGAGGATTCACACAGGTGCATTTATACGTTTATCTTCATGTCTACGGTTGGCCGCATGATGGTTTTTTTGTTTTCCCATTTAACCCTTTGATGCACCAAAGCACATTTTTGTGTGTTTTGGCTTTTATTTTGTAGCATATTTTATCCTTTTTACACCCATATTATTGATGATAGTGTTCTTAATTTAAAAAAAAAAAAATGTATTTTTAATTTTTAGATGAGGAAAAAAACAACAACAAAAACATTGACTAAAATATAAAAATGTACACACTGAAATCCGTTCAAATCTCTATTTTGATTCATTTGATAATTTTTTTATATACATTTATGATTGGGAAATTCAAAAAAAGAAAAGAAAAATTAGAGCTTATTTTTGTTTGGTGCTCATGTATGTGTCGAATGTATTTTATGAAATTCGACATTACAAAAAATAAATAAATAAATGTTGCTGTTAATCTTTTACGTATGTGAGGCTGTGTAATAATTAACGTAAATTCAATCAAAATGGGTCGCGATTTTTTCTAATTTACCACAATACCTTCACAATTTTTGGTCACGCAGAGCAAAAATGGTACAAAAGCAGAGAGAAAGAGAACTACAAGTCCCACAGTTCTGGAAGTGAAGCTACAAACGCTCGCTCCGCTGTTATCAGATGGGTTTGATCCATCTGTGAAAGTAGAAAAGATAACCGCTGCCATCTGACAACTAAAATAAAAGTGAAAGACCGTGAAAAACTATTTCCAGATGTTATACATGAAAGTAAATGTTACTTATTCTATAAACTGTTAAACATTGTGGTGGAAAACTAACTAAAATCTTTGCTGGATAAACACTTTTCTACAATAAAATATGTAAAATCTTCATCAATGACAGAAACAACTGACCATCACAGATGAGATATGTTAGTTTGTGGTTTGAATTATGGTTTATTTACGTACAGATGAAATGGAACCTCTTTTCTTTTTGTTTTTTTCCCAATTTTTTTGAGGGAGACTTTAGCAGTTTAGAATCGTCTGACTTTTCAGTTTTATTTTATTGGATTTAACCTCAAACAGCTCACACAAGAATTATTCTGTTTAGCCCTGAGAGCTCAATCAAACTTTTGGTTTAGGTAATTTTATTTATTTATTCTTTTTTCGTGTGTGTAAATGGGATCTTTGTGTTTATTACAAAGAAGTAGGCATGGGAATTGATAAGATTTTTACAATTCCAATTCCAGTTTCGATTCTACTTAACGATTCGGTTCTTTATCGATTCCCTTATCAATTCTCATTACAAAAAAAAGGACAAACAGGTCGATTAGCATCACCAGTATGAAATTAAAAAAATAAATAAAATAGTAATAATAATGGAATAATAATGAAATGAATAATAATAAAATATTCTTCTGTAGAAATTAACAAAATACAACATAAATTATTCTGTGGCAATTCCACAAGAATGTTCAACATTTTTCTAATAGAAATGAAAATTCTTGTTTTTAAAAGGAAATATGAGGCGAGCAATCAAAAATAAAACTACGTCAGCCAGTGACAAAAACAATCAAGTCAATTCCAATGAATCACTAACGTTAGTCCGAAGCAGATAGAAAACGCAACATTCATTAATAGTTACTGCTGTGTGCACAAATGCTTCTGCATGTTGGTAGCATTTCCTCCCTTTGATGAAATATCCACTTTGCAAGTATTTTAAGTTGCCGTGTTTTTGTTTTTTGTTTTTTTTAAGTGAAGTTAACCAGACTTTTGAGCGTTTATACCGCTTGGGCGCCATGTTTACTATTGGCTGCTGGCGGCACTGGACTTGCACATTGCGTAAGCTACACAACGTGCCATCATTCGCGCCCACTGGAATCAATAAAGGCATCATTTACAAATTTGGCAAACGATTTCAAGGAATTGAAACACTGGGAACCGGTTCTCAACAAGAACCTGTTTTCGATTCCCAATCCCTACAAAGAAGAGACATCTTGTTGGTCATCTTCTCCAAACACATCGTTGTGTAAAACTCAGAAATAAACTCCTCCAAACAATGTTACAGTTAAACGGTTAATTTTTAGAAATGAGATAAATTACTGAATAGGTTTATTCTTTAATGATATTCTACTAACACTGAGTTAGTTTTATAAAATTGAAGTTGCAAGAGAATTCTGTTTGTTCTTCATTTTAAGTTACATCTTCTTGCTTTTATAAGAAATTGCATGTCAGTTTTTTTTTTTTTTTATAATAATTTTAATATTGAATGCACTTTACGTTTACAGTTTTGAGAGATTTTCAAGCAGTTATGTTAAAATGGAGACTGCATCCTGTTTTGTCTTTAATAAAACAAATGTTGCAATTTTTTTCCATTTTCTCGTAACAATAATTCAGGCGTTTTTGATCGCAGAAATCACAAAAAAAAAAAAACTCCACGACATCCTGGTGGGACTGTGATACTTATGATTAGAACAAAAAAAACAAACATTAATCACATTTTTAGAACTTGCAAAGGAACTTCAACGTAACTTTTTTGAAGAAGAAACAAATTTACTGTCCTTCTGCTCAACTGAATCCAGGGGAGAAGCCGTATGTGTGCACGGTGCCCGGCTGTGAAAAGCGTTTCACGGAGTACTCCAGCCTTTACAAACACCACGTCGTCCACACGCCCTGCAAACCCTACAATTGCAACCACTGTGGTAAAACCTACAAGCAGATTTCCACACTCGCCATGCACAAACGCACAGCACACAATGACACGGAGCCCATCGAGGAGGAGCAGGAGGCCTACTTCGAACCTCCGACAGGTAAGTGGAGATATGATAAAACCTCAGATTATAAAACATCAGATAAACTTTTGGTTCAGAACTTCGACAGTAGAAATAAAAATCCATCAGCAAGGAACTGATCTGACCTGATTCATGTTTCAGATGCCATTGACGACCCGAATGTGAATTACTCGTCATCTGTGGTTGAAGCGGAAGAGTCCAACTCAGAGCAGGTTCCCATGGAGACCTCGGACTTGGTTGGTCAACAGCACGTTGCCTTGGTAACACAGGAGGATGGAACGCAGCAACAGGTTCTGTGCTTTTCGTACAGCAATGAGTAAATGCTTCCCTTCAGTGTGTCGTGAATGTTTCTGAACTGAATCTGTTTTTAAGTTATTTTTGTTGCCTCTGCGTCGGATCAGGTCAGTATCTCTGAAGCAGACCTGCAGGCGATGGGTGGAACCATCACCATGGTAACGCACGAAGGCACAACCATCACCATCCCAGCGCACGAACTGGCAACGCAAGGTGCTCACTCTGTCACAATGGTGGCAGCGGACGGGTCGGACGAACAGGTACGAATGTGTCTCAGTGAAATAATTATAAATGAATTAAAAATAAATAGAAATAGCTCGACCTTTTACCGAGTGTCACAGTAGAAAGAAAGTCTTCCGGTTGTTTTCCACTTTTAGCAGTTTGTTTGACATTTAATTTCATCTTGGGAGAGTTCCTCCCCTCACCTAGAGTCAGGAATTCTGGGTGGTAACCTAAAGATTAAGATTTCAGAGAGCAGCAGCAGAAATTGTTTCGTTTTCCTCCATTGCGTTGATGAGGAAAGAAGCTGCCAGTCAGCAGAATCTCAGCGTAGAGTCGTTGCTCCTCCAACAGAGGAGCCTGTTGAGGTGGTTTGGGCCAGGTACATGCACAGGTAGACTCCAGATACAAAACAGCGATTTAATTTTATGACAACAAAATTCCTTTTTCCATTTTAAAAAAGAAGCAATATTGTGAAATTCTCTTGTGATTTTGGGACATAAAGTTGAATTTATAAGGAACTCACAATTTCTTGATATTTTTACAAAAAAAGTTGCAGTTATGCCGAATTAATTACGTCTAATTATATTATAATAGACAATATTGAAGAGGAGCTCCAGAAACCTACATCACTGGCATCATTACATCCATGTACACACTTCTTCACCAGCGATCACTCCAGGTTGGGCGTTCTTTTGATTGGCTGAAACAAGGGAGATATCTGATTGGTTGCAGATCATTCCTGTTAGAAAAAATGCATTTGT
>JBAMYA010000021.1:1318517-1333180 GCA_037176975.1 Arrhamphus sclerolepis | reverse complement strand
TTATTTGCTGCCTCTTGGCCAGGACTCCCTTGGAAAAGAGGTTTTTAATCTCAATGGGACATTCCTGGTAAAATAAAAAATACAACAAAATTTTAAAAACAATTAGTTCTGTCAAATTCTAACAATTTTAGAATTTGTGATTTTCAAAAAAAACTAATTTTTTTAAAATAAAAAAGGCTCGCTTTCATGATAAAGGTGGCAATTTTTGTGAAATTTTATATTTTATGAAGAAAATATGATATTGTGAAATTTCAAAACAAAATTAGCCTCTTTTTTTAAAAGAAATTTGGCGATAATACAAGAAAAAAGCACCAAAGCATAATATTTTTGATCATAACTAATGTGGCCCTTGTCTCCACCAGGGGCCAAAGGGCAGCAGAAGATCACTAACTGGGGCCCGGCAGCTTTCTCTGAAGCAGAGCTGAGTCTGAGGGAGAAGCAGTGGCAGGAGATGAAGAACCAGGCGACCCAGTAGAGCTGCTTCCCAGTCCAGATGGAGCTCCAGAGGGGCTGCTGGGATGCTCAACCATGTAGACACTGGAGCGGAAACTGGTGATGGATTCTTTCAGTGAGATTTAGCAGGATAAGAAAGGTAGTTTATCTTAACGGGGCATTAACTAATCAACGAGCTTCATCCCCCCTGAGAATATTTCCTGTCTGGGTATCAAACTTTGTCAGTGAGCGTGGAGGTGCAGAGACAAGTCTCAGTTTAAGGTTGCGTGGATTAAGTTCTCTAACCCTTAACCAAAATATTTATGCGATAAATTTTAGTTCAGTGGCTCCTCCTGTAGGTGTCACTCTCTTGTTCTAGTGGGGGATGATGATGATGATGACCGGAGCCTCATCGCCGTTTATGTCGAATGTAATGCTGCCAGAAATGACGGACGTCTGATGCGACTTTGAGACATGAGAAACTGATGACACTTCCTAGAAAGTGATAAAATATTCCTTGATATATTTGTTTCAAACTCCATTGTGTTGCTTTAAACTTGTTGTCAGTTGTATGATTTTGAGTTAATATTTCGGGTTTTAATCCTGGACGCTCAGCAGATCAGAACCCTTCAACAAAATATGGTGTTTACAGAGGACAACATGTGTTAGGACTGGAAAATTAACCGAAACCAACATTCAGAAGCAATAATCAATGTAATCTTACTCATGTCAGTTATTTCAATTATTAATTTTCTTTTAAATATTCAGTAAATGCCCATAAGTAGTTCAACTGCATGTGCATATTTTCACTTATCAGTTTTTAATTAGAAAACATCCCAGTTTTAATAGTTGATTATATTTGCAGAAAAAACCTTGCCGGTGATCTACGAGGGCAAAAAATAAATCATATTAAAATAATCGTTCATAAATCGTAATCATATCGCCCTGTTCTAATATGTCGCAGCAGGTCATCATGGGTAATAATGAAGTTGGATTTGATGGTGCCCAAATTCATGTGAAACCAGCGATCTGCAGAATTTACTTAAATGTTATTCATCCATTAATCTCTAAAGAGTGAATTCTGTCAAACCTGTAATGATGACTAAAAATCTCAGCAAGTCAACGGCGTATATACTTTAAACGTACAGTTAATGATTCAGGTTTATTAACAACTAGAAAATAAAAGAATAGCCTGCTCAAACATCCATCGTCAGGCCTGCTTCAATCCTCCGCTGTCATCAGGTGACTCACCTGGACAGCTCATTGGTCCGTCACTGCAACTCTGGAGTGATGTCATCAGCATGCTCTCCACTAGTCCTTATCACTGCATGCCTTTTTTTGTGTCTTGAATCATTGTATCTAAAAATGCACTACTTTTTTTTTTTTTTTTTTTTTTTAAAGACAGAAATTAGTCAGAGAATGTTCTTGAAAACGTTCAGGTGGCTGGTGAACCATTTTGTGAGATTTTGTACGTATTTTAACAAAGTTTACTGTTTTTGTTACAGTTTTTGTTTCGTCCACTAAAACAATCATAAAATGAGTGTAAAAGTAACTAAATATTTCATGATGATGTAACTGGCGCTGATCTAGTTCGGTTTAGACACTGAAACATTTCCTGCTGTCAGGATTCCTGTTGATGTACATGTTTGTAAAAAAATAAAAAATAAAAAATAGCTGAACTGTGTAATAAAACCATATCTGGAAAATTTGTCTGACTAAACTTTTACAATGCAAGAAGCTTTCTCTCTCTAACACATAGATGAATTAGATCAATTTATTTAATGGACCAAATTCTTCCTATAATTACTCCCATAAATCAAATTACATTATAGTTTATGCAAATTATGCCATGTCCAGCATCACCATGGTAGGACCCAAGACGAACATGGTAGGACTCAACGTCATTTTAAGACCATTTCCAAACTACAAGGAGTCTAATGTTCTACAGTGAGAAAGATTGACAAGTGGAATACATTCAAGACAGTTGTCAATCTTCCCAAGAGTGAAGATCCAAGCAGATTTACCTACAGATCAGAGAGTGTAATGCTCAGAGAAATACAAAAAAACTGGAGCTGCATGTTGTGGTCTACATCTCTCTGTGAGCATGTTCCATGTTCAGTTTCTATGGAAGAGTTCCCAGAAAAATAAAGAAGACGGAAGCACGACTGAAGTTCACAAAACTGCCTCTGAACAAACCAGCAGACTTATGAAACAGTAAACTCTGGACAGATGAGAACAATGTGCAGCCCAGAACCATGTTTGAAGGAAACCACAGACCAACTGTCAAGCACGGTGGTGGAGGAGTCATGATCTGCACCCTGGACACAGCAGCAAATCAGAATGACTGAAAAACCAATAAATCAAGGTTTCTTGAATGATCTAGTCAAAGTTCTGACTTAAACCTGATTAGGATGCTGTGGAGGGTGGGGGTGCATAAGTGAATGTCCAAACATCTCAGTGAACTGGATAAATGGACAAAAATTCCACTACAACCACACGAGAGATAAAGTCAAATAGGAAACAAATACTTTAGTTATTGTTGTTAAAGGTGGATTTGGAAACTGTTGAATTGTGAAGGTACTTTTTAGGGTATGTTCTATGTTCCTGTTTGTCTGAGCGTGTGTTTGCCCACTAACACTAAAACCACCAACATCAGATGACTGGCTGTTTTTGCACACAAAAAACATGATTAACAGGGAGGGTACTAACATTTGCATGACTTTAAACCTGCAAGGAAATGTGTTGAGGCTCATCAGTGAAGCACAATATAAATTCGCATTAACGTTGGAACTGAAGATTGTCTGACAAAAACGGCTGTAACTATATTTCCATGACCTCACTGTCTAAACCTCTTACTTTCCATTATCACTGTTCTAATGTCAGATAGTTGTGTAATTCACAATTTGTAATCAAATTATCATCCTATTCTTGTAATAATGAAAGAGGAGGCTCTAATTAATGAAATGTGAAATTTGGAAAGCAGCCGTTTGATTTGTAAGGTTTATCTGCTGTTTTAGTGGTTCTAACAGCTCAAACTATTTTTAATTCCATTATTTAAAGGGAATTTATAATCTCAGTTTAAATTAAAACATCAATTATATCAGGGTTTGTTTAAGAAGTCACATGTTAATGCTGACCTTCAGAGTCTTCAGTTGTGGAACAGATGAGACAACTTTCTTTATTATGGAGTTGTAAATAAAGAGCAGTCTCACTTCCATTCATGGATCGATCGCCGATTGATCTCTGTATGAAAGTAGTAACACTGAAGTTAAAGATCATCATCGTCTAATTAGTCATCGTCTTTCCCTTTGAGGGTTAATTATCTTTGAATTTAACTGAACTGATATTGAATTCTTAATAAAAAGTTAACATGAATTTCCTGAATAGAAGATAAAGAGCTGAAATTATATAGATATCTAAGTTTATATATACATACATATTTATACATGAACTAATTAGATATCTATATATATTTATATTTTTTATATTTATTACATATCATCATATATTCTCATATATTACATTGTGTGTGTTTATTTATTGTACATTTAATTCTCCTCATTTCCTCCTTACCCAGCTGGCCTTCAGCAGGAGGGTCCCCCTAAGAACCAGGTTCTGCTCAAGGTTTCTTCCCAAAAGGGAGTTTTTTTTCCTGCCACTGTTGGCGCTCCCATGTGCTCGGGGGTCAGACTCTGAGTTTCTAGAGATGACTTGTTGTCAGTAGGTGCTACAGTATATAATTTAAATGAATTGAATTGGGATTCCTGATATGACCTTAATGACATCAGCTCCAGAAATAGATTGTGGCAACGTTTCAGTCTGTCTGGATCTCAGTTCTGAAGTTGACACAAACTGGGCTGGACTTTCTGGTACAGCACTTACCTGGTTTGAGTCCAATCTGAAAGGTAGGGACCATTTTGTGTCTTTAGTGAACAAAAATAACATGTGGAGTTCCCCAAGGCTCCATTATGGGGCCTTTTTGGTTCAATGTCTGTGTGCTCTCAGCCACTCAAGTTATGAAAAAGAACAAAATATGTTATAACTGTGTAGATGACACACATCTATAAAACTATCTCACCAGGAGACTATAATTCAGTTCAGACACTGATCAAATCAAAGAGTGGATGTGCCAGAAATCTGGGTCTGGTTCTGGACTAAGAGTGAATTTAACAGCCACTTTAAGACAGGACTTAGAAAAACTTGTCCATGCTTTTATCTTCAAGATTGCAAAAGAAAGAGACACAGTTCTGCAGCAGAAATCTGTGAACACAAACCCACATCAAAGCTCAATCATGTGAAGAAGAACCCGCTGTCTTCTCTGAACCAAAACCCACTGAGGCAAAGTCAAAACGGTCCTGTTGAGATGTTTTTGGAAACCATGGATGTACCCTAACCAAAGAGCACCAGGACCATCTAATAATGATAATAATAATGATAATAATAATAATAAATGATGATAATAACTAAATTAATGATGAATTATTTTTTATATAGATCACTTTTCATTTCAGACAAATCTTAAAGTGCTACAGGATTTAAAAGGTAATGAAAATATTAATACAAAAAAACTCAGATATAATTGTGCACACATACATGTATGCATGCATATAAAGATACATCTCTGGACCTCTGGTTAGATTTTTCAGCAGCAGAGTGGTTCAGTGGAAGCGTGTTGGGCCCATAACCCAGAGGTTCATGGATTGAAACCAGGCTCTGCTGAATGTTTTCTGGACTTTCCCAGCTTGGGACTAATAAAGTCTATTTGTTAGTTCAGTTCACAACAAGAGTCACCTGATGAGAAGGCAAGCTAGACTGATTAAAATCTGTTCTGTTAAGTCCAGTTTGTTGTCATTCAACTAAAAAACACCAGCACATCACCTCAATTCTGATATTGCTTCATTGGCTCCCAGTTTGCTTACAGGTTGATTTTAAAATTCTCTGATTTGCTTTTAAATTTGTTAATCTTTTATTATTCTTTGGCTTTTAACTCACTTTAGGCAATGATATTATTGTAATTAATTAGTGGCTGATCAACACTCTTTTTGGTTATCTTTATTTTGTTTTACTTCCAGGCAGGCTGAGGAACTCCTATTTATTTTATATTCTTGTTTTTACATTCCTTTAAGTTACATTTTATCGATTCATTGTATGCTTTTTTTTAAAAACCCAGTTTTGAGATGTTGCCTTTTTTATTTTTCCTATTGTTTTTATCCGTTTTAATTCTTTTGGTGCCTGGCATTTTGGCCAACTGCATTGATTTTAAAGTGCTTTATAAATACAACTGAGTTGAGAAGTTCAGTTACAATTCGATTTGTCCAGATTCAAAACTCAGACAATATTAACTTAATAAAGAACACACTTTCACACTGGCAGGGCAAACACCAGTGGGTGTGTCTTACGCTATATTTAAAAAAAACAAAACAACAACAACAACAAAAAAAGCAGCGACTGACAACAAACATGGAGAAGAAAAATGTGCAGTGGTCTGCAGAGGAAACCAAATGTTTGGTGGCCATTTAGGCAGCAAAGGAATTTCAAATTAAACTAGAGACCAATACAAGAAGAAAAAAAGCTTTATGCTGAACTGGCAGAGGTGGCCAAGGCTGGGTTCACCTGAACGCCTGATCAAATTATTAATAAACTCAAAAAACTCAAGAAAGAATATAGAGACAGCAAAAAAATAACAGGACGAAAGCCGCAGCTGTTTGTTACTGTTGGCTTAATAATGCTGAGTAACGTCCTCCCACTTTGGTTCCTCCCACTAAACTGGTATGAATGTGGGCTGGTTCCCCAGAAAGCACTGAGGTTCTCAGACTCCGGAACAGAACCAGAGCCAGAACCAGAATAGTGTCTGTGTGATATCTAGAAGGAACCATACAACCAGTTTAATCCCATATCTTCCTCTAGCACTGGTCCACCCAGGGTGGGTTTATCAGAGACTGCTTTCAGAATCTGGATGCTAGGCTCTAGCTGCCTAGCTGCAACCTGACTGGTTGTCAAATATGTTGATGTGTCGAAAACTGAGAATTTCTCAACTTTTGACCAGAAGCTATAGACTCAATTTGACACATGAAGCCCATAATTTACTACAGCGACAGATGACGTCACCCCATTCAAAGTCTGTGAAGACAACATTGGAATCCCGTTAGTCAACTAAATCACGAGCTAAAACCACAGTTCAATTACAACTAAACAATCTTAGTTCAATTTTAGTCAAAATACTAAGATTTAAAGCAACACTGCTAAGATTGTGTTCTTTAGCGCCCTCTCTGGTTGAGAAGAGTAACTGTCTGTTGCTATTGATGTAAATATTGTTGCCTCATCTTCCAACTTCTATTTTGAAATAAATTATGAACCGGTGAACAAACAAAGAACTTCAGTAATACATCCTAATAACCAAACTCAAATGCATAGCCTGTGGAAACCAAAAAACAAAACACTAATCAAAAACTTACTAATCTAATAGCAGCAAGGCTAGGACGCTACCTGACGTGCATCCCTCTGGTCTCGGCTAACACCAGCGAGTTTTTGTTGGTCCAGTTCTCACTCATGTATGAGTCTTTTTCTTGCCTCTTCTGACAAAAGCCTCTTCTCTTTCTCCACTGCCTCCGCAATGACGTTTGCAGTGATCATGTATGTTAAATAGCTTCATCTTATAGTTAACGTCTGGCTGACTCCACATAGTAAACACTGTTACCAAAGTTGTCATATTGAACTATTAGAAGCAAGTTTGAGTTGTTTGGCTCGGTGTAAATATGCTTACAAATAATGGTAGTCTGCTTGTCTGTTTTACTTGTGGATGTAGTTTGTGTTTCCACAATTGTCGTTTGAAAGACATCGATGATAAAAACAGGAAAGATGAGAAGCGGCTGGTCTGATTGTGTTTCTCTCAGGACCTCTGGTCGGACTCTGACTTCTCCATCATCTTAATATAGTTTAACAGTGTGCACACAGGCTGTGGCGTAAGTGCGATTTGCCTTGTTATAAGATGAAATACTGCTAAAAAAATTCTTTTAGAAATTTTCTGGGAGGGGTTTCAAGTTATGTTGTGTTTAATTTGACTTTGCTGTCAAAACGAAGTTTGGTCTGTGGGCCGTCTGCAGGTCAGGAACTTTTCCTTCCCTGAAGGTTATCCAACAATAAATGTCTAATCCAAAAACTTGGTTTGCTCCGTGACTGACATGTCTACGACAAATGGCGTCTTAACATTAGACAGATGACACCACCTCGTAAAATCCCTTCTCTTGGTTCAGCTTGCCCTCGTAAGACTCCAAGCTACACTAATTCACTCCACCATCTCTCTATCATGCAACAGTCGCTGATTTGAGTGAGAAGGGACAGACCAAACAAACACACATAAAATTGCTTTCCCAAAAATCTGCGGTCCAGATGCGCTTGCTGCATTCCGCAGCTGCCACAACACCGCCTTATGCAGCGAGCCGGCCTGTCATTAACGTCAAGAAGAGCGCCGGATGTGCTCTGTTTATCCCTCTGCCTCCCACCTCCCCCTCCACCCCTCCATAACCCCCAGCAGCGTCTGTATCCCATCACCGCTCTCTTTATACATCCTCACAGTCATCAGGCCAAGGTTATGAGGCTTGTGGCACGCGCACTGCATTCCAAGGAGGTGATGCGAAACAGAAATGCATTAAATTCCCGATGTGGAATCCAATGCAGGGGGTGCATATGTGTGTGTGGGGCAGATGGGAGGGGGAGGGGGGGGGGGGGTCGAGTCATTGTAAGGAGGACTCACTGCCCCCTTGAGTACAATGCATCTGAGATACGAACTGTCCGATGTCTGTGGAATTCAAAATATATTGGAGGTTTTAAAGTTTAAGGAATTCTGGATATGTGAAGTGAACGGGGGTCTTGCGATGCCCCCGGGGGCCACACAGGGGGGACTTAAAGAGCAGAGAGGCACTTTTGGAAACAGTAAAACAAAACACCTGCAGAACATTTACCTTCCTTTGTAGCATCAGATATGACAATTCATGGACCCCCGGGGTGCAATACGGGATGATTAGGAGGTCAGGAAAGCATGCAGGGAGGGAGTCCGACAAAAATAGCATCATCACGTTATAGATCTCCACAGAAGATTAACAAGTGCCTGGAGGATTCCTAAGAGGATCAATGATGCGAGCAGATGTCCTCCTCCGTCTCGTAAAAATGAAAAACACTGAAAAGTGGGACAAGAGAAGGAGGGATTGAAGCAGCCCTCCACTTCGTAGGATTTCTGAAGACGGTCTTGTTGCTGGAATGTCACCTTCAACCCCGTTTCACCTGCATGTCATCCTTCCTGCACATGTTTCTCCATTCCGCCCCGACATTTCACAACATCATATTTGACTTGGATTCATGCATCCAGCGGTCGAAAGTTTGAGTTTAGAGATTTCGTGAGGTTGGAGGGTGCAACGAGACGGAATTCAGGACAAAAGGATCTGGCTCCAATCAGAGCATCTGACTGAGGTTGACTGCACCCACAGGAAGGCCAGGCCCGAGGCCGCTGCAGGGAAATCAAACCCATCTCTTTTAATTGTTCATTCCAGATATAAATATCTTCTGACAGCGTACAGAAACGTGCTAAAGGTTAAGAGCGTGCTGCTTCCCTGTTTCTATTTTTACCCTCACGGGTCAGAGGTTAAAGTAGAAAGAACACATGAGCAGATTTACCTGATGACAAAAAGTCTGTTTATCCTGGACTTAATCATCTCTTAGTGGGTAATTATTGCTCTAATGTAAAAATACAAAAGAAAACTAAATTATGGAGACATTATCGATTACCCCCATCATTCATTCCTTGTAGATCCACCTTTAGTAGAAATAATCTGAGGTATTCCTGCATGACTTCCTCATCTCTCATGTGGTTCTAGAGGAGTTCACATCGTTGCTTCAGTTCATTGAGGCTTTTGGACCTTGGACATCCAAGTCCTTGATTTTTCTTTCTTGTTATTCTGATGTAAAGTTACTTTGTGCTTTGGCCCATTGTCCTGTTTCATGACCAACTCTGGGACAATGCAGAAAGACCAAAGAATATATGCAAAACAACCCTAAATCATGCATGTATCAATGCATGCATCAATATGCCAACATAAGGTCGATAATGCCAGAGGTGGGGGACTCGAGTCACATGACTTGACTTGAGTCAGACTCGAGTTGCACATTTGAGGACTTGAGACTTGTCTTAGACTTGAGACAGATGATTTGAAAGGACTTGTCTTTAAATAAAATAAAAAATTAAATATCTGCATTTTTGCATTGTTTTAAAGTTTTATCAAGGTTTTAACATGATTGGGCGATTTTATAGTGCAGTGCAAGCAGCACAGGCAGTTTTTTAAAAAGTTCGATGATGTTTGATCAACACAGGAACAGCAGTCATGGCGGCAGCTATACCTAGAATCATTCAGTTTGGATATAAAGATTATGTTGTTGATAAGAAGAGGACAGCGTTATGCAAGGTTTGCTGCTCAAAAATAAGTGACACGAGCACCATGATATCCAACGTCATCTGTCACTACAAGACCCACAAAGAAAGGTAAGCTACGCGAATGTGTCTTAGCCAGCTTTTAGTTGTTAGCTATAATGTTTGTTAACACTAGCACAGCTTAAACAAGCTATGTGATGTATGATGATGTGATGTGATTCTCATCTCAGTGACTTGGGACTTGCTTGTGACTTGCACACGAGTGACTTACTCCCTCCTCTGGATAATGCAGATGCTCAGATACCGACATTCAGATACGTGCATCCTGTACACCCACGTGGATGCACTAAAAACACAAAAATGCATCCACTGACATGTGCAAAAAGAGACGTACACTGACAGTACTCTAAATTTAGCCCAAACAGAGAGACGCAGCTGTAAAATGTGACTAACGTGGCTGACTCCGTTTGTGAGCGCTGCTTTTACGTGACAAGGCAGCAAGACTTCAAAAGTCAGCATCTAATCCTCTTCCTCCCCCATGAACACAGAAGAATGTGTGGCAAGGCGCAAATATGAAACACAAGTGTTTCTGTGAAAAAGAAAAAACACCCTGCAACCCCCATGGACTGCAGCAGTCCTGCCAGCGCTTCAATTTTTTTTCCCTTTTTTTCCAAGTCAAACAGCCTGACTTATCGTGTCTGAGCCAACTGTGGAGCTGGAATCATACCAGAGCATTGTTTACCAGCATCCTATTTAACTGCACAGCGCACATGGAGTCATGCTTAAAATAATGGAGCATACAGGGTTAAAAAGCAGGTCAGCAGAGGTGAAGGACTGAAGTCAGTGGGAGAACCACCTGCACACACCTGGAGCCACACCTTTCCTGGTCCTGAAGGACAAGTGCATCATCATGGAAAAGCTCAAGGAGCTGTTTGAGACCAAACTGGAGTGTGCAGTGCTTTGTTCTGCTGTCAGAAAGGATCTATAACTCAGAGGAAACAAAAACTGTCACAGAGCTGCTGAGCGCCGTTGTCACTCCTCCTCCACATCACCGTTCTTATTCCCTCAAACAACCATGACCATCTGTTTAGCTTGAACCGAACATTTTTCAGGGTCAAAGTATCCTCCTAAAATCCACGATACTAGTATAGGTTGAGAATGTTGAGATTTATTAATGCAATTTAGGTTTTAATGGGAGTTTTCTCTCTTTCAGTTTGCATTGTTTTGAATGATTGAAGGTTTGTGTCCAAATATGAATCCATCTAAACTAAACAACTTCAGTCAAGAAATTAGTGTTTAGTAGATTATTTCTTTGTTGTAACAATTCTCCTTGGTAATCAATTTTATATGGTTTGAAAGCCTGATTATTTCTCTTTTAAAATGGAGCCACGTTTGTAAGAAACATGTATAAGTGGGATGAACAGAAGAGCTGACGTTGTGGGTTGAACCTATGAAAGATTTGCCACATCTTCTCTGCCAATGACAAAACAGCTTTTTCTTTTACTTTTGCTATTGATTCTTGTTTTGAGCTTCCATGGTCTAAGATTTATTGCTAGGAAGCATTGTTACGCCAAAGAAATAATCTACTGGACTCTGATTTCCTTACTTTTTTAGTTATATAAAATGTACTAAGAAAAAGAAAGTGAACCTCTTGAAATTAGCTATTTTTCTGCTTTAATTTGCTGTAATGTGAGATTTCTTCTTTATCTAGGTCACAATAACAGACAGTGAATGCATGAGCTGATAACACACAAATATAATTTCTTCTGACTTTATTGGATGGAGGAATCTGCTGCATGCCTAACGTTTGCCAAAGACTGTTCGGCCAATCTGCAACACTAGTGGGAAAATGTTTTTGACCAGTTTGATCTCATCAGTCTGTCCTCTTTGGAGGAAATAATTGGTAATATAAGGCCTGCTGGGTCTCCTACTAATCCAGGAGATATATATTCTACATATCTATAACTATTTTGTGTTTCATTTGTCATGTTCAAATCTTTCACCCAACCGTGTTGTTTTTTTTGTTTTTTTTAAATCCTTTAGAAGAAAAATATTGTTGATGAAGAATATTCTGTACTATGTACAATAGAAATGGGCACAACTTCCCAACATCCAATCACCATCCCCCTTGTACAGGGAGCATCATAATTCGATCTTGCTTTACATGGACTTGCCATCATAGAGTAGAACATGAATTTGCAAATTTACCAAAAACTCTAGGATAACGTGATAACGTCAGTGTGTCTGTCCATCAGCTTCAACAAAGACATAAAAAAATGATTTTTTTAAATTTATTTTCAGCCTAAGAACTTTGTTTGCTTTTTATTTTGAATTATAGACTAAGATCAGATTGCATTTATGGCAAATTAATGTAAAATGGAGAGATCCTGGACAAATGACGAGCGAGAAAAAAACAAATGAGAAAAAGTTTGTCAGTTTTAAGAAGATGATAAAGATAAACTGACTGCCAAGGAGCAACAAAATATTTTGATGCACAACATAATGCAAAGTGATGCCGAGCCCCAAAATGAAAACTGTTAAAGCAGAAATATTAAAAAACAAAACAAAGAATTTGTTAAACTTTTTTACTGGACAACCTAAATTTCACTTAGATATTGTTTACAGTGATATAGTTTATTACCTCTGCCGAGGAGGTTATGTTTTTGCCGGTGTTGGTTTGTTTGTTTGCAACATAACTCAAAAAAAATTATGGATTTTCATAAACATTTCAGGATATGTCCAAATTGGGACAGTGAAAAAATGATTAAATTTTGGAGGTGATCCGGATCACTGTCTGGATCCAGGAATTTTTTTTAAAGGATTCCTTATCATTGCGAGACAGGGCCATTTTCAGGATACATATATATATATGTATATATGATCCAGATCCTGGAAATATTCTGGATACTAAGATCCGGAACATGAAAAAAGTTGGGGGTTATTAACTTTTTTCAACACTGTGAGGTAACAAATGAAGATACAGACATGAAACTAACACCAAATTGTAGCTGACAGTCTGCTGAAACTGCTGAAACAAATGTTAACGGATTTGATGTATCTAGTTATGGAGTTAAATCCAGAAGAAAAAAGCCATCATGAAAATATTGATTTTCGCAAATAACTATTAAACTAATAATGATATCAATGTGATTCCAGTGGCAGTTCATTGAATTCACTTGTAGTTTTAGTGTGAGTCTTGGTTAGTTAGATTTACTTTGCCACGACATGCCATCATAGATCATCTTCAGGCTCCAATATTGACTATTAATCATGAGAGGCCTGCTTGGCTTTTTTTTTTCTTGTTTCAGTTGAACACATCAGTCAAATATGTTTGCTCTGCTGGAAACGGAAACATTTGGTTTTGGTCATTTCTGCGGAAAAGTTAGTTAATTTTGTTTGAGTATAAAAGGACTAATAAATTAGGTATTTCCTATAGGTCCACATACTATACTACATTCTCTATTCCACCTATGTTCATTTCACCTGCATACAAACAAAACAGCAAAATAGCACCATTTTTTTTTCATCCCTTTCCAACTTCTTACTTTTCCTTGTTTCTTTTCTGTTTTTTTACAAGTCAATAGCCAAATCTAATCTAACTTGCACTTACAACAGTTACACTGACTAATGTAAATGCAGATATCAGGTATGGGTCACGTTTTAAAAGATGATGTTAGCAGCTTATTGAAATAAATAAATAATAAATGATGGATGTCAACAATATATCTGAATTTGCCATCAAGCAGCAGAGTTTATGCAGCCAGTGAGAATTAAGCCAGAAAAAAAGAACTCAGATTGTATTTTTCAGACCTGTTGCATGAACTGAGAAATGTTCATGTGCTGCCTGTCGTGATATGAAAGTCTTTTAAGTGAAAGAAGTCAGGAAGCGGTCAGGAAAGAAAGATGGCATGTGAAACCATGCAAACCACAGCTGCTGTTCCAGGGCGAGGCTCACAGGCCAGTATAGGACAATGTATATGAAACATTTCTGAGCCACCCTTGAACATTTTGATGGGGGCGTGAGGGAACGTAAGTCTGCCTGCTGTTCTCTGGTTGAGCCTGAAGAAATTGATCTGCACAGCAAAACAAAAGGGAGAACGCAGAAGCGGTCAGTCCATTACTATGTTAATACATTGTGTTTATGTGTGTGTGAGAGAGAGAGAAAGAGGGAGGGATGGTACATGTTGTGTGCACGTCTGAGGCAGATTGGAAAGTCATGGGTGGGAGCCTTTTCTTCACTTGAGAGCTTGTTGAAAAAAAGAAGAAAAAAAAACTCTTTTCTAGCACACCTCACTCTGAGAAAATGGTGGGGAAGCTTCCCAGGAGAGCTGACCTCTCTCTGCTGGTGGGAACTTATTTGTCTCCTTTTCTTTTTCTCGTTCAGCCTCTGAAAGGAAGATGCCTTAACCTGCCTCAGACTTACTAGCGATGGTGTTGGGTTTCACCTTTTACCAGCATCCCATGAGGATGCTGAGGGCTTTCTTGGGTTGAGGAAAACATGACAACCTTTTTTTTAATGCAACAAACAACACTGAAAAGACTTTGACATGAATCTCAAAGTATAAAGTAACACTGGATCTAATAGGCTCTTCTTGTATGGTTGTTAAGGAGACATTGGTGTAATCACAAAATACTCCAAAACATCTGCAGTGGCTTTCCCTATATATATATATATACATATATATATGTGTGTGTGTGTGTATATATATATATATATATATACATATGTATGTATGTGTGTGTGTGTGCGTAAAAAGAGGATGGTTTTGAGCTGGAAGTATTACATTAAAGAAATGTCCAGCTCTGACAT
>JBAMYA010000021.1:1293998-1318417 GCA_037176975.1 Arrhamphus sclerolepis | reverse complement strand
CTCCAGCAGACCCCCGTGACCCTGAACAGGAAATAGCGGGTATAGAAAATGGATGGATGGATGGATATATATATATATATATATGTATGTATGTACATATATACACCTCTGTGTGTGTGTGTGTGTGTGTGTGTGTGTGTGTGTGTGTGTGTGTGTGTGTGTGTGTGTGTGTGTAAAATATATACAAAAAAAATATACAGGTGCAAACATGGACGGGAGTTATTGCACAATAAGTATGGCACTGAATGTGAGTTATTGCACATAAATATAAAATATATACAGCATCTGTCTGCAACAAACTGGTCTCTAGGTGCTTTTGTGAAACCCAGAGCATGGTCCCTGAGACAGGATGGAGAGGATAAACGACTGAGAGAGGACAGAAACAAAAATATACAACATGTGGTACAAAAACAGAGAAATATCTGATATAAAAATTATAAATATGTGGTGGTTGGAGGGTCGAATGGCATTCAGCCATGCCAGCGGGCATCCCACAGTGCCATCCAGTCCACAGGTGCAGATATGAGAAAGAGTAGTGGAAGTTAGTCACTAAGGGCAGAAGTGAGCATTTGTGAACAGCAGTATGGTTCCATGCCAAAAAAGAGACTACAAGACTACAGATGAGATATTTGATTTGAGGATGTTGATAGAAAAGGTTAGAGAAGGTCAGAGGGAGCTGCTTTGTGTCGTTGTAGACCTTAAGAAAGTAGATGACAGGGTGGTGAGAGAGGAGCTATGGTGCTGTATTATGAGTAGTTGAGACAGAAAAGTTCCAGGTGGAGGTGGGACTGCATCAAGGATCAACTTATTAGTTGCTATGATGAGGCTGACAGACAAAGTTAGACATGATGTTTGCAGATGACACAGTGATCTAGAGCAGGGAGCAGGTGGAGGGACATCTGGAGAGGTGTATAAACATCTGCAGAGGTGGATGTATGTCCTGGAAAGGACAGCAAGGAAGGTTAGTGGCAGAAAGGAACCCAAGTGGACTGGTGAGGCTGCATGGAGCAGAGATGTAGAAGGTGGAGGATTTTAAGTACTTTAAGTATTTCAGGATTACAAATGCCCACAACCATCAATGAACTGAAGCTAGGCTGCAAAGAAGAAACAGACCAAAATTCCTCTACAACTATCTAAGAGACTGATGAAGTCATTCAGGAACAAACACTCCATGTTGTTGCTGCTAATTGTGGATACTTAATTATGGAGGTACTTAGTATGGCTCACACGAGACACCTGCATAACTTTGTGAGATTTCTTTACAAACCACTGAGATCAAATCATTTCTCCACTAGACGTGGTTCAAACTCACATTTATTGAGCAAACCAGGAGGAGTTGGTTGTTTCACAGCTGAAGTGGTGTGAAGGCTTGGAGGTGCCAGAGCTTTTTATAAATCTAATTATGACCACAGAAAAGTCCTGATCATCGACCCTGAAAGCACCAATCCACTTGTGTTCCATCAAAACCAGAAGGAATATTGAAACTTAAATCTGTCCTGTCATCATGGGTTTCTTGCATCCTCACGCATGAGTAACTGGAACATCTTATTGACTCGTCTTAACAGCCAAGCAGCTCAACAGCTCCAAACTGCACATTATCCACTTGCCAGGCAAGAACAATCCATCCATCCATTAACCTCCACTAATCAGAGCAGGGGTTGAACAGAGACCTCATTCTCCACAGCTACACCATTCAGCTGTTCCAGGGGGATATAAGGTCCTTAATGTGTTAGCTGAAAGATGTAATCTGGTCACAGCCTACACTTCAAATCCAGAGCAGTACAAGGTCCATCCACCCTCGAGGAGTTTGGTTCCAGAACCCACGCTCTGCATTGAAGCCAATTATATCTAATTTGGTACCTCTCAACTTAATGTCCACAGAGCCAGTTCCTGTGATGGAGGCCTGTAATGCTGAAGCCCACGCCTTCATCCGTTGCTTGTCCTGTGTTGAACCTGACTTATAGTGGTAGTTTCACAGAACTCACGCCTTTAGCTCAGGCTAAGACCACCAGGCTTGTAGATGAAAGCCCGTCCAGAGGGCTTTCAAAAACCTTTCCAGACCCCAGGCCTGTCTCCAGGGTGGGACACTGGTACGACAACTGGGGCAACATCCAGTTGTGGTTTTGAGATCAACCAGGAAGTACAAAAAACTGAAGTTCTTTGACTGATCACTAAGGCTTCCATTAACTTCCATGTTAAAAAAAACATTCATCTTCAATCAGAAATAAACACATTAGCATCCTGGAACAAAAAAAGCTTTGGTTTCCATGGATAGGTTTTCCATAGTCTCTCTCTCTCTTCTCTCTTCCTTTTTCAGTTGAAGTCATGGTGATGTTGGGCCCCCCCTCGCCTCCTAAACCTTCCATCTTCTGACCATCCTGGTGTTTACCTGCACCTGTCGACTGGATGCCACTGTGGAATACCCGTTGCTGTGGCCGACCTACAGTCTGACCCTCCGACCACTACATATTTATATATTTTTATACTAGATATTTGTATATATCTATCTGTTCCACATTATACATTTTGTCCCTCTCTTCTCTCTGTCCTCCATCCTCTCTGTCCTGTCTCCCTCCTCATGTCTTCCTTTACCCAGCTGGTTATCAGCAGGAGGATCCCCTATAATTGATCCAAGTTCTGGTCCAGGTTTCTTCCCAAGAAGGAGCTTTTTCTTGCCGCTGTTAGGGTTTGTGATGTGCTCGAGGGTCATGGTCTGGGTTTCTTAAGTGCCAAGAGATGTCTTGTTGTAAATAGTCGCTATATTGATAAAATAAACTGAATTGAATTAAATTTACAGGAAGTAAATTTTTATGCACCTCTGGTTTCAGGTGGTGGGGGGCTGAGCAACCTCCAAATCAATCAATCAATCAATCAATCAATCAATCAATCAATCAATCAATCAATCAATCAATCAATCAAACTTTATAAAATTAACTCAGCTGGCCAAAGTGCTGAACACAAACATGAGAACAAATAAAACTCAAAAGAGTCATAGATGCATAAAAGCCAATATAAAACATGAAAATGCTAACATGTCCAACTGAGTTAAAAATCAAAAAGAAGAAAATGTTTTTTTTAAGAGAGGATTTAAAAAGTTCATAATTTCAGGGCAATTGAAAAAGTGCTGTCACCTTCAAGTTTCTTCTTTGGCTTCAACATGACTAACAATCTTTTCAGCCACACTGAGAGAGCACGGGAAGTAAAGCTCAGAAGAACTTTCTCCTTGTGGTTGATGTAAATACAGAGCAATGCAAACAAGACTGTGTAAGTAGAAGTGCCAAAGCTGGTATAGGGCCCTCCATATGACATAAGGTCATACAAAAAGACAAAAGACAGCCAAGAAATCTTTATGTACTGCTAAAAAAATTTACATTTACTCAGCAGGTCCATCTAGCTACACTCCATTACAGATCATTAATTATGCCCAAAGGTTTTGGAGAGACAATCAGACCAGTATATACCAATATGAGTGTTTGAGTACACAAGTTATTCTCTAATATTGCTGGAAAAAAACCCAGAAACAATTGTTAGATTCCATTTTCATTATATTGGCGTCTCTCCTCAACAGCTGACTAGTTTTGAGCCACTCTGAAAATGTCACCTTGCTCGTTGCTCTGATTGGTTGTAGCACTAACCAACCAAAGCAACAGTTGGTCCTGCCTCCTGGATGAGGAGGTCCCGTGGCTAGATTTCAGACCCTACAACTGTCCAGATGTGGCTCTGATCTATCTGGTTAGGGTCAAAGTAAGTAGTGGGCTACTTAAGCACTTGAAATGACCAAATAATGTGGATCCGGTTCTCATTTGTCCTGCTAACCCATGTCTAGATGAGGGACACTGCGCTCTGCATCATTTCTGCAGATCACCTAATTCTGCCTTCAGTGCTCCTGCTGATGGTCTTATTTTTAGTTTTATGTCACATATAATATATAGAGTACAACTGTTTTTTTTTTTCAAAGTCCAGCAACAAAAAAGGTAATTGATGTTCAGTTCCATCTACCTCCTAAAGTGCAGTCTTTTCTTCCTCCCTGTGAAATCATCTGTAAATAATTAATGTTAATTAATTGTGCTTTAATTACATTGTTTATTTACATAAGAAGTATTGTTATTATTGTTAATTCAAAAAGCCACAATCATTGCATAAACTACCAGCACACTTCATGGCATAGCAACATCTCTTTTCAATTTGGTTGTTGTTGCTGTTTTTTTTTCAAGGATCACATAAACCTACCATATTTCAGAGCTGGGGCCGAAAATTCCAATTAAAGTTTCTGATTATAGCTTCAAGTGGGAGGCGACCTTAATAGTACAATAACTCATCATGAAGTTAAAAGTAATGAAGATAAACACAGAGAACAGATAGCAACGTGGGCTCATTAAAATCTTGGACAGAGCCTGCAACGAGGCGCAGAGACGAGTCTACCGGCTGTAATTAGCACACTGTCACTTGTAACGCAGCAACCCATTCTGAGCACGTCACATCACTTCCTGACTGCATTGCCTCGTAGTTCAGTCGCAACTGGAAGGAAAAAACAACAACAGGCAAAAAAAATTCATATCCATCGAGGCTGCTGTTTATCGGACATTTCCAGTGGACCCGTCACACCACGTTTGAGTGAAAATGAGCAACAATGGCGTCAGAAAATAAAGCCGTCCACTCAGGAGAACAACGCTGCAGAAAACCACTGAAGAAAAACACAATCTTCACATTGTTTTGTTTTTTTTTTTCTTGGTCAGATTTCCTGCTCCATGAAGCAGACGGTTTACTGTTTCTGCTCCAACAGAAGCTGAAAATGTTGAGGCCGTCTGTAGAATATAAATAAAAACAGGATGCAATGATTTGAAAATCTCAAAAAACCTAAATTTTATTCCCATTACAGCACAGGAAGCAAAATCACAAGTTCAAAGAACATATTAACTTTAAAGGGGGTGGAACAGTCGGGATGTGGTGATGTTGACTTTCCAGAAGTTTCAGCTGTGACACTACTGGAGCTCCAAATCTGAGAAAATGCTGAATTCATGGTTTCCAAGCAAACATTTTAAAATTTACCTTAATTTGAGCCGAAGGCAGTTTTCCATTTTGAATTTAGCTACATGAGCTTAGGAACAGCAATATTTCTGAATTATACTCACGTACAGCCTCTTGTTTGCCTGATAAGCGCCTCAACCTGCACTTAAAACAAATTTATAATTCTGTGTTGTTTGTGTCGCTCTGCCATCACCAACCGCTAGGCGACAGTGTGGGTTCTCATAATGCCAAGGCTCTTTTTGTTTATTTCGTGTATGTAGCTTAGACTTAGCAACAGAGCAAATAAAGTGTTTTTTTTACGTGAGTTAGAGCTGATAAAATGACTACTGTTCTGCCCAACTTGAAAGCAACAAAGAAGAATTAGTGCGGAAAAATTCAAAAATGAAGAAGAAGAAATCTGCAAACAACGTGTCTTGCAGTCCGCATCGCTGTGACGTGTAGTTACATTTGGAGAATGGCACTTGTCAGGCTACACTGTGCAAGGTTTGATAAGAGTATAAACCAGTGATTTATGGAAGTCTTCATATTTATATGAAGACTGTTTTCAATATTGGGGTCGGCATGTTTCTTTTTTTTTTTTTTTTTTATCAGGTCATGTAATGCCCTGATAAAAATAATGAGATTCTCAAAGTCTTTGCATTATTCACAATTAGTCATTGTTCTCAGACTGGTGAACCATTGCATTTTTTTCCTTTCTTTCTTTTCCTTTTTTTACTTCTCAGAGACTCTGCCTCTGATTTATACTATGCTGTAGCTACAGTGTAGGTGTGAGGTGTGAATGCTACGGTGTAGGCAACAGTGTAGGCCACCTCATAGGCTACGGTGTAGACTGTGTGCGCATCTCTCCAAATGTAACTTACTGCAAGAAACGCAATTGGCAGATTTGTTGAATTTCCACTATATTTCTATCATCGTTTTCAAGTTGGGAAGAACAACAGTTTGCTGCAATGTTTGTAAAAAAAAACAAAAAAAAAAAACAAACAAAAAAAAAACAGACTATTTTTTTCAACATTTATCAGCTCCAAATCACAGAAAATATACTGCATTTGCTCCATTTCTACTTCTGAGCTACATATAAGACGTAAACTAAAGGAAACTCACTCTGCAGAAAAGAACCCACATTGTCACCTCATGGTTTTTTGGTTGAATTACAGAGTGATACAAACAACAATGCACAAATATGAATGCTTGGCCTAATTGTGTAACTTTTTCATACTCTTACTTTTCCATCCTTCATTGTTAAGGTTTGCTGCTACCATTCAGTTCCAAAATAAGCCAATATTCTATTGTAAATAACAAGTTGTTTAGGAGACTTGCAAAAAAAATTGCAAATCTCATAAGCAGAAAATCAGTGATGCCATAAAATCTGATACTGCAAACAACATCAGTTGATAATTTTTAAGTTGTTTGAAAGATCCTTAAAAGTGGCTCATAAATGAATGTGAAAAAGCATTTGGAGTATGTGGAAACTTAAGCACCTTTCTGAACCTTCCGACAAAGTGAAACTTGAGTGGAAATCCCAGAGAAGCTTGTTTTTATTAGGTCCAAGAAGAAAATGACCTTGGACTTCTAAAGTTTTGACAGAGAGTTAATATGTATTATTACTAATGTGCTTTGGAGGTGAACAGAAATTCAAGTTAATAGAGGCTGAATTTCATGTCCTGAGTACCCTCTGGCAGCTGGACAGCTGGACGTGTTGCTCTGTGAGAACACATCAGATCTTCACATGAATGTTTGAAAGGTGTATTGGTGTGAAGTTCCTCCAGCGTCCTGGCTCTCTATGAAATGATTTTACTGGCAGCATCAAGCTGGACAGGTGTTCTTCCATTCTGAGTTCAACAGACTTCACACAGCTAATGCAGGATGATCTGGCCCCAACGAGGTCTTAAAATGAAGCAAATTCAGTCTCAGATAAACAACATCTGATACATTACACTGGCTTTACTAACTTAACAACGACAGAATGCAGAAACGTTGTCTGGAAAAACTCAGCACACCCTATAATTTAACAGTTTGTAGAACTGCAAGATGTCCAGGTCCTGTTGTCATGGGTTGATCTGATCACTCACTGTCATGTCTTTGCAGATCCTGCCTTGCCTTTCAGTCCTGCAGCTCCCTGTCTACTCACCTGTTTGGTCTCCGCCCACCTCATCACCTGCAACCCATCACGCTCATCAGCTGCGCCACATATATACAAGCTGAGTCCTCTGGCCCCTTGCCAGATTGTCTAGTTCGTTTGCCTAGCTTTCCAGCGTTCCTTCATCCTGCCTGCCTGCCTGTCTACCGGTTCCTGCCATCCCGCCCGTTCACGATCTGCTTTGGCCTTTTGGATTAGTCTACCTTCGCTGCCTGCTCACTTGGATTACCGACCTCAGCCTGTTTTTGTGGACTTGATTAAAGCTTTCTGGACTGATTACTGTCTCTGCATTCGTGCTTTTGGGTTCTTCTTGTTCTGAGTCGTTACACCTGTAGCTGCAAAGCAACTCAAAATTATGACCATTCCAATACTGTGCTTGACAGTAGGTGTGAGGTGTTTCTAATGAAATGTTTGGTTGTTGTCAAACTTGTCACTGAGCATTAAGGTCAAAAAAACAAACAAAACCTTTCACTTTGGTCTCATCTGCCTGTAGGACATTGTTCTAGTCTAGTGGTTTGTTCAGATGCAGTTTTGTTTATCTCAGCTATGCTTCAATTATATTTTTAGATGAAAGAGGCTTCTAAACAAACTGTACTGGTTCAGTCTTCTTCTATCTGCGCTGCCATAGACTTGCCCTTCTCCTTCTGCAGGTCCTACCATGGTGATGTTGGGTCCTACCATGGAGATGCTGGGTCCTAGCATGATGATGTAGGGTCCTAGAGAGTAATGTAGGGTCCTACCATGGTGATGTTGGGTCCTACTATGACAGCAGCACAGTAGTTTAGTGGGTAGCTCTGGCAATTCACAGCTGGAAGATTCAGTTGGATTTTGTTTCAGATGGTCTTTCTATGTGGAGCTTTCACATTCTTCATGAATCTGAGTAGGTTTACCTAGTTATTCTGGTTTCCTCCTATCCAGAAGACATGCTGTTTCGGCTAATTGGCAGATGGAATTCTGCCTAGGCTTTATTTACATAAACTATAGTGTAATTTGAGGAGTAACTACTGATTGGTTCATTAAATAAATGGACTGCTTAATGTGTGTGTGTTTACAATGCATGAAATAGAGCTGATAAAATGACTATTTTATCAGCTCTAACTCATGCATTGTAAAAGATCCTTTAGTGGTCCCTGCACTATTTGACAACAATCCATAAAGTTATCAGCTTGTGGAACGTTGAACTCCAAATTGTTTCTAAATTGTTTTAGAAACAATTAGAAACAACAGATTGAGACCTTGGAATAATGTCTTTCCCTCTTGGCACTGTGTTATCACACACCTGAAGGTCTATTACATAGTGTCATATAGCATTTCCATCTTAGGTTGCAAGTACCGGAGGATTATTATTACGTGTTATTAGTGGAAAAATCTGTGAAGGTTCATACTGAAGCATGAATACCAAAGACAACAAGGACTTGATATGAATATTTATTTAAAGACTTTAATTCTTACAGAAATAGTCATTTTTGATATAGAATCAGTTATTTGTGGCTTTCATATTTCCCATGAGAGCATAAAACTAGTGCTGTTTCTTATTGTCACAAACCTCAATCACTGATCAGCAGTAACAACACATTTATCAATGGACAAATCATTTCTGATTGGTCTTTTTGTGTAATTACAAGTATCATGCAACAGTCATGAATCAGACCATCAAAGGCTGACGACAAAAATAACAATCAGGGAAGATGAGTTGTTTCAGTTTATGGTCAAATGCAGATCAGAAGCAATTTTAAAAGAGATTACTCAGTTAAATGAGACCATTTTTCTCCCGTTACTGTTGAGTCTGAGTGTAACGATGAAACAATGTCTGACTGAGAAGAGGCTTTTCATTGATGTTAAGTAAAGAAAAAAAGAAAAAAAAAGGAGAATCAGTCTTTTAGCAGAACATCTGAAGGCATTGCACAAGTCCAATATTGATCAGTGAGATTATTAAGGCAAACAAGTTCTCAAATCAATACTCACGCAAAGATGTCATAGTATGATTAGTTGTATCTTCTTTCCTGCTTAAATAACCAAGTGCATCTCTGCTAGAAAAAATAAACTACACATGCAAACATAATGCATGCTAGAGGACAAATATCAGGATAAAAGAGGATATAGATGACGGGCATTCAATGAAACCACTGTGGATATCATCATTTACAGTAAAGCAGCGTTCATGAATGAAGACTACCCAGACGTTCGTGAGGTTTGGCGAACTGGCGTAAGACTGCCTCATTGGATGGAGTGACGGGCAGCAACGTTTCTTTAACGATCCTGAATTATGCAGTTTTGATACCGATAAGCCAACACAACAGAAATAAAATCTCCCAAGTCTCGTCTTTCCTGTTTGAGCAGTGCGTTCTCACTGCTCTCCGCTCACTCTGCTGTCATTGGTTGCCTCCCAAAACAATCAAATGTGATAAAGACAACTGGAGGATGTTTCCCACCAAGAGTAGCTTCACCGCACCTGACCCTATTCCAGTCAATAAGGCTATCAGGTATCAGCACCGAGTGTGATGACCTGTCACATCCTTCTACGATCCCTGTCAGCTAATCAACAATAGGAACGCCCCATGAAATAATGTTGTCATTGGCGTGTAGGTGAGAAATCAGAAATGAAAATAGGCCATAGAGAATTTTCAAAATAAAAACACACGCAAACTTTGGACCGTACATCAATAAATCAGAGGGTTTTAGACGATATTTGCACCACGTATGAGGATAAGCTCAGTTTAGAAGTCGAAAAGCTCATTTTATTTCGTACCAATTGTCCTTTTATATCATAGTATTTACTGTCTCAACCAGCTATCTTGTCAGATTTTATGTGAGTTCCTGTACTTGGATGTAAAATTGAAAAAATATCTATAGATTTTGTGCTAAAATCACAACTTTTTTTCTTGTATTATTGCAAAATTAAAAAAAGACTAAAAAATGGCAAATTTTGCAATATCAGATTTTTGTTAAAAGAAAGAATCTTAAAATCTCATTCTCACAAAAATTGCAACCTTAATCATAAAAAATTAAGATTCTATGTTATTTTTCTTTTTTTCAGACAAAGGTTACCTTTGCCTGAAAAAAAAGAAAAATAACTTGTAAATAAAGATAAGAAGACAAGACAAGATGATTTCTTTTTGAGCCAAAATCAAGATTATTTTGCCTAAAATAAAAAATAACAAACAATTATTGTGAAATACCTCTAAAAAGCTTGATTTTTTCTTCCTTTGTTACAAAGAAAAATTTGTTGTAAAATTGCAAATTTTGAGAGATGGAGATTTTTTCTAACAACCAAGACTCATACATTCACATATGTAACAAAACTTTTTAACTAAAAATTTATTTTTTTGTTGGAAAATATCCACTTTTTGCAAAATATTTCCACAAAATTACAAGACTTGTGAAAATTACAATTCCTTCTGTAATTTTAACATTTTGTCCTAAATTCACAAATATTTGTAATAAAAAATAACTACATTTTACTAAAAGTGTTTTGACAAAAATGACCTATTTCTTTTTTGTTTTAATATCTTTTTCATACATTTGCTAAATCATGACTTTTTGACATAAACCACCTCAGTTATTCCACTTTTCAAAGTGTATCGAACCAAACAGGCAGTTGCTTTGAAAACTTGTGTTTGCATGTTCTAGCGGGCCAGATAAGATGAAGTGGTGGGCATCAATGAGCTACTGGTTGAGGATTTGGACTGTAAGTTTGCTGGTTTGATCCCCAACTGGTACCAATGATGTGGGGGGATTGCCTGAATAGTGCCTTCCCATGTCCACACCCACAGATGAGGTGCAAGGCTGAAACCTCTGACTGCTTCTCGGGCAGCGCACTGCTCCGGGTGCAGTACCCCAGATGGGTTAAATGGAGATGAAGAATATCTCCCTGTAGCATCAATAAAGTTTTTTTTTTTTTTTTTAAAAAAAGAAAAAAGAAAAATTCATAGAGGACAAGAAACACAATTCTCATGTAATCTCAAAACTAGGGTTAAAATCCAGCCAAGATGGCATCGAAAGCGCTCCGCCGTGAAAAAGCTACAAGAGGAACCTGAAGACGGACCAAAACAGTGCAACCACTCCTGGTGGGACCGAAGCTTAAGGAGGGTAGCAGATAGTTTAGAAGACCAATCTCTCTGGGTCCTTTAAAACTTTTAGATATTCCTTAATCCAGAATTCCTCAGTCCAGGTCATCAAGGTTGGAGAACACCAGCTTTATTAACTTTGCACCTGCAAATTGGGTATATGACTATTTTAGACTATTTTGAAATCATTTTTTTGCCCTCTCATGCTGGCTTGTCCACTTGAAGTGCAGGGATTTATTTCTCTTCTTCCAGTCTCCCAGATTATAAAAGCTTTGATTGCAACTCCTACACTCCTGCAGCCTCGTGCTACTGTTCAATGTGACAAACGCATCTCTTTCTGACTTCCCACGTAACTGGATTCCTTTCTTTTGTGAACAGCTTTCATGTCCTCTTCCTGAGGGCAAAACAACGCATCCCATAGAAAAGATCTACATAATTTCATATCTACACAGCACAAGAGCAGATAATGAAGTAGTTGCACGAGGAAGTGCTGCTGTCGTTTGAACTGCAGTGGGCTGATGGAGCGTCTTGATTTGATTTTAAGAGGAGTGCACGCTGACCTTTTTTTGTAGTGTTTGCAGGATTTTGTCAGATTAAAACCCCTCCTTTCAGCAAGAGCTGCCAAATAAGCACAGTTGTCACTCTTCAACCCAGACGAACACATCAATGACTATTGTCGGAACAACGAGGAAATATCTTCAGTTTCAGATTTATACACGAGCTGCACGCATATAGAGGCCCAACGCTTCCCTTCACATTTGTCATTTATCTGTGAAACGTTTGAGCTTTATTGGCTCAGTTAAAAGACAGAATGGTATTTAAGCACAAAAACAAGGGCCAAGAATATTTAATGGATCTGATTGGAGATATTTTTGTATCCCAACTTCAAAATTGCTAAAAATATAATGTGGTTTGCAGACAGTAACAAGAAAAAGCAAGTAAAGCTTTTGGAATAGACAGATTTTCTACAATAATTTGCTTTAAAATGTGATCTGACAAGTCTTGTGTACCACCAGTAAATTTACATTTATTCAGCAGGTCCGTGTCGGTACCCTCTGTTAGAACTCATTAACTAGGCCTATGTCTTGGGGAACCAATCAGATCAGTCTATCCTTGTAGAGCATCTCTGAGAGGTCTTAACATGATAGTCTGGATGGTAAAGAAATAAGATGGCTGCAGCAGAGGAACCAACTTTATCATCGACAGTTAAAGACTTGGACTTCTGAGACAACCTCTCAGGGATTGTGCAATGTATTATGTAATAAAACCCAAAATCTGAGAACTAAAATCCAGAATCTGTAACAGGAAATCAAAATCTGTAAATGAGAGTTCAGTCATCCTTCTCAGCAACCTTTCAGTTCTAAAAACCATCTCCATTTTCAGTTGTGACTTTTCTTTTTGAGGTTGCAATTCTGAAATGAGTGTCAAATCAGTGCCACATCAATCAACAGCAGAGCAGGCAGGAGATAGCTTGAGATCTAGTAGCTCATTAGCTGCTGTTTGACTCAGAACTTAATACTGTATGTCGTTTAGTGGGGGTGTTTGGGAACTGACATGAAAGCATGTATCATTATTCATCTCAACCAGCAGAGGGGGCTTCCATGCGCTCATAATCGGACCAATCATCAACAGACAGCCCCTTCCAGCTGCAGTCATCGAAGTAGAAATGAACCTGACTACAAAAATGTTAGTCACGGCCCTGCTGGGGCCATTTCAGATATGAATACAATAAGATAATTACAGCTGAAAGAGATGATGCACTAGGATGAGATTATCAGGTTATTCAGCAGCAAATGAGCTGCTAGATCTCAGCTATGTCCCGCCTCGTTTGCTGTTGATAGACTTGGTGCTGTGATTTGGACGAAAGCACAACTCAGAAAGACAGTTTGGAAACAGAGATGGTTTTAGAACTGATGGAAGAAAAGAAAAGTGGAACTGAGAAAGATGACTAAACTCTCGGTTACAGATTTAGATTTTTTGGTTACTAATTTTGGGCTTTGATTATCAGATTCTGAGTTTTGATTCTCAGATTTTGGGTTTTGATTCTCATTACATCAGGCTCTGACTTGATGCCATCTGCCTCCGTGCTTCTTCATTTCTTCAGCCTGACATATGCAACCGAAATACCAACGTTTCTCAGGCAACAAGCACTTCCTGCTCACACACATCGCCACGCAGGTCTCAAGCACGAATACAATGTCCTGGACGTGGAGCGCGAGATGGAGGTGACATCTTGTCGTGATAAATAATTTAAAGGCCCCGTCTTGTGTTTCAGGAAGAGTCTGATGTAAGCCAGGCGGATGAAATTAAATAAAGAAGCTAGTACATATATTTATACACCTTAAATGTACACATGTATGTAAAAGACTGTTCTCGTCTGATCCGGTTCAGTCTGGTGCTGCTCCAGTCTGATACCAGACGTGAGACCGGTGCTACATTGTGCATTACCACCCCCACCCCCCACTGTGTGACACATCGCCACTGTCAGACCCGATTCAGTCAAACCGCATCACCGCTTTTTCCCGGTATGAGACGCTACACTTTACAGCACGTCAAATTTGGCAGGAGGAATGTTGCTACGGAGTGAAGTTGATTTTTTTTTCTTGATCACAAGGTCTGTTTTCAGATGTCTTGCACACAGGAAACACACGCCATTGTCTAAACCATTAGCTTATAAAAAATACAGGCCTGTCGTTCATGATTTAAACATGAATAACTTATGTAGATACATTAATAAGGCCTGTTAGTCATGATTTAAATATGATTACAGGCCTCCGTATAAAATGTATATGAGCAGTAAAGAAGCAGCATCCCACAAACAGTACAATGAACAGCACACAAAAAAGGCAAAACTTTTTTACAGTGTATAAATGTCTAAGAAAACTATTTTACAGCTTACGACCAGATGCTTGACTGAAACAGCATCAGCCGAAAAGAGTGTTGTGATGTTGAAGCATGAGTTTGGAAAAATGTTGTAAACATTCTTTTATGTAGATTTCTTGACTGAAATGACCCTAAAAGGAAAACAGAAGAACAAAAAGAAAAAAAAACAAAAACAAAACAAACAAAAACACAGGTAATATCTACTGTACAGGATGCAGTCCACAGATTAAACAGTACAATGGTTTTCTTCACAGATTTGCACCAAGTTAAATGGGACCTCTGGGTACAGTGGTTGATGCTCGTCAATACTAGGAAATGGTTTTTGTGCTTTTCTGAGAGTCTGAACTCTCGTATACCCCACTGGTGGGCACGGCAGCAGGCCGAAACTTGTCTAAAAGTGACAGTGCAATTACCTGGAAAAATAAAAACTAGAACTCGATTATCAAATACTAACACCTTGAGGGCTCAGAAACAGTTAATAGCGGACTGGTCTGGAGAGAGCAGCAGCAGCTAGGATTCAAAGCAGCAACAGCAGTTACCAAGAACATTTTAGAAAGTTTATAAACCGATGCAAAGAAATATGACTTCCAGTGTACAGACAGAAGGTATGCCTGGGTGGTCGTGTTCACCAGTAGATCAAAACTTTTTGGGTGAAAACAAGTAAATCTTTGTTTGTGCTTTGTTTACTTTGTCAGAAAGTATAAGCAATTATAAAATGCTGATTTCAAGCAACACTGCTTACCTTTAACAGCTATAAGTTATAGTTTCAAAAACCTTTTGATGTTTAATTGACTTATATGAGGGTCCCACTAGTCAAGGAATCTAGACTCGCAAATTTGAATTTGCTCAGCAGGTCTGTCTAGCTACCCTCCATTGGATGTGTTTGAATCAGCTTCATCATTGATAGTCAATAAAAGACTTCCATAACAATCTTTTAGTGATTGTCGTGGATGGGGTCCATCTCATTTACAAATGGTAAGAGACATCTGGTAAACTTGCTCTAATGATAAAGGAAACTACTCAAGAAGTAGTCTGAACATGATTAAGTATACCAGTAACGTTCGCACGGTTATGTTTTTCTAATAAATTGGTTGAGCACATTGGATTCCATTGACGTCTCTCCACAACACTCTCCTGCTGAGTAGTTTGTGTCACTTTGAAAACGTCATCTTGTTCATTGCTCTGATTGGTTGCAGCACTAACCAACTGCATACAGACAATTTGGGACACACCATTTGGTCCTGCCTCCTGGATGAGGAGGTCTTATGGCCCATTTTCAGACCTATATCTGTCCAGATGTGGCTCCAATCTATCAGGCTGGGGTCAAAGTAAGTATCTTCCCAGCCAGCATGTCCATGTGGGTCACTACTGGGTAAAAAGTGGGCTACTTAAGTACTTGAAATGACCAAATGATATGGGTATCCTAATGGTTTCAGTATTGTGGGCCCCAAATGGGAAGCATATGTGAGTTTCCCAAGTGGCCAAAATGGTCTAATAAAGTGGCAAATTGTGCAGGATGCCACTCAGCATCCGAAAACAGGTAGAGCTGCCACAGAGCATGTGGACAAATGTGCTGGACGCCTCCTTCGGGAGGTTTTGAGGCATGTTACAGCTGGGTAGAGGCCTTGGGGCAAAGCCAGGACTGAAAAACAAAGCATCAGATGTCACAAATACATCACCTGGAGTTTCAGTGATGTACCATCTCAGTATATGTCACCTCTGACCACTTGGTGGGATTGTTTTTCAATTTTGATGAAGGCAGATGTAAAGTCCTCCTAAAACTCTAACACATCATATCATTGTTTATCATGTGATTCTGGCACCTGAGGGCTGAAAAGCAGTACTGTGTTGTCACTGAACATCTTTATATTTACAAATAAACCTCAAACTTTGTAATTGCCGGAAGTCAGTTATCACCGAAAAAGTGGCACCTATGTGAATCAGTTTTAACTGATTGTCTGATCAATCTTTCAGAAAAAAAGAAGAAAATAGGCTGAGCCACAACATTAAAACCATGTAATTTACAGCTGTGGTCTGAGTTTTGGCAATGTTGTTCATGTCAACTATCAGGGGTTTAACTAAAACCAAAATATGATTGATTGAAGCTATATAGTATATTAAAGAAAGCTTTCTTGTTGTTGGCACCATGTTGTTACAATCATTTTGGGAACCTTTACAAGTGGCGCAGCAGGGGTCCGTTTCACAAAGGAGGTTCAACAAACTCTGAGTCAAAAGACTAACTTGGAGTCAACAAACTGAGATGAGAAACTGAGTTTTTTGTTTCAGAACTGATGTTCTGAGTCGACTCAGTTAACTCTGAGTAGGTTGACCCCAAGCTACCACGATTATAAAAAGTAATTCTCTTTAAAAAAAATCATCAGGGTGTCAAGAGTAGAAGTCATGGCTGGTTTGACCCCATTAAACTATCTATTCAGATCATCAACATACTTTACTGACATTTCCAAAATGATCATTATATGATAGATTTTATTATTAAACTGAACCTGTTTCAGCTTCATGAAGGTTAGGAGACAGAAAGAAACTTGGGTTATGTTGAAGTAAAACTGCCCCCAAACAGGTTTAGTTCAGAGAGTCAGTTGCCATGGTTTACTCACTTTGTGAAACTGGCTCAACTGAACCCTTTGGCTCAGAGTTAAGTAACCCCACCTAGTGAAACGGAAAACTCAGACTTTCCCTGATACAAGATACTTGGATTTTCCACATTATCTGCTTTGTGAAACGGACCCCAGGTTTGTTGTTTTCTGTTTTGTTTTTTTTTCAACTGGGGAAAAGCTATGAATAAGAACGACATCTAAAAGAAGCTAGTCTGAAAAGCGTAGTCCACTGCTACTGCTAAGAATCCAAGAGGAAAGCTGCTGCTGTCGCAAACGATACACGGTGTTTAAAAAAAAAAAGACAAAAGAACACAATGATATATTCCGTCAAAATGAAAAGATCAAATCTGTTCCTTTTACTAAATATTACTGGACCAAGGCTTCGTGCTGTTTTTTTTTTTTTTTTTTTTTTACCACTATATAATGACAGCAATGGTCAGCTGTCAATCAAACATGTCAAATGTCGTCCAGCTACTTGAGTGGTCAGCTTTATTGCTTAATATGAATTTATCTGATGTGGCTTCATAAGAAAAATTCACATACAGCTGTCATGAATGTCAAATCTAACTACAAAGACCAAAATTGTTTTTTTGATCCAGGCTGTAAATTTGTTTAATTCTGCCACAAATTTGGACATTTTAACATGGGAGTCAATGGAGACTTGCTCTGTTAAGGAGCCAGCACCTGCCAGTCAATGGCTGCAATCTGGAAGTGGGATTGTAGTTTGAAGTGGGAAGTGAGATGAAAGCCATAGTATGAAAATATTTTGAGAAAGAAATTTGGCTCCCCAAATGGGAATGGAGGTTAAGTTGGTTTTATGTCTCTGTCCCAAATTTTGTCTCGTTTAGTCCCTCATATTCACTTGACACCAAATGCAGTTTGTTGGATATATGGATGTAAACATGGATGCAGCAGCAGTTAATCTGAATTATTTACTTTTTGAAGTTTTTGAGCAGTGGAAGTCAACAAGTTTATGCAACAAATAGAGGCTAAAGAGTACAGTGGAATGCAGCGTTGCCAGATGTATGATAAATATATATGTATGAAAGTGACCCAGTACATTCATACCTATACTTTCACATACATGTGTATGAGAGTATATATGTAAACATACTTTCATATGTATAAAAGCACATGTATGTATGAAGCTGTGCATGGTCAGATACAGAAGAAATTTGAATTCATGCCATCTGACCTGTTGAACCCCCCCCAAAAAAGAACAAAAAACAAAAACAACAAAAGAAATGTGAATGTAGTTGTGGTATTTTAACCTGTATAAACTCTTTTTGTGCTGCTTCAGCTTAAACCACCAGCCTTTGTTAGCACATGTCATGCAGAAGAAGATCAACTCTGCGCTAGTAAAATCAGGAAACCTTGGTCCATCTATATTTAGTAAATATTTTCTTTCTTTCTTTCTTCAAAACAAACTGGTACGTAGTCTTCAGGAAGTGAGGTGTATGAACTACTGGTTGCATTTTTGTCTTTTTTGTGTACTCATAGTCACAGTGTGTTGCTACCATGGAGGTGTGAGTCACCTGAAAACTCTAAACCTGCAGTTTGGCAAAAAAAGTCTGTAAAATGGGTGGAAAAAAAAAAGTAAAACTGTGAACTTTACAGGCTTAGTATCAGCAACAACAACAAAAAAATATTTTTGGCAATACAGAACAAAGTGAGAGGTAGAGAGACATTAAAAAAAACAAAAAAAACAAACAAACATGCTTCTGAAGCACAGTGTTATTTAACAAAAAGTAAAATAAATTTTTTGAAAATAACGTAGAACAAGACACACAGTCTGGCTCGGTAATGAGATACGTGTTTTTGACTTCTGGGCTTGGAGATCCGCGTTTCCAGAACCCATGGCTGACATGGTGCCGGTGAATGTTACCTGACCGAACAGTAAGGCTGGTTCAAGTCCCTGCTGTGGTGGGGGTGGGGGGCAAGAAGGAGGAGCGCAGGAAGATCTCAGGTGGTGACGGGTTCGTTCGTGGTGGAACGCGGCGCCGGCGGTGGAGGGACGAAGCCCTGAGTGCAGGACAACAGTGCATGCTTTTTTTAAACTAACACATGCTCCATTTATTTTAAAAAAGGAAATATGTACACTCTGTAGTAAAGAACCCGGTGCCATGGCCTGAAGATTTTTTTTTTGTACAAAGTCCCAACTCCCGGTTTCTGCAGCTGAAAAATAGGAAATCTGAAAGGTATTCATGCTGACTGGTATAAACGTCCTCCTTGAAAAAAAAAACAAACAAAAAAAACAAAAAAGAAAACTTTCCACTCTCCACATGTAAACATTTATATAGAAGTGATTTCTGTGAAACTTAGAATCAGACGGTGCTTCTGAGACAGAGCTTCCCCAATTTGAACTCTTTCAGTCTGATCTCAATGTCCCCCACCCCCTTCTTAAAAACCTGGAAGCGTCCCGGCTGAGGGTCATCCACATCACCTGTCGTGGCCAAACATTCCCGAAAGTGCGACAACAGAGATTAGTCGGAGGTCACCGCGAGCAGCCAGGCCTTCAGATTCGGCTCACCCGTCTGGTGAGGAGGGGGTGCACAGCTGGCGGTGGACAGGGGGTGTACGGAGGGGGTAGAGGCCCCGGCTTGATCCCCCGGGTCCTCATGTAGGACAGGAACTGGTCCGGGATCTCGGCCAGCACTTCCTTAGCCAGGCGGGCCATACTGAGGATGTGGTTTCCTCGCCGGTCAATGTAGTCTCTGAAAGGAACAAACTGAACAGTGGGAAGGGAGGATGAGGAGGAGGAGGAGAAGATGGGAAGGAGAGAAATTCATTGAAATGTTTCAAAAAAGAGAGCAGAGAGGCTTAAGCACCATGACCTTTTCCCTTTAATCACACTTTTTTTCACATTTCTGCTGAGAAGAGTCTCACAGCTCAGCCTTCTAAGGGATTACTGGTATTTATATCTCAGAGTAGAGTTTCCATATTCTTTTTAAAAAGTTATAATTCAAAAACACCATACTTGGTATTACATAAGATAATGTGATCTACTATCAATTACGTGTATAATCTAGTGCCCCTTCCTTTTATTCCTTTATTTATTTGTGTGTAAAAATATCATAAAAAATTGCAGTGGGTCTTAGTAATAAAAACCAACAAACCAAGAATATAACACAACCAAGCACAGTCAAAGTGGTTACCCCGGTTAATCATCACTTCAGACCTCTACAAAAGCAAGTGTTTTAGCAGTTTGCCCATGTGGAACTTTTCAGATGTTTGATGACACAATGCCAAGAGAGAAAGACATTAGCAGTGGTCTCGGAGAAGCAACTACTGCTGCTCAACTTCAAACTGGAAAGGGTTATAAAACCATTTCAAAACTATCTGAGTTCAGTGCTGTACAGCGAGAAACATTTTTCACAAGTGAATAAAATTTAAGAAAGTTGCAAATTACCTCAACCAATGCTCAGAAGAAAAAACACACACACACACACAAAAGACCTTCACTCATATTAACGGCCCTCTGTTGGTTTGAATCAAGCCTCAAAGGCAGGAGCTGGGTTGTTTCCACACGTGGACCTCTGGAGTTGGACCTCTGTTTTTCTACCTCTACATGCGTTTTCTATGTAAAATCCTAGACGACACTCAGATTTATTTACTTGTCTGCTTCTTCACAGTGCTTCATCAGTGCTTAAAGGAAGTGTTTAGTTGGATGCAATCCAACTTTTTTTCAAAAGTTGAAGAAAATGGAGAAGACAGACTTACAAACAAAAGGCAAAGAATAAAAGGCTCATCTTGATCAAAGATAATTTAGTGATTCACTGTTAAAACAAGCAAAAATACCAGAGTTCCAGCTGTTAGTTTTCTCTTTTACAGTAAAACTAAACATAGTTTACTTTCATTTGAGTTTATTTTCTTGTTTCTGGGTCTTCATTTTTCGCAGAGACATAGAATTAAGATCTTAAGAATTAAGAGCTAGAATTCAGCTTTTTTCCACTGGTTTCAGAACCTTGATCAAACTGGAAACAAACTTTATCAAATAAAAATATTATGCTGCTCAAACAATAATTTCAATTTCACTGACTCATTTTCACGTAGAATCTTGCATAAATTTTCAGATTTTACATCATAAATGGAATTTTTTTTTATGACAAAAAGCTGTGATCATGCAAAATTTGCATTTTACAACAAACTTTATTTGTCTTAATGAAAATCTCAGTTTTTCTTAATTTGTGATTTTAGTCCAAAAGCCCCCATTTTAAGCTAAAAATCACAATGTTTGTGAAATTTGAGATTTAAGGACCAAAATTCACCTTTTTAATGACTGAATCCAGGAACTAGTAGGAAATCTGACAACACAGCTGGTTGAGAATGTAAAGGTGGTAACCATGGTGATGATGGGGTCCTGTTAGGAACCCCGTCTTAATGGATTATATCCATTCTTTTACCATTCATTGTTTTTAATGCTCTGATGCGTTCTTGAACATCAGCTGGCATCACCTAGCGGTCTTTACCTGAACAATGTCCCTCTCGGCAAACCGTCCCTGAGACGAGACCCTCTCTTCGTCCCCGTCCAGCTCGATCATTTCTACAGCAGGGAGCACATCGGATTGGTCAGGAGACATGGAAGACAAAACATGTGCGGTGTTGGAGTTGCACAAAACTGTGCACTAATAGGAAACACGATGAGCCCCATAATGGAGCAGTATGCGGTGGCTTCATGTTCGTTGGCTCTTGCAGGCTCGTTGCTCACTGGGAGTGAGCTTGTTTTTTACAGATCAGTACTCTACAATGTTCAAACATGTATGTCATTTGTACAGTAAATGAGAGTGGTGAAGACTGTGACCATGTTCCTTCAGAAAAGGGAAAAACAAAGAAACAAAATAAAGAAACAAACAAAAAAACAAATAGCTGCACCTCTGGAGGGCATGGAAGAACTCGTGGGGGAGGGGAAATGAAGGGGAGTAAACGAGAAGCTGAACCATGTGGGAGACCAGATAGGAAGAAAGGTTGAAGGGAAAAGATTACTGTGTGCTAATTAACACACACACACACACACGGAAAGTCTTTGCTTTGCTTACCATCAAATTCTGCTGGTCCAACCCCGACTATTATAATGGACATGGGCAGAGATGCAGCCTGTAGAGGACAGAGAGAGAAGAAGCACATCAAAGGCAGAAGCCAAGTCTATTCACCGTTTGCTATCTTAAACGCCACATGCTGTCAGCCGAACACCCACAAATTACAAACTGCTTGTTAAACGAAACTGTCCTCAGCAAGAAGACAGAGTGTGAAAAAATAATGATTCTTTCTACGCCCGAGTGCTCGAATTCTGGTGTAGGAGTGAATTAGGACCATGATGTTTGTTTATTTGAAAAATATGGACTATATAAGTTGAAACATACAAATATTTGTGAGCTCCATAGCTTGTTTTTTTACAACAGACTACAACAAATGTGGACCGGAACAAGACCGTACAAAAAGAACCAGACAAACCCTCAATGACATCACTCAGAGCTTTACATAGGAGATCTTTTGTCTCTCCTATGTAAAGTCTCTCATTTTTCCTAACTGCACGCACCATGGCAACCCAACTGCCCAAACTAAAAACTGGAAGCCCACTAGAGGTGTAGCGACCCATCGATATAGAGTGATACATCAATTTATTGATGATATATATCATTAAATCATATATAAATATGATAAGTTGATAAAGAGCTAAAGATATTTTTTAAAAAACTCAAACAAAAATGAAATCTGAATGATGTTAAATGAAATTAATTTATATTAGATTATAGCTTATAAGACCTGAAAGGGAAATTGCATACATGTGTTATTTCAAATTTTATTTAAATAAAAAAAAATAAAAAAAAACAAACAAACAAACATTTGCACCTCTTATTTTTATTAATTTTTATAAAACACTAACATTCTGTTATTTTAAAAATTTCTGCTTCTTTTTTACTTTTTCTGTTTTGGTACAACATTTTGGCCTACAATTTTGATCAAATAAACCAGGGTTCTATGATTAAATCTCCCCCTTAAAATAGATTGCTGTGATCAAACTCCACCCCCTAAATAAGGCTGCTAAATAAAACTCCACCCCCTAAAACAGACTGCCATGATCAAACTTCGCCCCCTAAACGGGTTGCTATGATCAAATCCTCGCCCAACACAGACTGCTATGATAAAACTCTGCCCCCTAAATCAAGCTATTATCAAACTCCACCCCCTAAAACAGAATGCCTTGCTCAAATTTCGCCCCTAAAAGAGGCTGCTATGATCAAACTCCGCCCCTAAAACAAGCTACGACGATTAAACCTGCCCCCTAAATCAGTCTGCTATGATCAAACCTGCCCCCTAGAACATGCGCAGCAACAAGCAGCAGCAAAGCTATCAAATTTTACTCAGATTTTACTATTTTTTATTTTTTTTATCTTTTGTTAATTGCTGATGGATATTTCTGTGGGCAGAAAAGTTTACTCAAGAGAAGAGCTTCTTTCTCTGAAACTGAGCAAATCTGGAGGATTCCAGCTGAGTTAAAGAGGTGTTTTCATGGTTGTCGTGCTGGTGCAAAGATGAAGAGCAGGAAATGGAGATATAAGCCCTTTCTGCCATCGGTCATCATGGGAAATGTCAACTCTCTGCCCAACAAATGTGATGAGATGGAGATTTTGGTGAAGAGTCAAAAAGTATACTGTGAGTGCAGCCTCGTGTTTTACTGAAAACTGGTTGAATTAAACATCTCTGATTCATGTGTGGAACTACCTGGTTTCACTCTCATACAGATGGACAGAGACACTAAGGCTATTAGAAAGAGGAAAGGAGGAGGACTGGCTTTATTTGTGAATCAGAGATGGTGTAGTCCTTCCCATATTACTGTCAAGGAGAAGATGTGCTGTCCAGATATTGAATTATTAGCAGTTGATATGAAACCATACTATTTACCAAGAGATTTCAGTCATATCATAACAATACCTGTGTACATTCCACCCAAGGCAACTGCTGAAGTTCCATGCAAAATTCTTCATGAAACTGTTGCTAGGATACAGACCAAACACCCTGAGGCACTTGTAGTAACATCTGGAGATTTCAACCATGTCAAACTGTCCTCCCACCTGACTGGATTTACACAGTTTGTTGACTGTCCTACTAGAAAAAGTAAAACATTTGATCTGCTTTACACCAATGTCAAAGATGCTTACAGAGCTTCTGTCTTACCACCACTGGGCCGGTCTGATCACAACCTGGTTTTTCTGCAGACTTGCTACAAATCCTGTGTGTTGAGTCAGCCTACAACTACCCTCACAGTCAAGAAATGGACACCTGAGGCTGGTAACGCTCTAAGGGATTGCTTTGAATGCACAGATTGGAATGTGCTGCTGGAAACAGATGGGAACATTATGGACATTAACAGTCGGGTTGATTGTTTTACTGAATATATCAACTTCTGTAGAGACACAGTCATACTTACAAAGACTGTACGATGTTTCCCCAATAACAAACCGTGGATCACAAGTGACATAAAAGCAATCCTCAATCAGAAAAGGAAGCTTTTAGAAACAGTGACAAAGAACAGCTCAAACAGGTGCAACATGGGCTGAAGAGGAGATTGAAGTTGGCAAAGCTGAACAAAATCTACAGAACAGCAACATCTGGGAGTTGTGGAGAGGAATCAACACCATCTCTGGCTACAACAAAAAGAAAAGACAGCCAATAGTGGGTGATGTGGAC
>JBAMYA010000021.1:1269352-1280917 GCA_037176975.1 Arrhamphus sclerolepis | reverse complement strand
TACACACACATATATATCTCCTTCTTCTGCAAGCGTGCAAGTAACTGCTATGGCGGTTAAAAATGGAAACAAAGAAATTACTAACGCTGTCTGCTCTTTAGTTTTGGCATTGACGAAAAACGAGACTAGACGCAAATGAGTGGATACCATCAAATTCACAAAACTGACGACATGAAAGGAAAATTCATGTGTTGTTCTGCTGTTTCCATGAAAGCTGTCACCATTTGTCCCTCAATGCTTTGTAACATCTGTTTTCTATGCGTAGCCTCGAGCTCCTCGGCTCCACCCGAGTATTTCAGAACCAGTTCTGTTCTGAAAAATGCTTTGGTTACTCTCTGAAACAGCAGGGCACAGGTGATTCCAGGAAGTTTTTTACTCATGCAGAAGTGAAGCAGTATAAACGCTGGCGAAGAGCGTTTACAGCAGAGGGATGCTCGCGTGAGGAAATTTATCTGAATGAGCTACGGTATGTTCATTCATGTCTGCATCCCTCACATGTTTTATTAGTAACTTAGCTTCATGGACCAGAAAGACACAATACATAACCAGACCATGTGATGGTTCACCTGATCCCCTCATACAGACAGAGGCTAAAGCTGGCAAAACCTGTAGCCAGGACTTCAAAGACCAGTGAGGCTGTGGAGGAGCTACGCACGTGCCTGGATTACATAGACTGGGATCAGGGCTGCCTCATACAATCTCGATGAGTTTACTGATGCTGTGACCTCATACATCCACTTCTTTGAGGACAGCATTGTTCCAACATGCACCAGGGTAACAACACGCCCTGGATCACAGGTAAACTCAGGCAGCTCAGGCTGGAGAAAGAGCCTGCATTCAGGAGTGGGGACAGAGACAGCTACAAGGAGGCGAAATACATGTTTAGGGACTTGAGAAATGCTAATTTACTGTATTCTGAAAGACTCCAGTGGCAGTTTTGTACCAATGACTCAATGGCTCACCAACACTTCAAACTCAAAACTTACCAGCTAAATCTGGCTGCCACTTCATTTTATCTGGAGAGAACATTTAAAGACAATCATATAATTCTAACTAGAATATTTCAGAGGAAATTTCAATGTGACTGCTCATTTGATTTAGTTCTGACATCAAAAAGCGGAATAACTGAGGTGGAGAGCAGCTGGTTTATGTCAGAAAGTCAGGATTTAGTAAACAATGAAAAAGATTTTACATCAAAAGGCTAATCATTTTCTAAAAACAAAAAAAATGTCAGGCTGCTTAATTTTAACCATGGTGATGATGTGGCCCCGGTGAAATAAAGTTTGATACCCCTGACTTAAGAACAATACTGATGTCTTTCCTCCTTGGCATTGTGTTCAGACATACAGCTGAAGGTTGCCGATCAGTTCATCAATGTCTGATGATCAGGAATTATTAAATCCTCTCGAAGCAGTAAGTGTTTTCATGTTACCCACTTTGTTTTCTTTTAAGCTTCATTTTTTTAATTAAAAAGTTTTTCTCAGGTTGTTTTTGCTGAATACGAACGTTAGTGGATGACGAGCCCTCGTGCATAATATCACAATTATTTGAGTCGGAGGTGGAAACATGGGGACGTGATTTAGCAGGATGTTAAAAAGTTCTGCTTCATAATCTCCACAACTGCACGACACATTATTAACTCACTAAATCACGTCTGACTGAAATGAGAACATCCCTCATGTGTGACGAAGCCGTCCTCATGGTAAAACTAATTTTATTTGTTCATCGTTTACTCGTCAAGAGCTCATAAGAGCTGTTGTTTACCTGTGAGGCGCCTCACAACTGGGTGCAAATGCAATTTAAAAAAAACAAACAATAATAATAAAACGTGGGTGTAATGACCTCCTGTCTGCACTGAGATGAGTATAATAAAAAAACAAAAACAAAAATAAAAAAACTTTTTATAACCAAGCTCAGAAGTTTAAAGTCACAGATTAAAAAAAAGGTTTAATTAAGGGGGTGAAGTGTTGTTAAGCTGAATGAGCTGATAAGGAAATGCCTTACACAGACTTCATCATTAACCATTTATCTGGTCGATTCACTGGAGGGATTTCAGAAACACTCACCATTTGATGCTGTGAAATCAATTGCCACTGTGAAATTAATCTGTGTCCTACAAAAAAAGAGGGGAAAAAGACATCATGTAAGGAGAAAAATGGAGCTGTCAATCACATCAAATTACACCGTTTCAGGGCGATGTGTTAAGTGGCAGGTTATTGCACCGTAATCCACAAACTTACCCGCCTCTGATGTAGTCCAGGAAGGACAGCTCCGTGTCCACCAGGCAAGACAGGAGGGTGACCTGTCAACGAGACCACAATCACTTTTATTGCCATTACAACACAGAACACATTTCATTCAGTTTTACCCAGGACTAGGTTAAGGGTCTAAGTGTCTCTGTGATGGACAATTCATGTCTGAAAATGATGTCTAATAATCCCCAAGGAAACCTTTAGTGGGTGCCACAGCAGATCATGGTGGTCCACATGTTGAATTGACAGATTTTAGTTTGGGATGTACTTCCTGGCAGAACCCTCCATTTTGGACGTGGGAAAAGCATTATAGAAATAATGGTTTGTGACCTCTAAAGTCTGATAGATCACAGCCACATCTGGACAGATGTTCTGAAAACGAGCCATCGGGTGTCCTCATCCAGGAGGCAGGGACAACTATTGGTTCGCACTACAACCAATCAGAGCAACAAACAAGGTGACGTGTTCAGGGCAACAAAAGTCAAGGAAGAGCATTGTGGAGAGTGGAGTTTATCAGATGTGTCTAACACCTGTGAATGTGTTAGATCTCATCCACCACAGTCACTAAGAGATCATCATGGAAGTCCAAGTCTTTAATTAACTGTTGATGCTAAAGTTGATTCAAACCACTGTTGTTTACCATCCAGACTACAAGATCTCGTCATCATCTTAAACTCTCAGAGAATCACTTCAAGGATGTTTCTGCCTCAAAGCTAAGCCATAGCTACAGCTATTGTAATGGACAGGTCACACGACCCATAGATTTCTAAGGAGAGCCTTTGAAGCGCATTTTTTTCCTCAAACTGCCGAAGAAGAGGGGACAAAGCTGTCAAAACCAACAACAGAGCATATGACTTGACACAGAAATATGAAATGGCTGGGGGTATGTGCTGGTTCCAGTTTCCCGTTTGAGGATGCTTCAACACGTGAAGGAGCTGGAGATCCAGAAACCTTCTAGTTGCTGGTGATGAGACCTGATTTTCATGTCTTGAAATACACCCATGCCATCAGGGACGAGAACCAAAAAGAAAAAATCTACTCATTAAACAACTGAATGTTGCTGACCTTCTGACCTAATCAACAGAAGCAACCCTGGATAACAATACGACCATGAAAGGCCTGACACAACATGTACCTCACAGCCTGGGTCATTTATGTTTTTGTTTTTTTAAGGCAAGGCAATTTTATTTGTAGAGCACATTTCATTCACAAAGGCAACTCAAAGTGCTTTACAGATGGAAAAAATTAAATAAAAAATAAATTAAAATTACAAATAAAAAAAACAACAATTTAAATGTGTAATTGAACAGAAAAAAGATTAAAAACAATGAATAGTAAAAAGAGTGCAGTAAAATTCAACTAAACAAAGACACAGGAAAACAACAGAGTTTAACTTTAAATGTGTCTCGAGTGTCTTGGGGCACATTTGATATCAAGGGGAAGTTTATTCCATCTATGTACAGCATAGTAGCTAAATGTATTTTTAGCTGGAAGGTTCTACCAGCTCATTGCTACCTAAAGATTATTAAGAGATTTGTACACAGACACAGGTTAGTGGAAGAAGCTCAGATTTGTTCTCACCAATGGAAACATCAAAGCTTCTGCCTTCAAGATATGATCTGAACCAACTGATAACCCCACCCAGTTTTCCAGTCTATCCAGACCAACGATTGGATTGTTTTTAATATCTGAAAAGTTAAAAAAAAAAAAAAAAAACTTAAGTAAAAACAGTCAAATATTCAAATAATCTTAAAAGTGATAAAGTGGCTTAAATCTGAACTTTTTAACAGCAAAGAACATCTTTCCTCTTAAATTAAACCATGAGTTCAATAATACAAAAGAAAAGAGCCATAAAGGGACAAGGAGCCTGCCTCACATTACTATTCAATAAAACTTTAAAGAAAATCTTCCTTTCAATGAATTTAAGACTCTTAAGCTTTTATTCCAGCACTGAGATGAAGCTGCTTCAGACATTCATGAGGCTTCCTCGTGTGTCACTAACGACATACACTGATCATTTTGTTCATCACCCTTAAATAAATAAATCACATGCGAGGTAACGGTGTATGTCTGCTGGAGCCGAGGGCCCTGTGCTGTAATGTGCAACGCATTATGTGTTATAGTGATTTTACTTATTAACTCGGGGAAAAAAAAAGCTTAGATCTACATGTAAAGACCTACATGTTTTGTTAAAAAAAAAAACTCCAGATGAATAAATTAAATCTATCTCTATTCTAATTAAGGTACGTCAACAACAGCAGAACTTGAACTGAAGTTTTCTTTTTGACACATCATTGACTGTTGCAGAAAGAATTCAAGCAAATGTTTCCTAATTAGGTTTTCTGCTCTAATCAGCTTCACAAGTTCACACAGTTACAAATGAAATGTCTCTGACATATGCTGTTAAATACAAAAATAGAGTATAACATTTGAATCTGATGCGAAAATAAGAAAAGCTGCAGTTCCTTGTTCGACCACTAGGAGCTGCATCCAAAGCTTAATCATTATGTTCAATTTTTTAAGAGAGATAAACCTGCTTGCAGTCAAAAAAACATGATTTTTTTCTCCACATTATATAAAGTAACAAATGTTTGTATAATTAGAGGTGTGGTCTTTTGACTGGCGGTTGGAACAGCCAATCGCTGTCAAGACTTCTGAGCTGTGAAGAGCAAGTTTACAAAGCAGAGTCATGTTTTGTTGTGTTGGTATTTACACTAACAGATCTCTGCGACTGGCTTTGAGCAGGCCTGGAAGCATCCTGGTAGACCACTTAAGACCCATTCACTCCACTTTCGTACCTTTATATATTTGTCCGTTCCAAATGTTGCTTCTGTTTTACTCCTCATACCTTGACAAAAACAAGCCTAATATTAGCCTAGTCAAATTACCTTGTATTAAGCAAAACAGTATTTAAGTTTGTTTTTTAATTTTATTTTTAAAAAATGTGAAAATATTGACCAGATTATTTTTCTATTTAGAGAAAAAAAAAAGACTGTCTTTTAACTGTCTTAGAAATCAGTTTTTGTCATTACTTTATGATTGCATGGTTGCCAAGCAACACATTCATCAGGGCAAACTGAATCATCAGTCACTTCCATACAGTCATACATCCACTCCAATCATTGTTTCTTTTACTGCTCTTCATACCTCAGTGAGTTATTTTGCGTTTGTATGGTTGTTTAGCAACACCTCCACCCGGGGATGAGTTACATTCGTGACGTCAACAAAATTGGCGAGTGTTGAGGAGGTTGTCATATTTGTGCTACCTCAGATCTGAAGGAAACAGCAAATTAAAGTCACTACACAAATGTTGTAATTTTACTTGAATGCAAAATTGGCAATGAACGTCATTTTCAGTATTTTCAAACATTTGACAGTACCCTTCACCACATACAAAAGTATTAGCTCACCCATCCAGTTAATCAAAATCAGGTGTTCCAATCACTTTCACGGCCACAGGTGTATAAAATCCAGCACCTAGGCATCTAGACTGTTTCTACAAACATTTGTAAAAGAATGGGTTGCTTTCAAGAGCTAAGTGAATTCCAGCGTGGTACTGTGATAGGATGCCACCTGTTCAATTTCCTCACTCCTAAATATTCCACAGTCAACTGTCAGTGGTATTATAACAAAGTGGGAGCAACTGGGAACAACAGCAACTCAGCCATGAAGTGGTAAGCTACATAAACTGATGGAGCAGGTTTACTGGATGCTGAGACGCAAAGTGTGCAGAGGTCGCCAACTTTCTGCAGAGTCAATGGTTACAGAGCTTCAAACGTCAGATTAGATCAAGATCAGTGCGTAGAGAGCTTCGTTGAATGGGTTTCCATGGCCGAGTAGCTGCATCCAAGCCATACATCACCAAGTGCAATGCAAAGCATTAGATGCAGTGGTGTAAAGCACACTGCCACTGCACTCTAGAGCGATAAGAGAATTTGGTGTGGATGAACTTGACTGGCCTGCACAGTCCTCAACCTGATAGAACACCTTTGGGATGAATTAGAGCAGAGACTGAGCCAGACCTTCTCGTCCAACATCAGTGTGAAACATAAAATGGTTTGATTTTATGTCTCCCAGTCAGTTCAGAGGACATGGATATTCGCCAAACAACCAATCAGAGCCAACCAGATGTTTTAAAAGCAACAAACATGGAAGAAGAAGACAACCTGAAAAAATGAAAGTCATGAAAGTCAGTGAGTCTTTGTGCCTCTGATGATTTAAAAACCGTAAAAGTGTGTAGCCACTCCTTAATTCAGTCTTCATGCTTCCCCTCAATTATCTCCCAGATGAGTGTCTTTACAGTTGTTCAGTCCCAATAAATGGACTTCTCTTCACTAGAAATTGTTTAATTTTCATTCTGCTGTTGATTTTCTTTGATCAGATTTCCCAAATCTAACTAAACCAGCTCTGATGTACCCAAACATAACTTTAGCAGCAGCATACATTGCTAAATTTTCACTCTTGTCCCTTTAAGAACCTCCTTTTCAAACTGGTGGAGGATGTAGCTGGAAAAAAAAGCAAAATAAGCCACTTTAAAGGTTGAACTTGTTTAAAGGTGATTTTTTTTTTGTAGTTAAAGAAAGTTATGTGTAATGATGCTTACTTGTGCAAAAGCTATGTAATTAACTAAAAACAGGAAGCATGAAGATACACATATTTGTAAAAAAAAAAAAAAAAAAAAGGCTACATAAGCAAATGGAATCTTCTTTTTCTAATGTAATGTTTTTCTAAAGTTATGCCAGAGACAGCAGAAGTTGAAAGATATTACATGTACTGAAAATGAAATGTCAGTCAGTTTTACAGTTAATTAGCTGCCGCATTAACAATTCCAGTCAATATTTCCTAATTAGAATTTCTCACGAGGACGAGCTGTTCGCAGTCGCGTTAAACAATTTTTTATTAAAGTTGACATATATTATTGAAACCCTAATGAAAAATCATGGTCAAACATGTAATATACAGTTCCCTTTTCCACCAACATGAAGTGGACACAGAGATAAGAAAAGCTGCAGTTCCTCTACCGACCACCAGAAGCCGCAGTCCCTCTATCGCCATTAGAACCTGCAGTACCTGCAACAGGCTGCAGTTCCACTACTGACCACTAGAGGCTGCAGTTCTTCTACTGACTGACCACAAGAGGCAGCAGTTCCTCTACTGACCGCTAGGGTCTGGATCCAACGGAGAGTGAGTGAGCCATTTTCAAATAAAGATCTCCATTGACCTCCACATTAAAATCTCAAACTTTGGAGCAGAAACAAACATATTTAACAGCCTGGTTTTGATCTCCATAACTGATGATGACGACACACTTTACTGTCAGTTAAAGGACTGAAAGCCATTCATTTAACTAGATTTAAATGAGAAATATTCAGATCAGCTCAAACAAAGTGACAGCGTTGAGTTATGTTGTCAAGTTTTTAAATACTTCAAACACCTCAATAGGCTCGCTTAAGCATAAAAAGTAATTATTTTTTTCATATCACTCCTCCTTCAGGCTGAATATTTTTCTTTTATGGATATCTGAAGATCACCTGCATCACAACAAAATATTCAAGGGGCTCATATAATCTTTTAGAGGTGGATTAATGAAAGTGGAGAAATTTTCCACATAGATTTATAAACGGAGGGGATGTCAGAATGGCTTCTAACATTTTAGATGAATGAAGAGATTTTTAATTTTCCCTTAAGTTCTTGGCTCTTTTTTGACTTTTCTGAGAGTGTATTTAGCAATTCTTTTTTATAGAGTAATAAAGGAGTTAATACTCACTGTTCCTGAGTTTTGGTACTTCTTCTTCTTCCCTTTCTTTTTTGGGTTTAGTACCTGTACAGATATAAAGATGGATTCAGTTTGACTACAACTGTTCAGCTAAGCCAAACTGCAACACATTTAAATAAACACGAACCATCACATGACATGCAGATTAATGATGGAACCAACTTTGGTCACTTTCTTTCTTTAAATTAAGGGGTGTGTCCAGTGTCTTTGAGGTGGTGTGTTAGGAGTCTTTGGCCCAATCCCATTTCTCCCCCATAGCCCTACCCCTCTATTTTGCATGTTCATGTTAGAGGAAGGACAACATCAATTCTCTTTTGCATGAAGGGGAAGGACTAAGGTGGAGGGCCACACAGCCCTCCAAACAAAGCCAGTCTAGGACCACACTTCAAATGAATGGATAGAAGATATTTTCCAGCATAAACGAGAGTCAACAACAACGGACAGCTGGCATCCATAAATGTTAAGCATATACGTCAGTATGTAATTTTTACATCTTTACCGATGCATAAACTTACATTTATGGGCACCCTGCTTTCCGTCTGCCACCATCGTTGTTGACTACGATGCATTCCCATTCTTCAATTTATATCTCTTACCACTAATCAATAATGTCCATTACGTTAGCTGGTTTGCTAATGTCGCTAACGTTAACGTTCATCAACATAGCCCTCAGTGTCCCTAACATTGGTCACAATGTCACTTTGCTAACTTTTCCATCTGATAACAGGACTCTTTTCTGATATTTTGTAACTATAACATGCATATGACCTTCAGGGAAGCCAGAAGAAACCTCAAAACGTTGCATGCCATGAATGAGCAGTGGTTGTCATAGAAACTTGCTGAAAATTGCTGCTTCCTATACTGACGTATAGCAACTGGCAACGACTTCTGATAATATATAACTGTGAAAAAGGGATATCTCATTTCATAGGAGAATGTTTACAACCGTAACTCTCACCACTTCCTTTCAAGTGGGTATGGGTAAGGGAAGGGGTAAAAAGAGAAATGGGATTGGGCCTTTGAGGGGTGTGTCAGGTATCTTTGACACAAAGTTTTGCTAGGTTTAATACCAAAAAGGTCCACTTTAGTCACATCTGTCCATGGGACACAAGTGTTAGACTCATAATTTCAATTCAATTCAATTTATTTATACAGCGCCTATTTACAACAAGTCATCTCTAGGTACTTATATGTGCTTATATGTGAGGAGCATCACCTCATAGATGTGAAACTGGGACTGGCTTCTGGACATTTCTCTGTAGCTGGTGCTGAACTCACCGATGAAGTCGTGGCTGTTAAAAAAAAACAAAAAAAACAAAAAAAAAAGACAAGTTAGCTGAACTACATTTCTCCTTGACATAAAACCTCAAAAAATTTACATTTTTCTCCAAATATCAATCTTCTTTTTTTCATGATCCAATACACCCAGACAAGCTTCCCGATGCCTGAAGCATCAAACATCATCGTGCATCATGCTCCCACCACCATGTTTCACTATGGGAACTGTGTTTTTTTTATTTTGATTTGTTTTTTTGAGGTTGTCTTTATTCAAATACCCTGATTGCTTTGGACTCATTAGTGTTGCTGGGGCTCAAAGACCAACAGTCAAGACCAAAACAGTCTTCATCAAGTATCAAGTCAAGAAGCCACTTCAGCAACAATCATCTCTGCAGACATCTGGGGTTCATGTTGACATCTGCCACTGTTTTACTCCTAAAAGTTTAGGAAATCCTGAACTTTCAGCAAGAATGTACCTCCTTGTACTTCAAAATGAAACATCCAATTGTTTTAGATGCACTGAGACAACTGGAAATGGAAGTCCAGTCACAGTTCTGATGATTTTTTAGCTTTTTGACATGTTGATATTTCATCTGGAAGTGATGTGAGTCCTGACTGGAGTCCTTTAAGGAAGGTTCAGATGCTGATGACTCAGGTGTGAAAATTGTAATTTTGACCACCTCAGTATAACTTTTGTGCAAAGAAGACTTTGATAATACATTCAGTAGAGGCCTTTATACTGAGAAATGTTTTACCGTCAACATTTTTATAAATAATTCAATCCTTGGTTAGTATGTTGGGAAAAATAATCACTAATAAGCTTTTTGGTTTCTGGAATTAGTGGTATGGCAGCTAATTACCCAACCAGATAAAATAAAGATAAAAGATAAAAAAAGATTAAAAAAAACAAAAACAAAAGACTGTCCAGCAAACCATTAGAGGCAAATGCTCCAAAACACTGAAATTCAATTCAAATGAAAGCATTACATTCATTCCTATGCTGACTCTGGAGGAATGTACTTCTGTTGTTGCCAAGCTACAATCATGGTGAGATTTAAACAGGCATTAATAGTTATCATTTATTTAAAGTAGGCGTTCGAGTGACAATGTTACTGCTGATCTGCATTAAAATGTTGGTTTATTTCATCTCAAAAGTCCTTCCCAGCTTCACAGTCTTTCAGTCAGTGCTGTGTTCTTTATTCGTTATATCGTTGGATTTGGATTTATTAGACAACATAGCAACACAGAGGAAGTAAAAACTGGCTCACCCTCCATCTCTGTCCCAGTCGTAGACCTCCACCTTGATGCTCCTGCAGAAATAAAAGAAGTGAAGTTCTGTTATAGTAAACAAACACTATCATGGATTAATATTTTATCCTCTAAAAGAGCTGAGCGGTCTGTGAAAGGCTTCGTAACAAGAATTTTTGCTGAACTCTTTTAACAAAAATTACTTTGATGCCGTAGTTACATCTGGTTAATGTCGTGTTCCTGTTCCCTGGTGTGCTAGAGAGTAACAAACAACCTCTTGTGTTGAAGAAGAAAATTAAAAAAGAAGAAAATTAATTCCATACTGTCAACTGTACAGATAACTACATGCTCCAAGGGGGAGCCCAAGTGCTCAAAATTTAAACCATTGATTTGTGCTGCTTTAAAGCAACAGAGGAATTTGAAACCTTCCCCAAAAAAGTTTCTAAAAATAGTTTAGCAGTAGTTCAGTTCATAACCAGACAAATCCCACATCTACATCACCTGCATTGGGACAATGTAAGAAGAAGAGAAACCTCCCAGTTGTCAATCAAAGTGTACAATACGTTTTATGAGTTTCGTCAGAAGAGGTATTGGACCAGCGAACACACGCTGGCGTGAGCTGAGAGAAGCAGAGCGACTACTCACCGAGCAGCCAAGCCTTGCTAAGTTGTTTACTTTTATGGTTTGTTTGATTGATATTAGGCTATATTACTGAAGTTCTTTGTTTGCTAACTGGGTCATAGCTTATTCTGTAATAGAAGCCAGGGGACAAGGTAATGTGATCGGCTTCAATAGGTATGCTGCATGCTGTTTACTATCGTTACTTGAGATGGGTGCAAGGAGTGTATTGATGACTTCCAAACCAAGGTTAATGGAAAATATGTCACAGTTTCATATCTCTTTTACTTGTTTGTAGATATTGGACAGTTGATATGAACTTTACAGATAAAAAGCATGTTGTCAAAGTTTGTCCCTAATTATTATGAATTAATTTTATACATACACATATAT
>JBAMYA010000021.1:1245788-1255788 GCA_037176975.1 Arrhamphus sclerolepis | reverse complement strand
GTTCGGAGAGACCATGGAGAGCGACTTTGGACTGGCTCCAAGAAGATTCAGGCAAACTGTCAGGCGCCTCAGGAGGGGAAAGCAGTGCCCCACCAACATTGTGTACAGTGAGGGTGGTATGCTGTTGACCTTAAATGGGGATGTTGTCGGACAGTGGAAGGAATACATCAAGGATCTTCTCAATCCCACAAACACGTGATCAATACCTGGTGGTGAGTTGGATCAGGTGGCCTCGATATTCCTCCTCAGTCTTCTCCCGGCAATGGTTCTTGGGTGCCTGTACCCACATGGGGGATGCAGGCCAGTGCGCAGTGGGAATCAATATCACTGTTTTATGTCACTGTTGGACTTTTTCAGCTCTAACATGGATTGGGGAGCAACATCAACTTCACATCACACACCCACCACACACTCATCTACATCATCATACTGCACTATACCAATACATTATCAGACAACACACATTACAGTCACCATCTTATGTCTTTGTCAGTTCCACTGTTAGTATATTTTAGTCCTCTGACAGAATCATGTTCAAATAAAGTTTGTTAGATTAGACTGTCAAGAGGACTGAAGGACACATTCACCCACTCTCACCTATTCACAAGGAAATTTAAAATAGCTGTAAGATCAAATTGGAAAAGGACAAGGGTTTATTGGGTTTTTTTGTCAATCTTGGCACTAACCCACAACATATATGCAGACTTTAATGTCCTGAGTCAAAAAACTGTAAAAACCAAACCAAACAAAAAAAGGACAAAAGGTGAAAAGTGTGAGATTTTTAGAAAAATATTTTATCATCAGGATTTTTGCTCTTCTGTTGCCTCCTGCTTTAAAATCAAACCACATTAAACAGAAAAACAAGACAAGACTCGTTGTTCCTTCAGTCGTGATTGTAGTTTTTGGGGTTTGTATTTATACAGTTTTTTGACTCAGGACGTTACAGTGCATCAGCTGCTCAGACTCAGGTACGCTGCAGTAGTGAAAGAGGTCTAAAAATATCTTCACTTATGCACAAAAAAAGGGAAAGCAAAAAATAAAACACAAATCTGAAGTACAGTGAATGACTGCAGGCAGAGGTAATTACATAACTCTGAGACAGAAACACATTCTTACATCATATTTCTGGAGTATCATTCTTCAGCAGAGACACTGAGTTGCTGCTACACACACCCAGACACACACACACTCTCATACACGTACACACACATATTCATACTGGTCACCAGTGGAGGACATGGAGGTGTGTGTGTGTGTGTGGGGGTGGGTGGTTAGGGTTGGATGAGATGACTGGTGTCCTCAGGACGAAGACAAAAACAACAACAATGATGTTTCCAGAGACTTCAAGAAGAACTGAAGCTCTCAAGATTTAAATATGAAGTTTTCAAAGAAAAAAATCTGGATGTCTGGATTCATTTAGCACCAAATGTTGGAGTTACCAGCCAGCTGAACCTCCTTTAGCAGCAAAGAATTCAACAAGCTCTTTCCAGAACTGATTCAGCTCAGATGTCTGGTGTGAACAGCTCTCTTATTCCTGGGACATACTCGTAGTTTGATGGTGTGTTCGCGTCCATTTGCGTACACAACCAGCTGCATTGTGAACGTTTCTTACTTCCGTGCTATGCTGTGGTACATGCAATACCAGAGGTCCCCAGTTGGCAGCAGAGGGCAGAGCCAGAGTTTCAAAGATACAATGTATTAAGAGTCAAAGATACAACCACATAAGAACTAAGACAGTAGAAGTTATTCCTTAGTTTTTGTATCGGTCACAGTCAGAAAAAAACAACACCAGCATTGTTGGAGATGTTACATTAGACCAGTGGTGTGTCCTGGGTCACATCATCACCATGGTTACCGTTAAAAAGGGAGTTATTCTTTATTTTCTAAATGAGCTATGCTGAAGACTTTTTTTAGTTCCTGAACGTAAAATGTTTTAAAAAAAGAAAAGAAAATTTCACACAAATCAGAAGCTTGATCATGAAATTAAGATTTTTCTTCTACATTCACAACTTTTTTTGATAAAAAGCTAGTTACAAATGTCACAAAACTTTGTTGTATTAACTTTAAATTGCAGTTTTCGGTTTAAAAATATTGTAACATTGTAAGTTGTAAAAATGCAATTCTTACACACACACACACACATGTTCATATAATTTAAACTTTTTGTCCTGAATAAAGCACCTTATAAAATAACTTAAAAATTTTAATAATTTTAAAAAAAGAGCAACTCCTAAATCCTAAATCCTGACTTTCTGACATAAACCAGCTGCTCTCCACCTCAGTTATTCCTCTTTTTGACGTCAGAACTGAATTAAATGTTTCCTCAGAAATGTTCTAGTTAGCAGTCAATGATCATCTTTAAACGCTCTCGTGGTCCAGATAGGATGAAGTGGCGGGCCAGATTTGGCCTGCAAGCCTTGAGTTTGAAAGATGTTTTAGGCCGTACAATCAATGTTGTCGGGATAGGAGTCTGTCTCCTTTCACTAACCACCAACAGTATTTTTCATATATCCTTTGCAACGTTTGGCGGTATGCTGCGTCAGGCTGTGGCCTTAGTTCAATACAGCTAGCGGTTATAGATAAAGATCTTAACTGCATTTAAGAGCTTTGTGACAGCTCGCTTGCAGTCAAATGTTGTGCTGACCTACACTTGGATCAGACAAGCATCATGCCAAACAAACACAGGATACACTTGTCAGCCATGACAACAGCAAGCATATCCAAGGTCATACGGTGCATTCATGTATACGAGTTGCGGCAACGTGTTAAAGAGGGGGTGTCCGACATCAGCTCGATGTTGTGTTAGCCACATTTAAAAGCATCGACTCATCTGTTAGCGACGTGTCGCTGCTGTCCACAGACGAACAAAGACAGTTGTGCCAGCTTCATCCACTATCTCCAACACTATCTTCCAAGATATCTGCCTGATTGATTTCACACCATTACAGTAGTCTAATCTGCTGAAAATAAAGAATAAGTGTTTCCGTGTCTTGCTTGAACAGAAAACCCTGAATTCTTGATATGACAGATTTAATTACAGTCTTTACATGTTGTACTTTAACAGAATGTCGCATCTTTTGCATTTCACATATCCCTTAAGATTCTTATTATTCTCACATGAGAATAATGAGAATCTCATTATGCACGTGGTCGCTTTTTCACACATCAGATTTTGCTTCGGTTGCTGGTGCAACCAAAATGTAATCTCCAGTTTCATCTCCTCAGCATCCAATTTTGCATCTTTAGCGCACTAATCACAATGCATCACCTGACTGCTCATTTACCGTGCAAGCCTGAGTTTGGCCTGACCGTGTAAAATGATAGAAATTAAGCCCAAAGCCGACAAAATCCATCAGGTACCATCAGGTTAAGACAAAGATCTTCAGCTCTACCAGACATTGTCCTGGAGGTGATTTTGGTAAACTAATGTTGCTCTGATGCTGTGACACAAGCCCAGATCTTAGTTCTTTCTCCATATTGCTTCAGCATTGGGATGACTTTTTGATGATAGCTACCTGTGAGATCTCCAAACATCAGATGGTAACAGCTTCCTCTGAGCTGTCCTGCAATCAACATTCAATTTTACTTTTTTTTTTTTGATCATGTGGGTGGTACAGATGGTTTTAGCACTGCAGCGTTAATCACAGTTCAAAGTTTTAAAGCAATGAATGTGGTGAAACACCCATCAGTCAGATTTATTTCGTCTTATGCAGTTAGTGTTAGATGGACTGAAGGTGTGTGACAGTAATGCAGGGGTGACTTCCTGAGCACCAGAGGATTTTCCTGAGCCAGATCCAACGTCACACTGAGCAGCCAGCGTGAAATCCGTTATGAAACGGCTGCAGCCTAATCACCATTTTGTTGCACTAATCAGTGCTTGAGAAGGAAATCAGGCATTTATTCATTTCAAAAGAAAAAAAAAAACTCCCTGATTATTTCTCGAAGGTTTCAGCCAAAGGTTCAGCTCAGTTTCGGAGAGCGCGGCAGGAGCTCACCATCCACAGTCCCTTTTTTCAGCTCACGCGTCTGAAGATGTTTACAGTGTGTCATTAGGCCCACTGCTGTTTATCTATTCATCTCATTTGGCTGATGCAGACAGGCTCCGCTTTCATCAACGTCTTGGCCCATTTTTCACGCCTCTACTTTGCTTCGCTTCAAAGACAAATAAACAAAAAAAAAAGTGGCTAGTGATCTCAAAATCCTATGCTGATTATCAGTTCACACCCTCCGAGAAAGTGGATCTAAAAGCAAAACATGATCCCAGAAAGCTTCCTGAGCCCCTAATGATGGCGACTCCTTGATAAAAGTATTGCAATACAAGCCTTTTCAATTATGAGTCTCTACTTAAAATAGCAGGAGACATTTTGTTTGAGTGTATTTACTTGTTTGTTGGTGCATGCTGCGGTGTCCTACTTACATCAAAGGTTTTTCCAAGCGACTTCCCAGGGAGCCGACTATTTCGCCCAATGTGCAGAAAGCCTGGCCCAGGAAGTCCTGCGTGGAGGGAAAACACAAAGATCAGAGCTGTGAGCTGCAGAGAGACGTATTTATATTATTTATTTGTCATGGAAGGTTAACAGCTGCAGAACCAGCCGAATGCGATGACCCTTGTTCCCCATTTCCAAATAATGGAGTATGTATTTTTCACAGATGTTTAAAAAATATTATTTCCAGTTTCATCTGGATCAAAGCTGCTCATCTTTCAAGAGGAACTCTGGATCATTCCTCTTTCCAGAACTGCTTAAGCTCAGACACAATTGTAGGATGTCTGTTGTGAAATCTCTGGAGCTCATGGAGTTAAGGTCTGGACTCTGAAGTCATTCTGTGGTGGATTTACTTCCATGTTTGGGGTAATTTCCCTGCTGCTTCATCCAGTGTCTACAAAGCTACAGCTGATGGACACTCTGACATCATCCTGGAAGACATTTTTAGTAAATTTGGAAATGTATTCATGATGGAAAGTTGTCCAGTCCATGAGGCAAGAGAAGCAAGCCCAAACCATCATACTCCATTCACCATGCTTCACCATTAGATGATTGATTGTACCAGAGTATTCTCCCCAAACAATTCAATTTATGTTTCATCCGTCTATAAAACCATACCTCTGCACCGAGCAATCTTTGTCTGTCTGAAATAATTACATCCTTGTTGGGTTACAACAGCGATGTAATTATTTCAGACAGACAAAGACCATTCATCTATCAATCCATTGACTTCCGCCCAGATTTGGGTCATGGGGGCATAAGTCTGATCCCAGGCCTCCCTCTCTCCAGCCACCTCCTCCAGCTCCTCCAAGAGAACATCACAGCATTTCCAGGCCAGCACAGAGTTTAATTCTCTCCAGCGTGTCCTGAATGTGCTTCGTGCTCTTCTCCTGGTTTGACATGCTCCTTGAATTGCCTCCACCATACCATGGTGAAGGTGGGTTTGCATTCATGTATGATGTCAGGAGCTATGCTGTGTGGGGTATTTGCCCCTGGTAGGGTCCCCCAGGGCAGATTGGTCATGGGTGATGAGCCAGACCAAGTGTGATTCAGTTGACTTGTATGGATGCAGATCAATCAGGAGCTCAATGTCCTTTGCCCAGACTAGGGTTATTGGAAACCCATCCTGGAGTCTGGCCTGGGGGAGGCATTCGTTGTCGAGCTACATTGGTTTGCCTTCCTATGTGCTCACCACCTGCAGGGGGGGTAGCCTTTTGGTTAGCAGCCATAAGCGTGGGCCTTTATGTGCTAACCATCGGTTGGCTGACTGACAAAGATCAGCAATTAAAAAGAAAGAGCTTCCACGAAATGAGAGCATTCCATCAAAGCAGGGCTGTTAAGTATCGTTAAATCTCTTCTGATAGGTCAAATTCCCTTAGGAGCTCCATCTTATATAAGTCAGAGCCAGTGATTTTTAAGTTCTTCCCAAATCCTGTTCCATAAACTTTCTGTAAGCAAGCTTTGTATAACGTGAGGACACTTCATTTTTTCAGTCTCAGGTAAACTACAGGATGATAATTCATTATTACAATATCACATATAAGTCAGAGAACATAAACACATTCATTTACTACACTTTTTGACTGTACTTGTTTTTCTGATTGCACGTTTGTTTTTTCTAACCACCAAAAAATACAGCACTGGTGAGAAGAGAAATTGAGGACATCCTGTCTGTCTAATGACTTCTGTGTCGTACATTCATGAACAGAAATGTTTCCAGGTCCAGTGATGTCTTCAAACTTTCAGCTGTGGGTTCTTCTTCACCTCATAGAGGATTCTGCATTGTGTCTCTGGAGTCATGTTGATCTCTCTCTAGCCTTGCACAGATCAAATACAGTCAATTGTAAGTTTGAGAGATCTGCTTTTATTAAGACATGCTTCACAACAGTCAGTGCTTCTCATGAACACCAAACTTCAAATGTCTGAGTGTGTTTTGGACTTCAAGTGTGCAAACTACTGACTCCACTTAACTTTTAAGTCTTCTCGTGAAATAAGTCTTTGGGCTCACTTACTTTTTAATCAGCACTGTGAACAATAATGATCTTAAAATTGTTTGTCAATTATTGTGACTTTGATGAAGAACGGGTTGCAGTTTATAGCAAATTAATGCAGAAAACCAGTGGACTACAAAAGGTCAACGTTTCCAGTGACAAAACAAATCAAATACAACTTTTAGATAAAAACAGACATGTGACCTCATGGGTCCTCCTCTTAGAGAAGTGGAGCTTTCAACAAGGAAGAAGAGCTGGTTGCAAAAAAACTATAGTTTTTTTGTTTGTTTGTTTGTTTGTTTTGGGGGGGTCTTTTTTTTCTACTACATGCCAACACCAGGTTGTACATGCAGGTGTATACACAGATGAGAGTGCAAATAAGTGAATGTTGAGGTGTTTAAGTCCTCGACAGATGAGTAATGTTGAGTCCGGTGGACAGAGAGCTGTTCCAAATATTTTTGTGTGTGTCGACGAATCACTCCTCCTCCTGCCTGTTGAGGTCAACAAACACAAAAATAAATGGCAAAAACATTCTGGTCTCTCCATGTGAAGTGCACCCCAGACCAGCACAGCTCATTAAGCAACAAACTTGTTTAAAGTGAGAGGAAAAACAATGCTGAGGGGCACAGATAACAGTAAAGCTACTTCCCAGATATTAAAGAAAGTCATCTGGACTTTCTTTTGTCCACATGTGGCTTTAACAAATGGCTTTAGCTGCAAAACATGGTCATACATGTTCACCAAACTTAGACTAGTTATTATATATTTTCTTTCGGCCTCTGGTTCTGAGTTTGCCCAGTCCCTTCATCAAAACTAGCTTCTGAAATTTGGGCTACAACCAAAGAGCTGCATCTGGTTTCCAGGTCAGTGAGGAAGTGATTTTAGTTGCAGTTACATGACTGACCACTAGAGGCTGGCTCCAAAAGCCAAAAAGTCATTCTTCACTGGGCTCCATGTTGAAATGTCCAATTTTCTAGAAGATTTGTTGACATAACAAATCAAATCTCTTCCTGCTCACTACACAAACACTTTTTATTAACAATTGCAGTCTAGTTTCCAAAACACATCAGAGCAGTGAAACTGCTGTCATTAAAATCACCAGTGACCTCCTCATAGCAGCTGATTCTGGTTTAATTTCTATCCTCATTTTTCTTGAGTTGAGTGCAGATTTTGATACTATTTGTCACGCCAACCTAGATTATCTTCTACTTGCATTTCTTTTGGCAAATCCTTCAGATCTATTTCATCGCCCACCTCCTTCCACTTATTTTCCTTAAATGTTATATTAATTTTTGCTGTTTTGCAGATGACACCCAGCTCTACCTATCCAGTAAAACTAATTCCACATTCCCACCCTCCTTCACCAACTGCCTTTCTGAAATAAAAGCCTGATTGACATTTTAAAAAAAAATCATAAATTTAATAAAAATGTAATAAATTTTTAATAATTTTTATTGTTTGCATGATTTGTTCTGTAAATCAACCTTGAGTGCCTTAAAAGGTTCTTATAAGTAAAATGCATTGTTAATATTAATATTATTATCTATGAGCTGTCCCCAACATTATGCCCTCCTCAGTAATTCTCTCCCTCTACCAATCTAATTTTTTTTTATCTGTGAATATAAGAAAAACCACCACATGGTCACAGTTGTTGACATGTTAATGTCAACTGTCAGCTGGTTAAAAAATGCAGTCTGCACGGTCCACATTTCCCCTTCGCTCTTTCATACTCAGCAATGGACACTTTAGAAAGACTTAAATGAGAACAGATTATTTGTGGCATCGGCTGTGCAGAAAGACAGCATTTGTGAGCACTAAGAGTAAAAACAGCAAACAGATTGCAGCATATGGACATTTCCCTGTTGTTCTGGGGACATGTGAGAAGCTTCCTCAGATTCCAGAAGTGCACATTGCAGGCAACAACAAAACATTTGGCATGCTTTGCTCAAGCCTGAGGGTTTTCAGAGTTAGCTGACAGAGCTCCAGCGAAGAAATAGTGGTGGACTGCAGCAGATGCTCGCTCTTAAGCGCTTTATCTGAGGATGTGCCAAACTAGCAGAGAGCTAACGGTTAAAGGAAGATGTGGGCAAAAAAAAAATGGAGAATGAGTTTTCTCTGCGAGAGACGAATTCTGGTTTGTATGGACTTTTTAACTCTGCATGCATACAAATCAAGAAAAAAAGAAGGAAAAAGCAGAATAAAATCTTTTTAAAGATTGAATGAAAATGTGCTCTTCTAGAAATGAGACATTTATGGACATTTATTTAGTGAACAGGCTAAAAAACAAAAGAATATTTAAGAATATTTTCGCGGTTGTTCAACTTACAACCAATGACTAAATAACTATGGATGACCAAGAAGTGACATCACCCATAGATTTCAACAAGGCTTGTTAGAGGCCCATTTTTCTTGAACTGTGTGGCGCCATGTACCAAAGATGTGGGACAAAGATGTGAAAGCCAAAAGCCTAGTTAATGACTAGCTGTCACTCAAGCATGGCAAATGAATGATTATTAAGTTTTAATGCTTAATAGCAAAAAATTATCTGACATGGTACAAAACAAAAAAATCATCCCCTGTACAGTTGTCATGGATATAACATCGAACTATAGAGACTAAAACCAATTTTTGTACCAGGCTGTAAATACGTTTAATTCTGTTGTAAAGCTGTCACTTATAACATGGGAGTCAATGGGGATAGCTCTGCTTTGGTGCCAGCACCTAGTGATCAGTGGAAGAATTGCAACAAAACCTACTTCCCTCAAACGGCTTTAGTCCAGATGTGGGATGGGTCCCGCTTGCTTATCCATCCATCCATTATCCATACCCGCTTTGTCCTGTGAAGAGTCATGGGGGTCTGCTGGAGCCTGTCCCAGCTCACTGTGGGCGAAAGGCAGGGGTACACCCTGGACAGGTCCCCGCTTGCTTATAACATGACAAATTGTACTTCCGTGAGTGCAGATACAAGCCACTGTAGACCCCACATACAAGGGTACCACGCAAGGCTCTAGCTGCCTAATTGCAACCTCATTGATTATGAATGCATTGATGTGTCTAAAGTTGGAAACTTTGCAACTTTAGATGGAAGCAACAGACTTTTACTATAAGCGATGAGATATTCAGTCAGTCTTTCTCAGGTCAGTGACCCTTTGGCCATCTTTACTTCTTAGAGACTCTAAGAAACTTTAAAAAAAAAATACCCAGTCACATCACTGACCAGTTGACAATTCACCTAATTAGTTTTAGATGTTCCTCCAGGTGTTTTTCTTTTCGTACAGCTTATTTTTCCAGCCTTTTTTTGCCCCTGTTCAGCTATTTTGAGCAAATGTTTTACGCCCTATTAGGAGAAAAACATCAGTTTCTGACATTTGCAAATAATTGGGTTCTGATTTATTTACCAAGGATGGAGTCAAGACCGGTTCTTCCGAAACCAAGACCAAGACTAAGACCAGACCTTCCAAGGACAGTGTTGCACTAGCATTGCTGTGTGTTTTCTGGGTATAGTATCTATTTTATATATATGAG
>JBAMYA010000021.1:1231493-1245688 GCA_037176975.1 Arrhamphus sclerolepis | reverse complement strand
AATGGCATTTCTTCTCCAAGTTTCTCACTCCATCGTGGAACCAGACAAGGGTGTCCTCTCTCTCCTTCACTGTTTGCGATTTTTATAGAACCACTCGCAGCAGCAATACAACAAAACCCAAAAATCAAAGGAATTCAAGACTCTAGGTCTCAGCATAAAATTAGTCTATATGCTGATGATATATTGTTATATCTATAGAACCCGTAGAAATCTATACAAAAAACATTTTATGTTATTGATAACTTCTTTAAAATCTCTAATTATACTATCAATTGGCCAAAATCAACTATACTACCACTTTTGGAGAATGCATGGGATTCTACAGCTCAGAATAACTTTCCATCAGTTGACACCGGTAATATTAAATATTTATTTATTAATGTTAATCCAAGAATGTCAGAACTGTTCAGCCTTAATCACACTCCTCTGCTTAAAAAAACTGAACAGGATTTTAAACACTGGACCAACCTTCCAATCTCACTTATGGGCCGGATAGCCACAGTGAAAATGAAAACACTACCACAAATTAATTATCTATTTTCAGCCCTACCAGTTACTCCCACAGACAACTGGTTCAAGTCAGTCTACTCATTAGTAACTCAGTTCTACTGGAAAAACAAAAAGCCTAAAATCTCTCTATCAACACTGCAAAAGTCTAAATCATTAGGAGGATTAGAAGCTCCCAACTTCCAATACTATTATTTATCGAATCAGCTGCAATATTTAGTAAAATGGATACAAAAAGAAAACGATAATGCATAGTTAGAACCAGAGCAGAATCAGTGTAAAGGGTTAGGGTTAGGACAGACTGAAGAGGAGTAGTGAGAGTATAGTACCCTGTGGTGCTTCTGTGCCACTGACTGTTGAATTGTTTCAGTGTTGTCAGTTTTGCTATTGTCAGTGTTGTTTAAAAAAACTAAGTGACAATTTATCACTGTTTTCATTGCACATATATTTTCATCAGCTATACCTTTAATTTGGAAGAATTTTTAATCGCTTTTGGCATAATTTTTTGTTTACTTCTCTCTTCACCGTCCAGGCAAAGATAAAAGGCAACTGGACGTCGAGGTAAAGTGATAATCACATTCCTGTCAATTTTTACATTCACATGCATTTTATCAATTCCATTTTTAATTGTTCCATTTTTATTATGATATGCTAACACAGTTACGTCATCAGGCTTCTTCACCTTGGTTTCCTCCATCTGCATGATGTTGGCCTGACAGTCGGCGATGCTGTCATTTATGTAGTCGATGTTGGCCGTCAACGCGTCCACTTCCTCACTGAGAGGAAGCGCTGCCTTGTCGGCATCCGGTGCTTCCCGCGGCAGCCGGTCTCTCTTCCTGATGACCTTCTCCTTCCGCTTGGTCAGCTCCTCTCGTTGCTGCATCAAAGATGATCAAAAAACTTTTTCACACATAGATTTGAATCTAAATAGCAAATAAGGGTGGAGTGGAAATGGCAAAGAACAAAGAGGGTGCAGAGTCACTGCTTTATGACTTTACCTTGAGGAGTCGGTTCATGTCAGCCTCCATGTTGGAGATGGTCATCCTCTGCATGATGACATCAGAGATGCGCCGCTCCAGTGTCTGCCATTTGTTGCGAGCAATTCTAGTGGAATAAACCCCTGTCGTTCGCCTATAAGATGACCTGGTGACACGGCATTGATTATAAGTCAGTGAAGCTGCTGGTCATGAACTCTCCACCTCTAAATCTGCGGCTCTGACAGTACACTTACCGGATGCCGTTGGAAGCGGCGGTGCTGGAGGAGTATAAGCGTACGGAGGCAGGTCGGTGGGCAGAGTCCTGGACTGGTTCTGGGAGATTGATTTTCCTGATCACCTTGCCAGAGGTGGGCCTGACTTGCCTCCTGAGAGCAGTCACCTGGCACAATGTTTATACGAGTTTTACTTTTTAGCTCTAGTTGTCACAGAAAAAATATGATATAAAAAGCCTGCGATATTAAGGCTTATAAGATGAGCAAAAGTGTCAAAGATCCATCTTTTCAATAGCTGCTTTCCTGTCAGCAATTGATGAACTTTAAATATTTAGGGTGTTAGTTGAATAAACTATTTTCATCATGAATTCTGACACCATTTTCTGAATCTTACAGGTTTGACAGTTTGAGGTTAGATTAAAGCAATCATGCTTTCAAAGATGGGTTGGAAATCGCAGCTCATAATTTCAGCTCCCAGTCAACAACAAAACACTCAAACATTTATCATTTACACAACTAATGAATCACAATTTAGCTCATGCTAAATGTGTATGGTTTAGCTACAACTGCTTTACCTCCTAAATAAAACCAGTTTCCAACCAATTGCTGCTCACCTCCTCTGTCTTCCTCCTCAGAATGAGCTCCTGCTGCCGTTTCTGAGCCTCCAGTAACTTCAGCTGATGCTGAAGAAGACAGAAAAAGTATAAACAGTGATAATCAAACAGACTGATATTTTTCACTCTATGCTTCCAACAGATATGATATAGATACTCGCTTCTATGCAGATGATATTCAGCACTACCTATCATTGAAGGCAGATGACACCAGTCACGTTAGGTGACATGAATTACATTGGTGACTTCTAATTTCCTGTTAACAAACTCAGATAAGACCATAGTTAACTATCATGTTATTTAGTTACCCTGGATCTAGTGCTACTATCAGGACCTTCGTCACATTTTAGACCATGATTTGCCTTACACAATACATAAGCTTCCTGCTGCGTTTCACTTTTATAACAAAGCAAAAATTAGGAACAGCTTGTCTTTGGGTGATACAGAAAAACTTATATATTATTACAGCTTATCCAAAATGTTACAGTGACAGTTATGATGAAAAGGAGAGATATCACATTTCTTCAATCTTAGTTTCTCTCTGTTGACTGGTTGTGAAATGCAGGGTGAAGTTTTAAATTCTTTGTGCATATGAACCCCTTATCTTAAAAACTCCACATTACTCCAACAAAGCACTTTGCTTTCAGACTACAGGCTTAGTTGTGGTTTCTGAAGTTTCCAAAAGTATAATGGGAGGCAGAGCCTTCAGGTTCTTAGTTTGGGTTCAGGAGGGCTTCAAATGTTCCTTTTATGATAAATATTCAATTAAATTTTATTTATATAGCGCCTATTTACAACAAAGTTGTCTCTAGTTCTTTCGAGAAACCCAGATCATGACCCCCGAGCACATGGCAAAGCCTAACAGTGGCAAGAAAAAAAACTCCCTCTTGGGAAGAAACCTGGATCAGGACCTGGATCAGTTATTAAGACCATACAACTGAATAAATATTGGCATAAATAAATGTTAGCACTGGGCCCAATTAACTTAAGCTACCGATATGTTACATAACGTTAGCTGGCCATTAATATTTTGTGAATGTCTATGTAACCCTTTTACACCCATGATAACAGTCCACCTGGTCCTTATTCTCTTTTCTGATCAATAAAATTTTTTGTCTTAAGTTAATTCTTTTGCCCATATTTTCAGGATACATTCTTTTTTTTTAACTCTGAGTTTTATTTTTTGTTTAATAAAGAAAGTGAGGGGGATATGAATGGGGGGGATAAGGTGACAAGTGTTTGCTGCAAATCTGAAAAACAAAAACACACAAACAAGACATTGAGAGAAATACACTTGGAATCCGAAAGAGATAAAAAACAAGAGAAAAAAAAACAAATACAAAACAGAAACAGGCAGAGATAAAAACAGCAACCATCCCAGCTCAGGTCTCTAAAACTGAATCAGGACCACTCTAGCTGTCTGTCCCCATCAAAACTGTGAAGTGAGCATGTAGGTGAATGAGCAGGTGTGTATGTCTGTGTATATGTGTGTGTGCAATGTCTATAAAAGGCTTTACCTGAACTGCACTCCAAGTGGAGGAGGGGGGGCACAACCCAGCTACCCAAGCTATCAGGGGCAGACAAGGAAGAATCCCAGGCAAGACAACCAGCAGCCCCCATGGGGGACCAGGAGAGGGGAAGGAGGAAGTCCCTCGTCAGCAAGCCCCAACCCCGCCCAGCAGGCAACAGAGGGAAGTCCCGGGGGGAGCCCCCATGACCATGGAAGAAGGCAGCCAGGGAGCCTGCAATGACCGAGACCTCACCGGGCACCAGCCATCCAGTACAGGCCGGTTGCAGGGCCAAGAGGTCCACGCCCCCCAGGGCCACACCCCTCGCCCGGCAAAAGGCCTGCCCGCCCGGAGAGACGGGACTACCCCCGACAGCCGATGCCGGCGGGTTGGCACCTACCCCGATGCCCAAGGTGGAATCCCCAGAGCCACCAGCACGCCCAGCTGCAGGAGCAGTGGGGGTAAGCGGAGACGGGTGCAGAGCACGAGAACCCCCCCACAGAGAGCCACCCAGGCAGGCCCAGCAGCAAAGAGCCCCAAACCCAGGCTGGACAGTAGATACCCATTCATTCAGAAACACCAACATACACCCACTAACAAACCCAAGGACAAATTCAACTTTGGAAATCTCTCAAGAAATTGTCATTTTTATATATAATAAGTCTTTAAACTGTGTGAAATAACAAAACAGAAGAATAACAAAACTGAATTTTCAGCAAGTTTTCTCTTTGTAAACACTGTAGGTGACCAGATCCAAAGCTTTTGAGATGACAAAAATTAAATTTCAACTATCATACAACAACACAAGCAGTTTTTCTGGACCTTTTGATTTCACTTATACTGCTTGATACAAGTCCAGAAATGACCAGGCGTTTTTCTCAGGAATGATATTTCACTTCACTCTTCAATGCGAGATAGCAAAAAGACATCAAAACACCGTGAAAAATCCCCTAAACATTCACTATTTGCTTCTCTCATTTTGTCTCCATTCTTGCTTCTACATAACATAACACAGCACAGGCTGACATGACCGTAATGTACCGTATATCAACACAAAGCTGCATTTCTCAGCTTTCACAATCCGTTGGAATTACTTCCATAACGTAAACAGTTGAGGACTGGTGCCTGCCTGGGTACCTGACGTGATGTCACTGTCAAGGCTTCGCTTAACACCCCATCACCTCCTCACCCCCCCCAAAAGAGTAGATACTGAGCAAGACAGTTATCTGTTAGTACTTGTGAGTACCTGACCCAGTGCAGGACTCTGCTGTGAATGTAGAGACGTACAGTGGTGGTGTATTTGCAACAATTACAAAAAAACAAAACAAAACAGAAATTTAAAGGAGCGACAGCTAGGATTTAGGAATGGCAGCCCGCCGCTCCTTTTATACATACACCCCTTGTGTATGTATTAAAGGTTTTTTACTTTGTGTTTCTATTTTACTTTGTGTTTGTCTTTTTCTCTCGTAGCAGCTGGCTGATTCAGATATCTGACCCTCCTAAGTCTGGTTCTGCTGTAAGTATTTTCTATCTACTGTTGCCTGCTTTGAAGAGAAGACTGACTTGGAGTGAAGATTTTATGGCATCTGCTGGGCTGCTGATGCCTTTTGAGGATGTTATTTCAGTGTTTGAAGTTGAATTGGACTATAACAAAATATAAATGCAACATATATAAAAGATATTTAACTGGACTGCAGTGAACTTTCTATGTTAAGTGTCTGGAGAGGAATTTTTGCAGTTAACTGGTGTTACACAGATTGACAAAACTAAGTAATGAGTTTTGGGAGTAGAAGGTGTGATGCAGCTGCAGCAGACCGAGAAGCTCCTCGTCACTGACCTCCTGCTTACGCTGATCTTTCTTCAAAGACGCAATCTCTCGGTTCCTGCGAGACTCGTTCATCCTGTTCCTTTCCTGCTGTTCCTTCATCTGCTTCATAAGGCGAACCTGATCAATTAGGTCGAACATGAACTGATGAGCACATAGAGATCTACGGAAAAAACCTCAATATATTTTTTTGAGATATGCAGTTCTACATCATCTGTGTTGAGTTTGAGTTTTTCATTTGATTGCAGTCAGACAGAATCAAACTCATCTGGATCATCATGACTTTCTGAAGGAGACACTTCTGGTTTCTAACAAGCCCTCCATACCTTTGTCTTCTTCATTTCTGCCACATCCATCTGAAGTTTCTTAAGCTGTTTCTCGTACTGTGATTGATTCTTGAGCAGTCGAGCGTGCTCCTTCTGGGCCGACTGCAGCTTCTGGAGCTCCTTGTTCATGATGCTCAGCTTCTTCTCATATTCATTCTTTATTTTACGAGCCTTGTCCTCTGTGCCGCTTTCTACTGAATCTTTAAATATCCAACACACACAAAAAAAATATATATATAAAACAAGACAGATGCGATAATGGTGTGAACACGTTTCCTGGTTGTCCTCAAGCTCATTGCTTTGCAGATACCAACATAATTTGTCCACTTAAGTCTCTTGAGTGTGTCTTTAATTAGACAGGCTAAAAACACTTCAATGCTTTTAAATTAGTGTCAGACTGATTTTTGGTCTGTTCAGTGCAGAGAAATATAAACTGTCACGGTGCCTTGACAAGGAATCTCAGTGGAATTCAAAGGAAAGTCTGAAGAGTTCTTGTTCCTTCAACACTGAAGATGAAAACCTGAAATCAAACATGCAGGGTGGAAGATAACTTTTTTTTTTCTTTAACAAATGTAAGTAGGACACGATAAATTCCAGGTGTATTTGTCTGCCAGGACTGAAATAACCTGATGGGATGCATGAACCTCCAGTGCCATCTGGTGGACGGTTTTATCTAAACTATCTGAACATAGTCAAAAGATCAGAACACTAGAAAGACACATAAACCCCGACTGGAGGTGCAAAATGGAAAATTACTGGAAACTTTCCATAAAAACTCCATGAAGGAATACGTGTGGAAGTTTGTGGTAATTTACCATCTACAAATATCAATATGAAAAAAAACTTCAACAGGATCAAGATGGATCGACAGAAGCTAGAGGGGATTCACAGGAGCCAGATGGATCGACAGGAACTACAGGGATTAAGACAATTTAGAGGAATCGACAGGACCTAAGGGGATCAATAGGAGCTAGAGGGATTGACAGGACCTTGAGGGAACAATACGATTTAGGGGAATCAGTAGGAGCTATACGGATCGCTAGAAACTAGAGGGATCAACAAAAGGTAGAGGAATCTATGGGAGCTACAGGGATCGATACAATTTAGAGAAATTGATAGGAGCTAGAGATATCGGTAGGAGCTAGAGGGATTGATAGACACTGGAGGGATCGATAGAACCTAGAGGGGTAGAATGGGGAGATAGACAGATCCCTATGATGTAGAGGAGTCAATAGGAGCTAGAGGGATCAATAGAAGCTAGAATGATCGCTAGGAGTGAGAGGGATCAACAGACGCTAGAGGGATTGACGAGAGATAGATGTATGATAGATAAATTGACCGATCAATGCTAACTAGCAAGCAATACCAATCAAAAGATGGATAGATGGCTTCCCTGATTCACTAGCTAGTTAACCCCTGAATGAAAACGTTTTGTTTTACGTTAAACTTTTAGTTCAAACTGTAAATCAAATCTTCCTTACATTTAGCACATCTGACATGTTGGACAGCTAGCTATCGTTTAAAACAGCTATTGTTTAATATTAAGCATTTAATTAAACTTTGATATCACAGATCAAATACCTTATTATCACTAAATCAAATTATCTTTACATGTGATGAAAGATTCAACTGAATTCACGAGCATCTTTTTCCAAATTATATAGGTTCCCTGTTACAGGCTGACCTGACATTTTTCAAACTACTCTGTTATTCCCATCAATCATCATATAATCCCATTAACTATGATGGAAAGTTTCCAGCAGTTTTCTTGAATCCTGCGACCCTAACCCTGACAGGGTCCTGGTCTTACTCATGTTTTGGAGGACACGGTCCCTCTCCAGCTGGGTGTCACGGATCTTGCACTGCAGCATCATCAGCTTCTGTTCGTACTGCTGCTTGAGCGTGTGCAGACGCCGCTGGCTGTTTTCCAGCTCATCAATGAGTTTCTGCTTGATGGCGATCTCACAGGTGATGTTGGCCAGATCCGCCTGGTAGTTCTCTGTCAGAGACATGATCACATTAAGGATCCATATCTACAGTAATACTTCAGTCATAAAGCTTTGTTAGTTCTGTGCAGCTGACCACAATGCTGTCTGGTTTCTTTCTTTTGTCTCAGGCATTTCTGTTCCTGCACATGATTTGGTTTAAATGACAAAACTAAATTTTAATGGAATATCAACATGAGGCTTTGCAATTCAGGTCTGCATCTCATAAAAAAAAAAATAAAAATAAGAAGAAAAAGCTACTTTAGTACTAATAAGGACTCTGTGCCTCAGGTGAGTCTGCTGTTCTAGTTCTTTTAGATTTAACAGCTGCCTTTGGAACTGATGACCATAAAATTCTCACATTCAGAGAATATTTTGTGCATTAGACTAAAGTGGTTTCAGCCTTATTTAACAGGAAGGAGCTTTTCTGTTTGCCTAGTGGTACCACTCGCCAGTGGTATCCCACAGTAGGGCTGGTGCGGTTCGCATTTTTTTCTACCGCGGTAAAAAGCAAGAAATGGCCGCGATTACACGGTAATCCAGCCAGTATTCGTCTATAATCAGATTTTAATTAATTGTTTAAGACATCTTTTCTCCACGTTTTTTAGTTCAAATTGAACATCCTACTCCAACAGTTTTTTTCTACTTCTATTACATTAAAATGTTATCTAAACTATTTCATCTCATTCACTGTATTTCAATATATGTTTATCTGTTTAAAGATGTCAAACAGTTAATTGTTCCCATATTTAAGACAGAAATGCTTAAAGAAAGTTTTCCTGATACCTTTTTCATCCAACTCTGAATCGGAATCGTCAGAGCTCTCCTCCACATCCATCTCTTCCTCTTCCTCCTCCTCCTCTTCCTCTCCTTCTTCATGGTCGCTGCCCTCTTGGACTTCCTGAAGTACCACATTCACAGAAATGACTGCCTGAAGGCAGAGTTGGAGTGTATCTGGCCACAAAATGGGACTATTTTACCATTTCAGCATCCTCGTTGACGCGGTCCATCATCTCCTTCTCACTGTTCTTCTCCTGCTCGTTGTCGGGAACTTCTTCCTTGTTGGTACTGAAATGTCGAGACGATCAAATCTGTTATCCATCAGTCTATCACAATGCAACTTTGAAACATAATAAGTTCTTTTTGCCAATACAGGTGCTTCAACACATTCTGAGCAAGCATCTGTGGGTAATAAGCTTAGTTTTAACTGTTTTAGTCGCTGCAGTTGTGAACAACACATTTAAAGCAAAAGCACGACTGTCACCAGAGGTTCTACTGTCTTTTAGACAAATAAGCTTTTAGACCTGTCTCAGCCCAGAGAGGAAATACACTGATGGTTTTAAATCATGCAGTGACATTTGACCACTTCATTAGCTTTTTTTTTTTGTGGAAAAGACAGTGTTATTTTTATAAAGTCAGGAGGGAGGCATCTCATCAGAATCTGAATGAAACCAACAAAATTAAAGAAGCAGGGAGGGACATACGGCGCAAATATAGAAAAAATAATAATTCCATAACTGCAAGCAGCAATCATCAGGGTCCAAGCAGATTAAAGGTAATAGCGACCAGCTGGTGAATAGCTGCAACAACATCCATAAAAATTAAACAGATTTATAGGATCGAATGATCATTTCAATTGGATTTCTTCAAATTTGAACAAAAAAGTTATGAGTTTGATCAATCACAAATGATGTTCAGCAGCATTTCAGATAAGTTTGTTTTCCAGCCTTTTAATGAAATCATAACTCCAAAAAACGCAGAAGCACTTTAACTTCCAAAACATGAGCAAAAAACTAAAATTAGCTAACTACAGTTCCCCTAAAGGTTAAACCATTTCGCTCCAGCTGCCATTATCAGTCCATTCAGGATCTGGTGATTGCAATAATTTATGCAAATTCAACCAAAGTCTGCAAAATATGTGGTGGGTTGGAATTTTTCTAATTCACCGCAATATCACGCAGACCAAAAAGGGTAAAAAAAACAGTGTTACTGAGACTGAGTTGGTTTTATAAAACTAAACTTGCAAGATAATTCAGTTTGTTTTTTTTAAGTTACATCTTATTGTTGTCAGAAACTGCACTATTTTAATAATTTGAACATGTATTTTGAATGCACTTTATGTTTACAGCTGAGAGATTTTCAAGCCAGTTATGTTAAAATGGAGACTGCATCTTGTTTTTGCCATCAATAAAAGAAATGTTGCAATCTTTTCATTGTCTTGTACAAACATATGCATATAGAACTCCACAAATTGCACGGCAATTTTTGTGGAAGGTCACCACAAAATGAGGCCTTTTTGATAGCAGAAATCACAAAAAGAAAACTCTGGAAGATCTTGGAAGGACTGGTTATTATTGACTCTTTTCATGTCAACATTTTAAAATATGTCTAGAGAAAAAAAAAATCCTCCCATTCCATATGACAAAATTTAAAAAAAGTTTATTAGTAATTTTTTTTTTGAATAAGTGTTATTCTAAATTAAAATGTGACCTTTCCATAATAAGCAGTCTGTGATTCAGTTCCAATACTTCAAAGTATTTAATTAATAACCCTAATTAGTTCATTTGTGTGCCATTCCTTCAAAATACAGTTATGGTCTCTTTCATTAGAAAAATATCCCACCTTTGATATCTAATCATATTTACAGAAAAAAAAACTGACAGTAAACTCTCAGGATGGGAAAAAAATGAACACAGAATAATCGTTCATTAATCGTAATTGAGGTAAAACGTTTAATTAATCGTGATGCTGATATGAGGTCATAATTATCCAGTCCTAGGCTAAGTGAAAAATTATAATTGCAGAAATTGGAGGGAAGGAGTGAATTTAACCTCGGAAACAGTTTTTTCTATTCTACAGATTTAAGTCAAAACCTACATCTTCTCACTATAGCACCACCTGGGGGCCAAGCAAAGTAACTGCAATTGTCATAACTATAGGATCCTGAAAGTATTTACTAAAGTTTTATGATTTAAACACACACACACAAAAAAATGTAAACCCAAATAACAGATTACCAGTGGTTTTACTGCTTGGACCCCAAAACCAAGACAGTGGAGAAAATCTGGAGTAAAAATAAAATAAAAAAAAATCTTAACCAGTAACAGTTAGTCATGTTTATACAGCCTGTAAAATAATCAGCCTGACAAGCAGACCAAATAGAAAATAACACATTTTATTGAACAGTCAGTGTGCTGCCACATCAGCACATTGAGCCACGTTGTTGAAACACCTGCAATTACTTGCTGATTAGATTCCACAAAGCATTAAATACTTAATGCAAAGTTTAAAAAAAAGAAGAAAGGATGTAGGGATGTGAGGGATTCTTTCTATAGGTAAAGAAAAGTGTTTGAGGAAGTACAGTGCTTCTGCTTTAGTGTCATGAAGGGAAAACAAAACAAGTAAAAAGTCAACTGAACTGCTGAAGCAGTGAAAACGGTGGATGACAACATGAGGATGGAAGCTCGAACAAACCTGACATCCTCAACCTCTTCCACCACCTCCTCCCTTTCCTCCCTCTCTCTCTCCTCCAACAGCTGCTGGAGTCTTCAGGGAGGGGAGGGGGGATGTCAAACCAGACCAGGAAGCAAGAGATGAAGGAAGAACGGAGGGAATAACGGTCAGAGGAAGCTCTGTTCCAACAGCACCAGCTTTTACACCCCCAAGCACCCCGCTGCTAGCCTGGCCAGCCATACACACCCAGTGTGTCGTGAAATATATCTGGTACCCCCAAATTAGAGCCTGATGTGTTGAGAATCAAAATCCAAAATCTGAGAGTCAAAATCCAAAATCTGAGAAACCAAAACCCAGAATCTAAGAACCAAGAAATAAAAATCTGATTGATTGATCAACTTTCTCAGTTATTTTTCTTTTCTTCTTTCAGTTCTAAAACTAGCTCTGATTTCAAATCATGCTCAATAGCACTTTTCTTTTTGCGGTTTCAATTCTGGAATGAGTGTTAAATCAGCACTATGTCAGTCAACAACAGAAGAGGCGGGACATAGCTGAGATCTAACGGCTTACTCATTGGCTGCTGAATAACCTGATAATCTTATTCTAGTGCATCATCTCTTTCAGCTGTTACTAACTTATTGTATTCACATTCTGAAGACCCCCCATCCCTCCACTGGTTGAGAATAAAATAAACAGACTGAGGTAAATAAACGGTTGTGTTTTGTTTTGTTTTTCATTATTTACCTCAATCTGCCACACACAGACCGAGGGTCTGTTTCAGAAAGAGACGTTATTGAAGCTTGAAAGAGAGAGAGGGTTTCATTGATCTGTTTTCAGAAACTAAGTGCTGCAGTAACTGAATGGTCTCTGTTACCATGGTAACTGACTCTGAAGTAAACCTGGTCTCTGTTACCATGCTGTCTCTGTGAACTAAACCTGGTCAGGAGTAGTTTTACTTCAACATACTGGACTTACTTTGTCTCTCCTCTCCTTCATGAAGCCAAAGCAGGTTTAAAGGGACACTGTGTAGGATTTTCTCCCATCTAGTGGCAAAATCGTATACGGCAACCATTCTTTGTCTCACTCCTTTCCCTAAGACTCATTTCCGTGTACGGTAGTTGAGAAATGCCACTGATCTGGGAGACCAAGAAGTAATCGACCAAGAACTTCTAGTAGTATTGTCTCAGTTGATGAGGTTAGGTTTGTGAAACAGTTGTTGCTTTCATTTTTAATTTAGACAGAAAAATGTCATGTCCATTACAAGACAACTTATAATGTTGTCTTGTTTAAAATATTAGATCAGTTACTTCAATACAAATATCAGCCAGAAACAACTGAAAATGAAGACAAGCTAACCTAGCGATATAGCTACTGATACACTATATTATACTGATAGCGAGAGGGGAGGGAAAGGAGGGAGAGCGCTGGGAAGTGGAAGGGCCCACGGGCCCACGAGCCCACGCGGGGCTAAGCGCCACAACCGGGCATCCCAACTGGTCTGTGCTAATTATCAAAACAAAACAACAAGTGCTTCTTCTAATACCTTGTAGCTTTGATGGGGAGATGTTCGTTTTAGAGACTCTGACATCCATTTTAGAAGAATCCACTATCAAGAGAGGAAGAAGACCGCAAGGTGGGGGCAGTGGATTGGTCGGAGCTGGGCGAGAGTTTGTAGCCAACTACCGGTAGTGCTGATGCAAACACAAAAGGCGAAGCTGTATTTCTGTTCCCTGTCATGGACTGTAGTTTCAAGATGGTGATGCAACAAAGCAATCACCATGGAACATGCCAATGCAATGTATATATAAATGGAAAATTCAAGACCTACCAAAACACTGATTTGTTGATGGAAGTAATTACTAATTAGTAAGGTCATACTTTTGAATGAAACAGTCCATTTTTGTGAATAGACAACCTGTAATATTACACAGTGTCTCTTTAAGTTAATCTGAAAACCGATCACATAACGATTTTGAACGTCTTAATGACGACATACCACATTTGCATCAGTAAAGTATGTTGAAGATCAGAATAGATAGTTTAGTAGTTTAATGTGGTCAAACCATGACTTGTACTCGTGACACCCTTATGATTTATTTTTTTTGAAGTGTTACTTCTTTTTTGTTGTCGCAGAGCTGCCAAGCGTCACGCTTCAAGTGTGACAGTCACGCAATTTGACCCATTCTCACACCACATGCCACCCTTGATATTTCTCATGCTTATTCCCCCATTCAATTCTTATTAATTATTTTTTTCATGATAAACTTTGGCCCTTGCAGTTTCGAGTAACTCTGATTGACTCACCGAGATAACCAATCCCAGACCAACCCATCAGTCCCTTGCGCCTAAATCTAACCAACCACGGAAGGCACCACGCAATATAGACCGATCAGAAGCAACGTAAGGCGGGTCTCAGAATTGTAACTCTTTCGCACACAACAGCACCAACATTTAAAACGCACTCGACACGGTTGCTTTGATAGAAGACGAACGGTAAGTAACAATTTTGTTCACTGTTGATTCGTTGTTTCTTCTTAAAGGGCAACTTGCAGGTTGGACACCACTGTACAGCATAGTGTACGGGCTCCACATTGAGAGATCGCCTCGTTTTTATCTCGCAAACAACAACTATAACTATACAGTCCAAATGCCAAATATCACAAATCTCTCAACTTTTAACCCAACCTATAAACACAATTTAAAAACTGGTATATACTTTGAAGTCTGCTCTTTCAAAACAAGTTGAAAAGGAGACTCAGACATGCAG
>JBAMYA010000021.1:1194870-1215177 GCA_037176975.1 Arrhamphus sclerolepis | reverse complement strand
TAGTTACCGGTCGCTGTCATATTCAAACTTCCCTCTCTCTGTGCCTTCTCGCGAGATTCAGTGTGGCTCCACCATCCCCTGATTCACTCAGGTTAATGATTTAAATCTTCCTACTGAATCACGACTCATGAGTCCCATGTCTCCACTGACCCGGTTCATACGAGTCCTCTAGTCATCTAATGCTAACGTTAGCAGCTACGCAAAGTACAAATGACACGTGAGTGAGAGCGGACAGCTGTGTAGCGGAAACACAGCTGACTTGGGTGATTTAGCCTGAAACTGAATGAATAACGAACTCGGTTTCCTCAGAGTCGGAAATTCAGATGATCGAATCATCTCAGAGGATTCAGAACATCAGACCCTCCGGCTGAGTCTGCAACTCACAGACTTGCTGACTCAGAACTCAACTCCAGTTATTGATTTCAGTGAATGATAAGTTAAATATTGTTATAAATGGCCTAAGTAAGCTACTTAAATACATTTGTGCTCGTTAACAGTGGTCTGTCTTGTCCTTTTTCTCTTTTGTTAATAAATTTCTCAAAAATGTCTTTCGAGTGTATTCTTTTGCCCATTCAGAAAAATGTAACTTTTCAAAATCTCAACAAAAAAAAGAGCATTTTTTTTATAATATGTAATAGAATATGTGAAGAGTAATTGCGTTAAATGGTATGAAAAAAAATGATTTTTTTCTCTTTATAAATACTGTAGGTGAACAGGTCCAAAGATTTTGATATAACATTAATTAAATTTCAACTTTAATACATCAACACAACTACATAATTAATACTGTTTATAAAACAACAACCACTGACTGAATAGGCTGTACAAACGATGGGGAGGCTCAAATGTCATTTGACTCAAATCACTGAAATGAATTGGATCACATCACTGTGTAACTCGGATTAACACGAGTCCATGAAGTGAACCAGATTTACCACCACGACATTCAACACGATCCTCCCAGCTCTCTCAGCTCAACATGTCTGACTCCATCTGCAGGTGGATCACCGACTTCCTGATGGACTGGAGACAGCAGGAAGAATGTCTCAGACCACCAGCACCGAAACCCCTCAGGGCCGTGAACTTTCCCCTCTGATCTTCTCCCTGTACACAAACTGCTGCACCTCCAGCCTTCAGTCAGTGAAACTGCTCAAGTTTGCAGACGACACCACCCTCATCGGCCTCATCTTGGACCGAGATGATTCTGCCTACAGGAGGGAGGTGGTGGAACGGCTGGTGTCCTGGTGCAGCAGCAACAACCTGGAGCTCAACACCCAGAAGATTTCAGGAGAGTCACAGCTCCACCATCCCCCCTTCCCCTCATGGACTCCCCCATCTCCATTGTGGACACCTTCTCACTTCCTGGGCACCACCATCACCCAAGACCAAGTGGGAGCCAACCATCAGCTCCCTCATCAAAAAGCCCAGCAGAGGATGTTCTTCCTGCAGCAGCTGAGGAACCTCAAGATGCCGACTAAGATGATGATGCAGTTCTACACAGGCATCATGGAGTCCATCCTCACCTCCTCCACCATTGTGTGGTACACTGGGACCACCACCAGGGACAGACAGAGACTGCAACGCATTGTGCTCACTGCTAAGAAGAAGATTGGCTACAACCTTCCATGTCTGCAGGACCTGTACGTCTCAAGGACTTTAGGACGTTCAGGTCGGATGGCGGCTGACCGTTTACTCCCTGGACACAGTCTCTTCATCCCCCTCTCCTCCGGCAGGAGGCTATGGACCATCCGGACCAGAACCTCCCACCACAAGAACAGCTTCTTCAGCCATCAGACTCAAACACCAGCTGAACCACAGATTCACAGATTCAGAATCAGTACAGACTCCTTGTACATCTGCTTTTGGCAAACTTATGTGCTCTTATTTTGATTCTGCATGCTCTTAATTATGTTTGTCTTTATTTCATTCATTTCATTTTATGATAACTTCCACTAACCTGTGTTGTTTGCACCATGACAACAAAACAAATTCCAATCTGTGAACAGAAACGGCAATAAAGCAATTCGACACGACATTCGACATTTGCCAGTAACTCTTCGACCGTTTGCACTATCGACATAATTCCAACGCATTCTGAAAACTGATATTCGGTACATCACGGTACCTGCAGCAGGCCCGAGCTGCATTGAGTTATACAGCAGGAGGAGAAAGAGGAGACAGAGAATGAGAGGAGGGTGCAAGTCGCGAGTGTTTAGAGGTGTCATCTTTGTATAAAGAATTTTCATTGTTGTAAATAATAATATCAGTGTTTTTTTCTGGAAGTTTTGAGTGACTTTTTGCCGTATTCTGGCCAAAGCAAGGCGAGAGGTCAACTTCCTCTCACCAGGTGGACTGTTGTTATTGTAGATGGTAAAGGGTTGAGAACAACACTTTGCATTTGTGATAGAAAAGACCAGCTTAGCAGTTGCGCTCACATCTTAATGATTTTATTTCAGATCTACTGTGATAAAAATACTATGCAAAGACTAACTGCATGTAAGTGTATCAGCTCAGAGCTGACCTGACCTGATGTCACCTCAAGAAGTAGGTAAAGAGGTTGAGGACATCCCTCAGCGTAAGTGTTTGTGTATGTGTAACTTCTTCAGCTCTTTAAGCCTCCAGAATTAGATAAAGGTCTTACCTCTCTGTTGTCCAAGTCAGCCTGGACCAGAGTTCCTCTGAAGCACGGCTCCACATAGCGAACGTAGTCGGTGTACTGTGGGAGGGAGAGCACGCGACAACAGGAAGGTTAATAAGGAAACAGCCACAGATTCAGAAGCGTAGCACCAATAATGAAGCCTTCACTGGGGAACGTAGCACGATTTTTAGCAGGAGATGATGGAAGCATCTGCAAGGGAGGAGTCATGCATCAACATCTGGAAAATGGGTTAATAATGTGAAATAACCAGACAAACTTGTCTGGATAAAAAAAGATACTGCTGTACTTTCTTCTACAATTCAGACTTTGATAAAACAGTTCCCTTGTGACCTGGTGACCCAGAACTTTCTGGACCAAGTGTTTCTCTGAGAGCATCCTCATGAGGGCTGGAGAAGGGGGCTATGGTTAGCTGTTGATGTTGTGCTAGTCCTGGTATATACTAGTTTACTTGACTAGGCATTTGTGGCCATTTATGTACACAACCACCTGCATTGTGAACATTTCTTCCTTCTGTACTATTTGAGCTGCCCATGTAATACCCCAGGTCTCCAATTGGGGGCAGAATGCAGAGCCAGAATCAAAAATACAACCCTGAACAAGAAGCTATTCTTCAATTTTTGTTGCAGTCACAGCCAGAAAACAAACAAACAAACAAACCTTAGCATATTTTGAGATGTTATACTAGATCAGAGGTGACACATCACCATGGTTACCATTAAAAGGCTGGTTATTCTTTACTTTCTCTTGCTGAAAACCCTGTGTAGCTCCTGAGCAAAACTCTGGAATGAGGAGCAGGCTTCAGATCATCTGTCCCACTCAGCAGTTCCCCACAGACGAGCTCTGCCCATGAGGTGGTCAACAGTAAAGGCAACTTTTATAACTTTAGTATTTTGCTGAAGGGAGAACAGCAATCAACAGTTTGTCAGGAAGGGGCTACAAGTCTCTGGGTTGGGTAACTTTTTTGGGACTCCCTCCCAGGGCTCAGAAGGTGCTGGAGTAACCAGAGAGGACTGGGTAGCAGCAGATGAAGTGATGAAGGTAGCTAATTGCTACAGTTGTGTAGCTGGTGCAGTGAGACTGCTCATTAGTCTGGGCTGCCTGCGTCCAAGGCAGCAGCTCCCATCATTGTCTCACGTTGCCGCAGGAGGTCCTCAATCTTGGTCAATCTGCTGGTCCATTATTGGCCAGATTGTACTGTCAAGGACCCAAATGCAGCGCAACATCAGGTAGTAATTAACAGCATGCAACAGGTAAACATCCACAGGAACAAAATTCTCTGGAGGAGATCCAAAAACAAACAGGAAATGGTTCAAACTGGCAGGCTGGTGAGTGCTCCAGAAAAGACACACTACACCTGTAAGTCTTCGAAGAGTGTGACAATGCCATGGAGGGGCCAGCTGGACCAGTGGTTGATACAGAAGCAATGTTGGAACCTGGCAGACAAAACATATAGGGAGCAGGTGGAGGGATTACTGCGGACCAGGGAGCCAGCAGCACAGAGAAACCTGAAGTATTCAGGCTGTGAGTTTTCACTGGAGAGGAGATACTTGACAGGAGATTCAGGGCAGAGACAAGGAAATGTGGTCAGAGGCAAGCCGTAGTCAAAACTAAGACGTCCATCTGAGAATAAGTGCTGGAGTTGTGCATGCTTCAAAAACAATCTGGCATTGGATGCGAGGACACACTGGCGACCTGTCCAGGGTGTACCCCTGCCTTTCACACGAAGTAAGCTAGGATAGGCTCCAGCAGACCCCCGTGACCCTGCACAGGAAATAGTGGGTATAGATAATGGATGGTTGGATGGATGGATGCGAGGAAACAGAGCAGCTAAAATATTGACTGGCTGATGAGCAGAGAAGAGCCGCAGCTGAGACTAAACAAATGTGGGACATCAGCGCTGATGAGGAGGCGTGGCAGGGAGCTGAGTGAGCTCCACCACAACAGCAAGAGACAGCAACAGGGCAGAGCGTGGCAGTTACAGAAAATCATCTTAATCAGAAAACATTAGAATTGAAATAAGGCGTGCTTAACAAAATAACACAGACAATATGTGAAAAAGGTTTTTCTGTTGAAGACTCACAGCAATGACATTGACAAAGTCGTTCTCTCCCAGTGTGTCCAGGATGGTGTTGATGGTGTGTTTGGCGATGGTCATCTTCAGTCCCTTCATGCTACCACTGATGTCCACCATGATGATGATGTCCTTTGGAGATGTGGCTGCCTGGATGTACCTGCACCGAAGCAGCAGAAGAAGCAGAATTCCACATGTGGATCAACTGTAATAACCAAATAACATGTAAAAGGTAAAATGTAAAAGGTACAAGGTAAATGTAAAAGGACATGTTCCTGTCATATTGCAGTGATCCTTTGCCCATTGTAGCACTCTTTCTTTTTCAGCATCACGGTGAAAGCTCATAACCTCAGGACGAGATCCAGTCCAGATCAGGTCTGGAGAGCTCCCTCTAGCAACTTCCTTAAATGAATCCACCATTAATCGTCTCAGGTTGTTACCTTCAATGTCCCTAAGAAACTCTTCTGAAAGAGTGGGATTCCTCCTCCCTCCATCATTCCAGGTGTTGATCGCTGACATGATGTCAGTAATACAAATGGAAAAACTCAGATCCCTTTGGAATTGCTTGATGAAAACTTTCTCAGAAGCCCGGAACCCCTTTCTTGCCCACATCGAGGAGGTCAAGGTCGACTAGGGCGTTATAACTTTACCTACATTGCTGGACTAATTTCCCCTTGTCTCTGCTGTAGGGATGGGAACCGAGAACACGGTTGTCCTTGAGAACCGGTTCCAAGAGTTTCAATTCCTTGGAATTGTTCGCCAAATTTTTAAACAATTCCCTTATCGATTCCAGTGGGCGACAATGACGTCACCACGCAAGTTACTTACGCAAGACACGCAACGTGCGTGGTGAGTCCAATGCATCCAGCAGTCAATAGCATAACATGCGAGCTGTGAGGGCTTCAAACCTGTCCTATGGGACAATAAAAGAGTCACGGAAACTCGTCTCTGTTTAATCACGAACTTCCCTTGTTACAGTCTCCAGCAGGATGAATACAATCCTGTAAATCCTGCGCAAACATGGCTACCACAACAGAGCCACACCTTTCAAAATAAGAGCACACAACATACCGGAACTTCCCTGCTGACAACAGTAAGCATGAGGCCCAAACGATACAAACGCTTGAAAGTCTGGTTACAACAGGTCAACTTACAATACTTGCAAAGTGGATATTTCACCAAAGGGAGGAAATACTACCAACATGCAGAAACATTTGCCCACACAGCAGCTAATAACTATTAATGAATGTTGTGGTTTTGATCCACTGCGGACTAACGGCAGTGATTCTCAACCCAGCAGCAACAACGTTAGCGTGTCCTTGACTAATAATACTACTGGTAATTAACTAATAAACATTGCCTACCATGTTAACTACATTTTCCCTATTGTAAAACCTGCTATTAGTAACGGTTAACGTTAAATGAATGCCTTCTCATGCATTTCATTTAGATGGACAACACAAGAGACAGAGTCTGAGGCTTATTTTTCTGCAAAAGAATTGTTAATTCTTCATAGTTAATGGCTGCAGATTTGCACAATGCACAGTTCCATTGGATTTGATTTGATAGTAGTTTTATTTTTCAGTGCTCAGCTCATATCATTTTAAAAAGGAGAATTTTAATTTCTGTTCGAAAAATGTTAGACTGTCTTGTGGAAATGTTGCATTTTGTTAATTTCTACAGAAGAATATTTATTTTATTTTTATCAAAAGTTTATTTTAGTGATGCTAATTGACCTGTTGTCTTTTTTTTCCAAATGAGAATCGATAAGGGAATCGATAAAGAACCGAATTGAAAATAGAATTGGAATCGTAAAAATCTTATCAATTCCCATCTCTACTCTGCTGTATATTTGTTTGTTTTTTTGTTTTGTTTTTTTAACTGGATAGTATTGTGTTTGCACATCTGGGCTACTGTTTGGTCTGTTCTCGTGTTCATATGCACAAAAAAGTAAGAATACAGACGATGTTTAAAAAAAACAAACAACTAAAACACAAAGTTACGGTACAAAGTGAACTTAGAAAAAAGATGTATAAAACAAAAATATCAAATTATGCAGAGGTCAATGCTACACGTCTGTCCACTATGTTACCAAAAACCAGAGTCGACATGTTCCATGTTGACCTTTGACATGTTGAAGGGACTTTATGCTTCCGACAGTCTGGAACATTCGAGACAGACAAATGTTTAAATTTTAGGGATACTTAAAATGGCTACGTGCCATATGAAATGAATGTCTTGAATGGGTGCTGAGGAATAAATATACTTTATCTTTCTTTAATATATCTTAAATAATATACTTTAGTTATAATCCCCTCTTGACTGTTGTCATCATGCTCTCTGGAAGAAGGAGAAAATCAGTATTATAAAACTGTCAAAATTTCAGTTTCAGCAGATGCTTTTAGAATCTTTGGGAAATCAGCTGCGACGCTGTGACAAAGGTGTTCGCATATACAGTTGTCTGGTATTGTTCAGAAATGCATGAACAGTCACATATGGGGCCATGTGGACTGTAATGACCTGGCTAAGGAGCAGCTTAACATGTTTTAAAGAGGATCAGAACTCCTTTTAGAGAGGATCAGGTTGGCTGAGCGGCAGCCACCACACAACCAGAGATATAAATGCCTGAGACCGAGTGAAACTCAGCACTGCAGAAGGGTTTTTTGTTATTGTTGTTGTTTTTTTTAACTTTTGAAGAGCAGAATTATGTGTTTAGATAAGTTAGAAATACAGTGAGTGGACCAAATGGTATGAACTTCTCACAACACAGCATCCCATTATTAAATAATAAATCCTAATGTTGGAGTAAAGGGGATGTTTTTGCACTCTCAGGGTCAAAAGAGAGAGTTTAGTTCATTAAAACAATAAATAAATAAATTAATAAAGATTTAGTGGTTCATGCGGCTTTAATTGACAGTGACTGGACAGGAAATGGGGGCAGTGATGCCAGTGCCACAACCACCACAGTAGCCTCAATAAACAGGAGTCTGCTGTCCTGAAAAAACAAAACAAAACAAAAAACCTGAGTGGGTGAGTACTGGCACATACACATAAAGTTCATTACCGCCTGAACTTTGGCCCACTGTTCCTGGTGCTGGTTAGTTGATGTCATTATAATAATTATGATGTCATAAGCTCAGCAGCCCATCTGTTTGGACAACAACAGACCATTCAAACAAGTATCAACCCAAATTCATCAGTACATGTAATAAAGCAGCTCCATGAAAACACCCACCAGGTCTAGTGAACTTCAACAAGGTATCACATTCCTCACCAGAGGATGGTCCCCATCATGAAGGAAACCATACCATCCAGCTACTGGCCTGCAACCTGCCTCATGCAAGCTCCTATCAGGACATGGATCAATACGTGATCAGAGCACAGAAGGTGAGTGGCAGTAAAACCAGAGGAGCTATTGGTTGATTGTACGAAGAAGAAAACCACCTGTGCACTGCCTTGATTCACTAGAGGAAAGCCTATGACTCGATGCTACTCACATGGATAACTGGAGCGTCTGAAGCTGAATAAGATCAGCAGGACATGAACTGCCTTCATCCAGAACTCAATGAAGGTGCAGAAGACAACTCTGGAGGTCAACTTAAATGTGGTACATACCCCCTGCTGAGGCCTGAACCCTCTCAGTCAGATCATCAGAAAGGGAAGCTACAAATAGAGACTATGAAATGAGGCGACCACCCGCCACCTCCTCTACGTGGATGACATCAAGCTGTATGCCAAGAACGAGTGTGACCTGGACTCCCCGATTCACCTCACCAGGGTGGACACCAAACATCAGGACGTCACTGGGGGGCACTAGGGACTGTAAGCCCTAAGCTGAGTGGATGTCTCCAGCAGAACATCCAGGAACATGTCACGAAGGAGACAACACCAAATATTCATCAGTTTTTCCGGACCACTAAAAGACCAGCATCCACCTCCTGAAATCAGGCAGACTCACTCTGTCAGCCAAAATCTATATAAAACAAAACTTTGTAAAATGTCACATTTGTCATCAACATTATTTAACTCCACAAAGGAATTTCTGGTATCACATTGAGGCTATTTCTGATTTATTTTATTTTGACATCCTGTCTGTGTCTGGTTACATTCTGTTTGGCTTTCCTGATCCTCATTTTCCTGTGTTTCACCTGTGTCTCGTCACCTCCTTCACTATATATTTTCTTCTCTGTCTTTCCCTCCTTTCTGGTCCGTACTGTTTGTTCCTTGCTACAGTTTTTGCCACGTCATCGTTAATAAAAAAACACATTCTGGATTACTTCTGCCTCTGGTCTGCTGCATCTGGGTCCTGACAACCTCACGCCTGACATCTTCATGTAATCTTGTGTTAAAATCTGAACTTGAAGGTGGGTTATCAGGTTCTTCTGAGCTTCGTAGGACTACAATGGTCACAGCCAGACGGCTAATCACTAACCTTATTCCCATAATTTCAATTTTTATTTATTTTTAAAATGTAATTAAATAGAATTATATTTTATTTTGAAAATTGAATTTCATTATATGTATTTTCAATTCAATTAAAGAAAAAAAAATCTTTTTTTTTTAAATACATTTTATTAATAATAATAAATAACAATAATTTTTTAAATACATTTTAAAAATTTTATTTAAGTTAATGCTTTAACTTCTATTTTATCTTTAATTTTATTTTGTCATTTGTATTGTTTGATTTTATTTTTATTCTATATTCAAGATGTTTCAGAACGCGCCATCAAAAAGCAACAGTCGTCATTCTAAAGTGACATAAGGACAAAACTCACCAGTTTCGGTTCCTGCAGTCAAAAGCGACCACACCGTTGGTGTCTGGTGTCCATTTAATACCTTACAAGCAACACATGGGACACAGTCAGCTGACAGCTTAAATTCATGTCGGAAAGTAAAAGAACAGAACTTTTGTTCACCGCGCTTCAAACAGCGAGATGAATGTTTCTGAAGACATAACAGTGAAAATCGTCTACTTGTTGTGTTACTTTAAAGCAAGAAAGCAAAGAATGTGTAGAAAATAAACTCTAATAAAGCAGATGTTTATACTATAAAGAAAAAACAGTTTGATTTTAGTCTGATCAAATAAACTTACCAGGATAGATCCTAAAGAAGCCGTAGGAGCTACCGAAGTACTGCCAGGTGAGCGTGGGATCCTTCTGGAAGTTATTGATGAAGACGTCGTTTAACGCCTCAGAGTTGTAGATGGCGTTGAGGATGTTCGGATCTGCTCAGGAATGGAAATGTCCTGATTTAGACATCGGAAAGGTAATCGCCACTGGTCATGGTGGTGATGAAAAGCACCTCTCACCTTTGTTGTAAACATTGGTGGGAACCTGGATGTTGCTCAGCTGCGTGTTCACGCCTAAGTTGTTGAAATGTTCGTTCTCCTCAAGAGGAAACTCTCCTCCAAGTTCCGCGTAGTTCCCGTCTTCATCCACCGTGTTGATCATCATGGAGTTGTAGTAATCAAACTAAGAAAAACAGGGAATGGAAATCAAGAGGGGACAAAGTACCGATTGGCTACAATTCAAAGACTAATGTATCTCAAATCAAAACCCAAAATCTGTAACCAAGTTCAATTATATGGTTCAAATATGTTATTATTATCATTATTATTATTATTATTATTATTATTATTATTATTAATGAGTTGTAAAGCCATCTCTGTTTTCAAATCATCTGTCTCAGTTGTGCTTTTTCTTTTTGTGGCTGAAATTCTGAAATGTGTGTTAAATCAGAGTCACATCAATTAGCAGAGGAGGCGGGGTCATAGCTGAGATCTAGTAGCTGATTGGCTGCTGAATAATATTACACAACATGTGATACAAGCTAAACGCCAGGACGGTCAGAAGATAGAAATTCTTCTTAAAGCAGGTTCCCTCAAAGGAGGATCATTTATTGTTCTCCGACTGCAGCTGGGAGGGGCTGTCTGCTGATGATTGGTCCATTATGAGTGCTTCTGGACAGGGAGGAACTCACAGAGCCCCCCCACCACCCCCAGCTTGGCATCACTGCATTTATGAGCAGATGTTTGGTGTTCTGACATCAACTATAAAGTGCTGACTCATTCAGCAGCCAATGAGCTACTAGATCTCAACTATGTCCCGCCTCCTCTGCTTTTGATTGACACAGCACTGATTTCATACTCATTTATTTATTTATTATGATTATTTATTACATTGTTTTTATTTTTTTTATTTTTTTTTTGGGTGATTTAAAAACTGGGATCATTTAGCCAAAATAAATAAAAATTAAATAATAATGATAATAATAAAACACTGGTGCCACAGCTCTGGACTTACTCATTTTTAAATTATATTGGCCTGTTTTTCTTTCATATCACCCACAAATAACTAGAAAATAAATAAATCCTAACATCAACATGGTCCTTTTATGTGTATGTTATTTAAAAAAAAATTCAAGAGTAAATGTAAAACGCAGAGAATACCATATAATGGCTCTTAATTTTGTCTTAACTTTTATTTCATAAACTATAATTTTGTGACTGTTGACAGGACTTTTAACATTTAACTTCTGTGTGAAGGTTTGGCAGCAGCTTTGCTGCTCTCTCGGACCTCCTTCCTCTCAGGATAAGTGATACTTGGCCTAATCTAATATCAGCTGAAGCTTTAAAGCTCAAATCCTTTTTACAGCTTCAGCCGCAAACGGGCCTGCTGTGTTCTCTGACCCACACACGCGTTTTGTTGCTGCTGAAACACATTTAACACAACTGACCTCCAGTGAAGCGTTGAATTCGTGGTACAGGTCCGAATCTTCTGCAGACTCTGCTAACCTCTGATGCAGTGGAAATTTAAGAACAAAGATTAAGAAATGACACATAAGTACAAACAGTAACCCTTGAGTTGTAAGGCAACCATGGTGAACCATCAGGCTTCTCAAGTTGAAATAATACTGGAGTTGGTGGGGTTGCATCCTCACCTTCACTGACTTCATCTTACTGCCCAACATTCGTTCGATTTCATCAGAGTAGTCCTTCACCAAGTCGTCTCCTTCCAGCTCCACGATCTTAACGATGGATTCCACATCCTTGAGTTTCTGAGGAGACAAATTGAGGCACAGGTGTTAAGCAGACGACCTCCAGCATCCAAGAACACACTTACTGCATCCCAGGAAAGAAGCTGGTCTGCTGGTCAGGCGTCCAATTAAACTCCAAAACTGAATGGGCTCGTATGAACAGAAGAGTCCACACACACCTTTTGTACTTCAATATGCAGAGCTACGAAAAACTATTTGTCCTCTTTCAGATTTCATCTGTTTTTGCTATTTTGTCGCACTTATGTGTTTCAGCTCATCAAACAAATGTCAGTATCAGACCAAGATTACCTGAAAAGCAGTTTGTAAATGATGATTTTCCAAACCAACCTGGCTCCATGTGGAAAAGAAATCTCCTACCGTGTTAAATCGTGAATTTAAATAACGCTGCCAGACCTGTAGAATCAAGAACTCACCTAAAGAAAAAAAACGACAACACGATGAAGGCTAAAAGAAGCAACACATCATCCCTGATCTGAGAAGATTCAAGAACAGATGGGAACCAAAGTCACTGATGCCTCTCACGCTGGGAAGTGTTGCAAAGACGTTTCTAAATGTGTGGACATGGTAGCCACTGTCAAACATGGTCCTGGATGACTTCCTGGAACTTGTGGTGCTGAAACACTGAGGAGTTTTACTTGTTATAACAGATACTAATGAGTGAGGAGCTTATGTCTATGTATGCTATATTTTGTATGAAAGGCACATATTCATGTGTATGTATGGGAGGCAGGGAGTGCTGCATGTCCCAAGGGTGTATGAAGGAGGCACACAAGCATTAAATAAAATAGTCAACTGTAGATAAAGAACAAAGAACCATGATAGATGGTCATAAGTGACCATGAATACTGCTCTCTAGAACATCCTGAAGGACAACGTTTGCCCATCAGTTCATGTCCTGAAGATGAAGAACACTTGGGTTCTGTAGCAGGACAATGATTTGAAGAAGTCCACCTCTGAATGTCAGGAGGTTCTGGAGTGGTCCAGACTTGAATCCAGCTGAGTCAAGTCAAGTCAGCTTTATTTGTATAGCACATTAAAACCAAAGTGCTTCACAGAACAAAAATAAAACTTAGTAAAATACATATAGAAGATAAAATTGCTCAAAATTCAAGCTGAGATGCTATGTTGTCAGATTTTCCTGTGTGTTCCTGGAAATAAATATGAAAGTAAGTGAATTTTTGACCCATTAAGCTCAGCTTTTACAAAATTCACAACTCTTGGAGGCTGAAGGTGCACACTAATCCAAGTACTAAATCAAATTTTTTTTCTATAATCGAAATTTTTAAAATAGACAGAAAATGAAAAAAAAAGGAATTTGGCAATATCAGTTTTTTTGTGAAGTGTTTGTCACAAACTCAAATTTCACAAAAACTGTGACCTTAAAAATAAAATTTAGACTTTTCAACTAAAAAATCATTATTTCTTTACTATCATCACTAATTTAAATACATGTTGACTTTTTGGAAAATAGATTAATTAATCTGAAATCGCAAATTCTCTTTCTGTTTTTCCGACTTCAGCAACCAAGATGTTTTAACGTACAACTTCAAATGTCACAAAACTGTGACTTTTTAACTTAAAAGGAAAAAGAAAAACTAAGCTATAAACATTTTGACATGAAATTACAACAGTTGTATAACTGCTGATTTCGTATAATTTAAACTATTTTGTCCAAAAATACCTTTTTTTTTTTTATTTAATTATTTTTTTTTTTTTTACAAAAATCCGTTTTGATCAAAATTAACAACTTTTTGTTGTAAAATCAAATTTCAGCCTTTTTTTATTTTTACTAATCCTGACTTTTTGACGTAAACCAGCTGGTCTCCGCCTCAGTTATTCCACTCTTTGATGTCAGTGCTGAACCAAACAATCGTATTAAAATCTTTCTTTACGCGCTCTCGCGGTTGGTCGGATTTTCACGTGTTCTAGACAATGACTGCAAAAGAGAGAGTGAAGTGAAGCTGCCTTGTTTTATCAGAAATTCACTCTCTAATCACAGCTACTGTGTAACAGTGTGTATGTGTTTGTTGTTTTTTTTAACAGTGAGGATATTTAAGGTATTCAGGTCACTTTGTGGATCAAGAAGCTCAATGTGGATTAGCCACCTTAATGTGAGGAAGGACAGCCTAGTCTGGTTATTTACTCTCAGAAATGCTCGATTAAGTCATTAACTAATTCCAGTTGGTGCAAACAGGCCAATAACTGAAGCACATGCATGAGCAACGCCGAGCACTGCAGAACCGTGTGGACCGGATCAGAACGTCTAAAATCTCACCATGGGTGCAAACCAGTTGTCTATCACTGGGCTGTGATTGAGATTATTTAGTTTTATTTTTGTTATCACATTAAAGTTTTTGTCCCATCACTTAGATGCTAAGAATCAGAATAGCAGATTTACTTAAAAGAAACATAATCAGGTCCAAGTCACATATAGAGAAAATACTCACATTTAGAGATTTTCCTGCTGCTAAAACTGATTAAGTGACAGCAACAACTGGGTCATGATGATGTCCTGTCAGAGGTAGTAGATCATAGACAGGAACAGCTGGGTTCGCCCAGTCAAGAGACCCTCACCCTGGACCCTTGCAGAACCCTTCCTGGACCCTTGCAGAACTCTTCCTGGACCCTTCCCCAACCCTTCCTGGACCCTTGCAGAACCCTTCTTGAACCCTTGCAGAACCCTTCCTGGACCCTTGCAGAACCCTTCTTGAACCCTTGCAGAACCCTTCCTGGACCCTTCCCCAACCCTTCCTGAACCCTTGCAGAACCCTTCTTGAACCCTTGCAGAACCCTTCCTGGACCCTTCCTGGACCCTTCCTGGACCCTTGCAGAACCCTTCCTGAACCCTTGCAGAACCCTTCTTGAACCCTTGCAGAACCCTTCCTGGACCCTTCCCCAACCCTTCCTGGACCCTTGCAGAACCCTTCCTGGATCCTTCCAGAACCGTTCCAGGTGAATTAAATGGGATGTGAGCTCTGACAATAGTGGAATAACTGAGGTGCAGCTGGTTTAGATCAAAAAGTCATGATTTAGTAAATGTTTGAAAAAGTTTTTACATTAATAGCTGATCATTTTTTAAAAACAAAAAAAACAAACTGTGATTTTGTAAAAAAATTATATAACAAAAATGTGTTACTTTATAACAAAATGTTTAAATAATACAAAATTTAGAATTTCACAACTGTTAATTTTATGTCAAAATGTTGCAAAAAGTTGACATTTTCTAACAAAAATTGTACATTTAAGCTCAAATGTCACAATATTGTGACATTTGTGACTGTATGATAAAAAGTCAAAAGTGAAATCAATACATTTTTTTGATTTTTACAAGAAAATTACTGAGTGGGAAACCTAGCAACATAGCTGGTTGAGAAGATAAAGCACAACTGGCCCTTTAATGGAAACCATGATGGGAAGGCGCCATTCAGGCACTCGCTCACGTTATTGACACTGGTTGGGGATTGAACCAGTGACCCTCCAGTCACCAGTCTAAGACATCTGGTAAAATTGTAGGTTGCACTAAATACCAACCAGTGTTGTTTGATGAAGGTGCAACAGTTTGGAAAAAAAAAAAAAATCATATTTCAGATGTATTTAGTTTAACGGTGTAGCATGTAAGGATCCTCAGTGCTAACTTTCGTCATTGCAGCAGAAACACACCCAGGGTGAGGTGGCCCAGGATCAGACAGTGTCTTTCAGTCTCACGCACACTTTTTTATGGCTGGATGTGAAAACAGCAGATAGCTGCTGCTAACCAGATAATCAGCAGTTTACGGTCGTCGTTGGAATGACAAAGAAGTGTGAAAATTTGTGAGTTTGAAAGCACATAACTGTATCAAAGAGTGCATATGCGTTTGTGTGTGTATGCATTACATGGACACACACATGCATACACTCAGGGATCAGGGATCATGGTAAGAGGACCAAACCCTCTTTGGGATTTGTGACATGCTCTGATTTCAGACATTGATCTTTTTATCTGTCAGATGAAGACTTTTCAGTGCGCGGTCAGAACAAACAACCCAACGTCTATCAACTAAATCCATAATAACTGGCGTCATGTTTGTTTGTCCTCGAGTTCCATGGACTTATTTTCATGTAAACATTCAAATCTGTAGCAATCCAGATGACTTTGAGCATCAGTAAGTACATTTGCATGACGCATTAGTCCAGCAGACGCTGCAGTTTTAAAATGAACTGAAATCAAACTAAACAGAGCACATCAACAGATGAAGACTTGAACTGAGTATAGGTTAGCAGTAGTGGCCTATAGGAGAAATGATCTACTGGATAGAGCAGTACTAATAAACTGATGCTGTATACTTTGGGATAGAGTGACATATCTGTGTTGCATGATATTTCTCCTCTACATCGTTTAAATTTTCAGGAATTTTCAGGATTCTACCACAGTCAAAACTATGGTGAGAAAGGTCTTCAGTTGAGTTATCTGTGAATGAAGAAGCAAAGCTGGGTTCTAGGCATCAACTGGAGGTGCTTTAGTGCCACAATAAATGTTGGTGTGATGAATGAGAAGTATACTGGACCAGGCTTCAAGGATATGAGGAGGGAAGTTTGAGTAAAGTTTTCGTCATCACACATTGTCTGGATCAGAAACTTAGCCTGTTATGTATATGGTATAATGATGATAATATTGGTTGGAAAGCACCTTCTAGATATGCATATGGTGTATAGTGGGGGTCTCACTCTTCTGGTTTGTACTTACAGCTGATGTTCCGCCCTTGAGGATCAGTGGACTTCTTGGTTAGTTATTGTTCTGCAGACAGCTGATGAGATTGATTGATCTCACATCCTCCTAAGGCTAGTTGCTGTTTCATTGTATGTACAAGGCTTGTTGCTCCCTCAGGTGTCAAAAGGCTCTAGAAGCAGCTGTCCAAACAGAATGACTTCTCTCTGGACTGCTGGATAGATCTTTGCCCACTGTTAAGGTCTCTGACATGATGTTGCAGTGGAAACATTGCGCCACACATTCATCTGTCTACCAATGACCTGCCATTGGTAGACAGATGTGTCAGATAAACCTTAGAAATGGGTAGTTGTCTGGTATGTGCAAGAGTTAATCCTAACCCAAAAATACTTTGCCAGAACTCCAGCCGACTGATGATTGGAAGAGCTGCTCAATGAGGAAGTGACCACGATAAGTGAAGGAGCAACTAAAAATCAAACAGTACTTGCTATCACCATGACTCGCCAGAATCATCCACCTCCTGAGTCTGAGCTGGTAACACATCCTCATCTTTTGAATCTTGGATTCATAGATTTTAGCCTGGATGGGTCTTTTACCAGTCTGTGTCTTGTGCTGTGGACTATCAGCATAACTGTAGCAGCTTTCAACGGTGGCACATCCTTAACCCAGAGCGATGGTGTGGAATTAGCAGAGTGTGTCACCGACCTTAATCCTTTCTATGCATGCTCCCAGCATGCTCCCTGCCTCTTGGTCCAGACAGGATCATACTGCCAGCTGTTAATTTCTAAATGGGAGTACACCAAGCTGCCAAAGACATTCAATATGTTAATAAAGGTTTTTTGGCACTAGCCTGAGATCAGTCAGCAGTCATGAGGTAGAATGAGACCAGCTGGACCATGGAGCACCCAGCCCAGTGCTTTATGAACAATGGCAGGTCCACCTCTGGGGCCAAATGTTATGGGCTCTTTGGTTGTGATCAGTTGGTCACAATCTAAAGCAATTAGAAGCAGCAGCAGTACTTTTTGTACTACATTTTGCATCTGGAGGCTCTTAGGTGGCAAAAGCACTTTGGAAGTGCTGTGACCAGACAACACTTTTCTTACAGGGCTAGCAGACTTGGTGTGAAAGCACTTTTAACCACTTTCTTTTCTGAAGGTTGTGGAGGTCAGCAACCTTCAGTAATGTGCTCCACAATCTTGCCTCTTAGATGCTTGGGAAGCTGACTAAAGGAGCCTTGAACTGCTATTTCTGTAACCTAAATTTGTATGGAAACAAAACAGCCATTGCAAATGAGGTACACGTCCCAGTCAGGTGTGTAGTCCTTGAGTCCAGGACTCTGGCTCAGTGCCAACTCAAGCCTTAATTCTAAGTCCTCATGACTTGATGACGGCTTGAGGACTGTTGTCTTGGACTTGGACTTTGTGCATTAACTGCACTCAGGCTTAGAAATTAGAGATGACTACTCATATTGTACCAAACTGACCAAAACTGACCCAAAAAGAAGACAAGGTTTATTTCCCTTTGAATACACCTGAGAAAGCTGTGTCATCTTATGATTATAAACGCCTAGATTTTTATATCAGGAACATCTGGTGGCATATGAGCCCACACTGTTCTCTAATGATCTCACTTTACAAATCTTGTTAGATGCAGAGTCCTTTTTTTCATATTACATGAGTGAAGGTTTCATACTAAAACATAAGTTTATACATGCCAACAGGCCTGTGATGTTCTCACATCAAGGTACTGCTTGCACCCTTTTGTATGGACACCAGAAGAATTTCATGTCCTTTGAGAATTATACAGTTAACAGGCTGTTTTACTTCAGGAACTATTTGAGCCCAACACGTTGACCTCCAGCGTTTTAACTTTCAGAAAACTGAAAATGATCCTCACGCCAGCAACAGTCCATGTATCACGCATTTATGACTGTGTAGACCACTTGCAGGACCCGCTAGTCTAACAACCTGAATTCAAACAAAAAATAATCACACATCTTGGAAAAAGCTTGCATAGAAACTTTTGATTTGGGCCATGTGTGTTTTGGAGTTCATCAAAAATCTGAGGGTTAAGCTGAAAGTTACTGGGCACTCCGATGTGTAGGAATCTCTTTTATCGGTTTTGGCTTTATTTACCTTCTGCAACAACAGAGAGCCAGAGTATTTGGTTGTCATGTCTCGAAGCTGAACAGAGAACACTGATGCCCACTGCTGCACCCTGAAAAAGAAGAAAGACGTGGAGTTAACTGACAAACATAGACATGATAGAAGGGTATGAGTGTGTACAGGTTAGATAGGTACAAATACTGAATTGTAGAGCAGACATCAACAAGCTACCCATACCAATGGTACTCCAATACCAAATGGTGCCTATTCTGAAAAGATGAAAAATCTGGACTCAGCATATCAACATATACTGTACCATAAAAAGCATGATTACAAGTTATGCAAAAATAATAGACATCTATGTCCACACCACACTTTATCATCCACATAAAGAAGCTACAGAAAAAAAATCAACTTATTATTTGGTTCTACACGTTTCACTCCAACACCAAATGCTACTTCAGATATAATGTAATTCATACATGCAACAAAGTAATAAATTTGCTAAAGCTGCTGCAACCACAAGGCATCTTTGGGCTGTGTTCCAATATCCATACTTCAATGAGTACACTTAAACGCATTACTTAAATGCAATGCACTAAAGTGCGTAGAGTTTGGCAAGTAAGTGTCGCATACCCTATTGTCCACTTACTGGAAGTTACGTCACGATTACTGCCTCTGTTCATCACCCGCCCAAATTATTAAAATGTAAGCCCACAAACTTTTATATTTTTAAGTTTCTGGAGCTGTAGCCGATCCAGTTACCGTTATTGCCATTACGATAGCCTTCTTTCTTTCATTCTTTCGAGCTGACTTGAGTCTAGCTCCGCGTCTTCCGCTACGTAGCTAAGATGGTGGACGTGAAGTACGAAGAGTAAAGGTGTCCTGCACTCAGCGTTTTGGCCCTTTTGAGTACACTATCTGGGTCCTTTCAGTACACTTATTTTTGCTGCAATCGTAATCAGAACACCCTACATACTCAAACTGAGCATGGCAAGTACGGCAAGTATGGATACAGGAACACAGCCTTGGTCTTTTCTTTACTGTACAGAATCCACTCATGCTCTAATACTGTGCAAAAGGTATTATATCACTTGCTTTCTCACCATGTTTTGGTACATATAATAACTAAATTACAAAAAGTAAGATAGATATAGTAGATTATTTCTTTGTTGTAACAATAATTCTTAACAATAAGTCTTAGACCGTTGGAAAGCTTAATTATTTCCCTAATGCCACATCTGTGAGATGAGCAACAGAGTTCAAAGCATATTACAGCATGTGTTTGAACATACATTGAATCATGGCTACAAGGGAAGTAAACCTGAGTGTATTTCAGGCTCTAAAGCAGTGTCACTGGCATGTGTCCAATCCACCCCCACACTTATATAGCACTCTACAACTGTATTTCCACAGCACAAAAGCGCTTTACACTGTAGAGATTCACCCACACATTCACACACCAGTTGTCGACAGAGCTGCCACGGGTAGCAACTGGGGATTCAGTGTCTTGCCCAAGGGCACTTCAATGGACACAGGAGGTGGACACCAACCTTCAGGTTCATGGCCGAACACTCTACCAACTGAGCCACCTTCCCCTGTAATCTCTCCCTTCTCTTTCTGTAGGTCCCACCATGGTGATGTTGGGTCCTACCATGGTGATGTTGGGTCCTACCATGGTGATGTTGGGTCCTACCATGGTGATGTT
>JBAMYA010000021.1:1162590-1187964 GCA_037176975.1 Arrhamphus sclerolepis | reverse complement strand
TATTATTATTATTATTATTATTATTATTATTATTATTATTATTATTATTATTATTATTATTATTATTATTATTATTAGCCTATTATTATGATTATTATTATTATTGTTGTTGTTGATATTGATTGTTGTTTCAGTGTGAACAGCATTTTATTTACATAAGTTTAAATTTTGTTTGCCTGCGAGGTAACAGGACAATAAGACTCCACAGACTTACCGTGAAAATTAAATCCTAAATTTTATTTATTTATTTATTTTATTTCATTTAGGCTAAATACGTCGTTTTATGTTTTGTTTCATAATCAAATATTTAGCATTGTTTGCAAACGCATTTCCTCAACCATATTTTGAATTTGCGCAGAAATTGCTGTAAACACACTTTTCAGGCGTAATGGTATAGAATTGTTTTTCTGGTTAAGCCTGCGGATTGTTGATTTTTTTATTTATTTTTTCTATTTATTTTTTGTATGTTTGTGTCAATTTTCATGAGACTATACGCATCCCCCCCTCCCCTTTGCATGCATACTGCATTCAAGTGACACTTTAAATCACACCTGATTCCAGGCTTCATAGGAGTTCTTGCTGCACCTGACAGGATCTCGAATGGAGACTTGTATTAACTGCATATATATTTGTGCAAAAATGAACTGATTGGGAACTTCGTTTTAAACGTTTCATAATGTAATTCAAATGCACAGGAAAAATTTCCCAGCATTCCTCAAAAGTCCAGGGGCCGCAGCTCGCACAACTGGGGCCGACTCTCCTCTCTCTTTTGTTGGGGCTTTTGTGGGGGGCTGCGTGTTGGGACTGGGGGTGTAATGAGGGGGCTGCGACCCCCCGATGGGGGTGCATTTGCTGTCCAAAGACCGTTAGACAGTGGCTGAATGAATGGGGCCTGAATGTCATTGTAATGCACAGGGACAACTCCCCCTTCATTCAGCTTAAGATGTGGAGGCCGCTCAGCTCGGCAGAGGGAGAGACGAGGAGAGAAAAAGCAAATGCAGTTCAATTCAAAATCCTTCTCCCTGGCTCTTCGTGCATGTGGAAGGACGTGGAGAGTATCCCTGTTAATGTTCAGGCGTTATGCTGCATTCTTATGCATTCCTATATTTTATTTTCTCTTTTGCACAAATCAAATCCCTGGTTTTCAACACAGTGGAGAGAAGATATGATGGAGTCTCAGTACGGTGCATAGCTTGATGATGCCAGCAACGACGACAGTAAGACGCTGCACAACTGAACAAAGGATTTTGAATCCAAGCAAGCGTGGACGCAACTCCTGCAGCAGTTGGCCGCCGTGTAACATGGGTTATTACTTTTTTTTCCCTCGGTTTTGGCAGCGGGAACCCACACACTGTTAGGCCTAACAAATGAGTTGAATTAGTGGATTGACTTGCATTAATGTAAATGCAGTGAGGGCTTTTTTGAGATGCAGATTGCGACGGAGACCGAAATGGGGCAATATGCATGTCAGTTCAAATTGTTAATAATTGCATTTGTTTGAAAAAGCGCACATTTGCGATTCTAAAGCGCAGTTATCGACAGCAAAGAGCTGGGGTTTTACTCAAAACACTGCAGACGATTCCTCCTTTCCATTTCTTTGTTCAGCCAACAGTGGGAGGTAAAGACACAAGCCAAGAAAAAAAAAAAAAAAACGTTTAAAAATCGAATGACATTTTCTTCCAGGACAGAAATCACTAAGAATAAGTTGAAAATAAATATACAACATATATGCACGTAGATAGCAAAAATAAAATTAAGACGTCTTACATGCTAAATATGAGGTTAATAAATATAACCAAAAGGGGTAGTTAAACAAATTGCTGCACTGCACTGAAGCTCAAAATCCTACACAAGTCAGCATAAAACTGGGACAAAGAGTCTTAATACACAGAGTTAAATGCAGAATAAAAGTGGCTGTGTTGTAAAAGAGTAAAACACGGAATATTGATAATGAAATATATGCTTTAACAATAATCAAAAGAGGACTAAAGTAATGCGTACAGAATAGTTAATAAATTCACACCAAAGGGACTCTTGGTCCATTATGTCACTACTTCTGCAGTCAACAGTACAAACCCTTCGAGTAAAAAAAAAAGAAAGAAAGGAAAAAAGGGAGACAGAGAGGTCATACACCTAACCAAAGGTGCATCTCATACAGCACTTGGGCCTGTACATGTTCACGTACCACTTTGCATGACTGCGGTATTTTGCATGTTTCTTTGTTTGCCTGTACATATAAAGTAATATATGGCCATGTGGTGGGCCTGGCCCTCTGGGAGGACACAGGTCTTAGGAGAATACCAGGTACCATGGACGCAGTTTTAATTTGTGTAAACTAGCAAAAGGGATGTAGCATAAAATATTTATTTTCAAAAGAAAAAACACTGCACGGAGACATGTGCCTTAAACAGTGATTTTGCGAAGCATTTACTAACTAACTAAATCTACATTTTCTAAACAAACTTGGTATTATTGTTGTTATTATTATTTTTATACTTATATCATTCATCTTTATACCATTACATTTCGGCTGAGGTACTTTGGATTTCGTGCGAGATAGACTTTGGAAATTAGGGTCAAGTCAGTAGAAAGTGCATGTCACAGCTCAGCTTATCCACCTTCTTTATTATGCCTTCACTTGATGCGGAAATAAGCAGTTGGAAATGCGCCTCCGGACTTCAAGAAGTTCAGGTGCACGGAAGCTACCTTAGATTTTCCATTGTATTTTTGCCTCTTCCACAGTGCTTTTGTTTTTGATTTTCCACAACACTTGTTGTAGAAACTTCAACTGCAGTTTGCACCGGTGCACGTACATGTGTGCATGCATGCGCATGCATGCGCTGCAGAAAAGTCAGGTCGGTGGTTTCAAGGACATTTGGAGCTGACGAGGATTTGGTTTTGATGGGGGGGGGGTGATGGCGGTTGTGGTGGTGGTGGTGATGTTGGTGGTGGGGGGTGGCTTGGGCCGCGGGTCCATGACGTCATTGCGCGCCCATGTAATCCTCCTGCGCTGAAACCCAATCAGCAGAGACTCGCAATTGTCTAGCATGGGATGAGAGGGGCGCTCTAATCTGAGAGACAGTGGATCACACAGCCCGCAAGAGAGGAGAACGAGAGAGGGGGCATGCATCCTGTGCTGGATTTTGCTCGAAATGGGTCAGATTATCTGCAGACCCAAACCGAAAGGAACCGGCTGGCTCTTGGTGGAGAAAGGACATTACTCAAGACGAAGAGGCCATTTCCCCCCACGAGAAGGAGAAAAGTCCGCCTTCTGACCGCACCGGCTGTAGTGATTTGCTAAAGTGCAGTAGAAGAACGACCTGGGCTGTCGAGATCCGCGCTATTCTAATATAAAAGTAGCCTTCTGTAGTGTCAGCTGCATGAGAGGAGACAAGAGGCATCGCGCGTTCTGTTCGAGGGCGTTGATCGTGGACAAGTCGAGGAACTGCATTCAAGCCTGGAACATACAGTGCTCTTCGCAGTGGGATGTATGAGTAAAAAAAAAATAGCCTCGTGACGCTGTGCCATCGTTGCTTTCTTTTGTCTTTGACACTTGTCTTTGTGTTTTGGATCAGGTTATTGTTTTAAATTGAGAGGTTTTGAGGAAGAAAGAGGCGAGAGGCTGCGTATCTTGAGCTGTCATTCTGTGCGAGGTAACCTGCCAAGAGGTGCGTAAAGACGCACAACCACCGCATCAGAGATTAGAGCGTTTGCACATGTTAAGCTCTGTTTTTCAGCATGACATTCTTTGTGTGGGGGCTCGGGCTTTAATGGGGTATGATGCTGAGCTGTGGCGCGATGTTATCAATAATTCTTTGCCTAGAATTACAACGAAGTACAGGACACGAATGTGGCGGCGCGCGTTATTGCTGGTGTAGGCTATAAATCGGATTTAGATTTGTGTACCCGAATGAGTGTTTGTGTGCGTGCGCGCGTGATTGTGTTGCAAATCGGCTTTACTTGTGAGTGCGAATGTATGTGCAGCCCCGAGCGCGCGCACGGGAACGGGAGCTTTACTTAAATCGCAGAAGTGCAGTCTTGCATCCTCCTTGGATGTAGGTGTCAGGGATTCGAGCGTGTGGAAGTCAGACTTGGCTCCAACCTGCATCCATCAGCAGGCTGAGAAGGCGGCTTCTCAAAGGTTGTCACTCTGCGTGTTCACAGCGGACCTTGATTTAATGTCCATACAATTAAGGCACGCGGTGAATGCCAAGAGAGGAATCTATACAGCATCGTGATTCACATTTTATTTCTTCGTAATTTCTTCAGGCCGCGGGCTTTTGTTGACCCTTGATGCCAGAGAAACGGGCCCCTGACTGCCAATCACAGCAGCAGGATAAAGCCCACTGCGTTACTGTCACTCAACCGCGCTTGTGTGCGCGCACGCGGAGCTTTGGCGTGCAAATGTACCTGTGTGCGTGTGTGTGTGAGTGAGAGAGAGAGAGAGTGAGAGAGTGTGTGTGTGTGTGTGTGTGTGTGTAAATATATTTAAAAATCAGGTTTGCATTCATTTAAAAGCCTTTTAGAGACCTTTTATGTTCATGAAATCCATTTTTCTAGTAAGCATTCTTAAAAATCGGAGAACAAAGCCCAAGTGGATTTTTATTTATTTATTTGTTTTCTGGTAAGTACCTATTTTTCTTGTGTTTTGCCAACTGATTCAACACACTGGAAAAAAAAAATCCCTTTTTTAATCGTAGGTATGCCTGACAAGAAAATTTAAAAGGCTCTAAGCTAATTTAGCCAGCTTCTTATAATGTCAACCCAGATGATTTTAGTTAGAAAGTGAAGTCAAAGTACTATTGTAAGTTTTTGTTTGACTCTGACATCTAAATGCTGTGAAGTGACACTGAACCACTACCACTGCAAGTGTATGACAAAGAGGTTTATGTCGATAACAACTATGTATGACATTTGAAGCTTGTTTCAAAGCCTGATAGCCATTTCTATAAGTCAGTACCTGCTTGTATTTAGTCCATGTCATGCTCAGCTTCCCCTAAAATGTCAAATATTAAATGGTCAAATATGTACAGTTGTAAACATTTCATTGACTACAAATGTATTAGAACACATTCAAGGTGAGTTCCTTCAGCAGCATCAATGCCACAGATTTCAAGAAATGGTTTCTTATACAGTCTGTGGTCAATGCATTTGCCGATAGAAGCTGAGCTTCCTTGTGCTTCGAAAGGACTGCATGGAACAGTTTTTTTCATTGCCTGGAAACTCGACGGTCATTGGATAAATGCCACAATTTTGTTCTGCTCCCTGACACTGAGCATCACTGGGGGTGAATGGAGCTGTGGGTAGCCTGATGAAATTAATTGGGCAAAACAACAAACTCCTATCATGTACACTAATGCCTGAATTTACGTATAAATAGATTGACAATTGGCATCCAACTTTTGACCGGCTCCAAGAAGATTCTGGCAAACCATCAGGTGCCTCAGGAGGGGAAAGCAGTGCTCCACCAACACTGTGTACAGGGTTAAGTGCTTCTCCAACTTCGTAAACACGCAGTCGGATTGACGGAGACGTGAAACATTTATACTTCTGTGCAGATCTGATACTAAAACACAGACAGAGCACTGATAATTTTAAATCATTATTAAAAACACACCGGTTTTCACTTGGCTTTTACTATGTGTATGTTATGTTAACGCAGTCTCACTCCCAACTCGTCATATATTGACGCTTTGGCCTTGCGCGTCACATGTTGACGCATTGGGTACCCCTTTCGCAGCATTTTTTGACGCACACGTCCAGCATCGCATTTTGACGCATCGGGCATCCTCCACCCCAACTGTCCTACTGCCTATCCCTCATCATATTTTTACCCCCAACCCACCTCTTTTTCCTACCCCCTACCCCCACCGTCCGACCACCCAGCCACCCCCACCATCAACCCCCAAAACTCACCCACAACCCCCACGTCAATTAATGACAAAAAAGGGGTACCCTTCGCATCAATCTGTGACGCACAGGGGTGTTGCCCAAGCGTCAATATGTGATGGTAAGGGAGTGAGAATGTGTTGGTTTATATATTTACTCTATTTTATTATTTCATTATAGTGCTCTTTTACTCTTGTATTTTGTTTAATTTTATATAATTGATTACTTTTATTGTTATTTTGGGATTTTATTATCCTGTACAGCACTTTGATCAACTGAGGTTTTTTAATGTGCTTTATAAATAAATTTGATTAATTGATTGATTGACTTCTCTGTTGCTCGGAGAGTATTGTGAAGCAGTTCCCCTCCAGGACAATAGGGGGACAATAGAGCTTTTATTTTCCAGAGACCAGCCTGCTATCCTGTCTGTGGTTGTTGCATAAATATACAATGAACAGCCACACACAGACATGGCAACGTTTTCTGAAGCGAAGCCAGAAAGCGGGTCATGTAGAAACTCCGATTACGATGGACAACCTTACTGAAACAGACCCCAGGGACGAAAAAAGATGGAGCTGGAAGATTATCAACACTGAGCAGAAAGTGCTGTATGGTCAAACTTGGCTGGGGTCTGTTTCAGAAAGCGGGTTATGGAGAAACTCCATAAAAAGTAACCAGTGAGCTGAATGAAATGAGACCCGGTTCTGCTCCACAGTAGTCGGCTCTTCTGATAGTCACTGCTACATGGAGTCGATATAGCAGCAGCAAAATTCAAAACCACTTGCTCAAGCCAGCTTGTTCAACCGCGACACATCACTGCTGTCCACAGCCACACAAATGCAGTCATACCAGATTCACCCACTTCCCCAAGTTTTATTTCTGAAACTTGTGTCTCTGTGACCACAAACACCACTATTACCATTTTTCCTCCATTTTAATATCAGTATGGGGGCTCTGCAGAATTTAAATACACGCAATTTCCGTAAACTTGCCTGTGCACAGCCATGTACCGAATGAAAGACAATGAACCGAACTGGTTCAATTTGAATAACTAGCCTATATTATGCTCCTACTCAGTTGTAACATAGTTGGAATTACATCCATGCAAATTGTTACCTTAATTTTTTTAAGTTCAGCCAGTGTACTATTTTTTAAAGAGTAGAACGCTGACTGGATACACACACACATATATTATTTTCACAAAAACAAATCTTTACACAGTTTTTCCTCACGTTTTCAGCCTTTATGTTCTACATATGAGGCTTAAAACATCAGCTGCTGTCCAATAAAGTAGAGAACAACTTTTCATTTCAACCTTTTATTTGATTCTTTTCTCTTTTGTGATTCTGAGTTACTCTGAGCGACTCTGTTATCAGTGTTGAACAAATGACTGTGAAATTGCACATCTAAAAATATGGAACTTTATTGATTTCTGAATAACAACAGATCTACAGACATGGCTTGAAGAGTCACACTTTATTTACAAAAATACTGAGAACCAAACAGTTGATGCTGAGGAAGCAAGACGGCAAACAAATGTAGTTGTTTTATTCCTACTGAATAGCAGCTAAGGGCTCCTGTTGTTGGGTAAACCTCAGCATTACTAGTTTCTTCGGAGTTTCAGCCTTTGCCACCGTGTGCGTCACTTCGTCAGGCGTGTGTCCGTGATTTTCCATTGCAGTTTGGTTTTTGAGCGCTAGCAGGGCGAGCCAATCTACTTTCTGCGGCGGGCAGCAGCTCCCTTCTTGCTGCTACAGTTCGAAAAAACAGAAATATTCAAACACGTCAGAAGTCTGAAGTTTGAAGTTTGAAATCTGTTTAGAAATGGTTAATTTTCACACATATAATGTTTGATGCCATGCTCAAATATAGGGGGCATCATATCCTATATTTTACTGTTAAATAAAATCAAATAAAAGTACTGTTCAATTTAAATGAGCTCTAATTTTACATGGTCTTCTTTTTTTTTTTAATCTGTCCATTTCAGATCGTTTTACACTTGTTTGTGCATATATGTGCATTTTTGTGCAACTAAAAGAAAAAAAAAACAACCTCAAAACACTATTACTCTTAATGAACCTGAGCATTTCCACATGTTACATTTTCATTTCAATTCAGTTGAGTTTATTTATGTTAATCTCTGTGGTATTTGAATAAAGAGAACAGCAGAAATATATATATACATATATATGTATATATATAAAACATCAGTCAAGATGCAGTTAAAGCTGAAGTCAACGTCAACCTCATGCTGGACTTACCTCCACCAGCTGAAGTATTAGAGTCCAGTAGCACCCAAATGTAATCTAATCATCTTTACAGTTAGTGTGAAGATGATTAGTCTTCTCCCACTAGTATGAAAATACAAACCTGGCCTTCAAGCTTGAACGAGACGAACCCTTTATGTTTATGGCTCCAATAGTTATTGACTGTTGCTGTGCTTTAAAAGTCTTTATTTTTATTTTATTTCAATTTAAATAAATGTATTTATTTATATAGCTCCTTGTTAAAAGAAGTTATCTCGACACGCTTGCAAAACCCTATTTTATTTTTTTCCATTTATGTTAGCTCATTCTTTTTTATTTTATTTTATTTTATTTTATTTTATTTTATTTTATTTTATTTTATTTTATTTTATCCTATTTTATCTTACTTTATTGTGTTTATTGTGTGTATCTTTTATTTTATTATTCTATTTATTATGATGTATTGGTTTTTATGTTATTATTATTATTATTTTTTTTTTATCTTATCCTGTTTTATTTTTATGGTATTTCATTTCATTTTATTTCATTCTTTTTTTTTTGTATTTTATTTGACTTTTTAACTATTTTTTACTGCATACATAAATTGATCCCAACTACAAACATCTGGCAACTCACTTGTCAGATGTTTTTCCATTAGTTGGAATTCATACATCATTTATAAATAACTGATGACATCACAGCTTTAAAGACTAAAATCTAACATTTGCTTTGCTTTGTTTTTAAGGAGGAATCAGAAAATGTGCTGGTCTCACAGACATTTCGGCTTTTTTCTGGTCCAGATTTGGGCCTGAACAGGATTTAGGCATTTTTAACTTTTAAGACACAAAAGTGACAGTTTAAATTGTCTATTAAATATTTCATCTGCTAGTTTAAATTCAGACAAAACAGTCATATCCTCATTTTCACTCTGTAAAAAGAAAGAAAGAAATACATAATGCAGTTATGCTTCTTTCTGCAAAAGCAACATTTTACTTTTTTTTCTTCTTTTTAAATGTGACAAACAGTTTTTTACATCTGGAGCGTAAAGCTATAGTTTAGTAACAACCCTTATCGTCCAAAAAGGAAAATAATCAAGTCGAGCATTTTTACATTAAAAAAAAGTCTAATTTTAAAAGAAAAGCATCTCATTTTAAGAAGTAGATTTTTCTTCCTCCATAAGCAGATGTTTTTTTCTAATAAAAGACAGTTTTACTAGATTTAGGGATATCAGGCTTATTTTCAGAAGTCGAGCCATGAGTTGGTTTATTCATCCTGTATTTGAAGACTGTTTTAGTTTTATTTCCATACACTCAGAGAAGAGCGGGTTAAAGGAAACAGTAAAGGTGGTAAAGGTGGAGCCAGCGGTACTTACTGCTTCTGTAACTCATCGATGCGATTCCTGAACGTGAGCACCTGAAAACAACACAGCAGCTTTAACACCGTTCACACTTTTACCTTTCTCTCCCTTCAGAAGGCTCCGTGGGCCACGGGCTCCAGGCTGAAGCATTATGGGAAATCAAGTAACTGATGGAAAACAAAACAACTCACGAACCCTGACTGTCATCGTGATTTCCCAGAAAAGGAACAAAGACACGTCAGACTAACCTGCAGAGGCTCTGACTCACTTACCTGGAGGACTGCTTCACGCTCTGAGACCGTTAGAATAAAAAGAATAAATAAAAAAGGGCTTCTCGCTCAAAGACGAGACCTTTATGTCCATTTTTAGGTCTGAAATGTGCTCACGACTGAAGAGTTTTATTCCAGAGCTTGTTTCACTCAGCTATAATCCAGATACTAACTAATAACTAACTAACTAATAACTAACCGACCGACCTACTAAATAAATAAATAGATATATAAATGACTGAATAAACAAAACAAATACATAAATAAATAGGCAAATAATTGAATGAATAAATAAAAAAGAAATAATGGAAAAAATAATTAAATCTATTAATAGATGAGTGAATAAATAAAAGCAATTCAAGAAAAAAGAACAAACAAACAAAACATAGGAACAATCAAAAACAAATAAATCAGTCTGGTAATAATTATCACTTTAGGTGTTCAAATATCACTTACAAATATACATTAATGACAAAAAGAGAAGTAAAAATCTGTATTTATCCTTGACCTGCTGTTCCCGATAGAAAGGCTTTACTCCCATGAAAGGATGAGTTTGATTTTCTGGAATAAAACTCTTCAGGTTTCTCCTCTAAAGCGTCGTCGTCCTGGGTCTGACCTTCCTTCATGCTGACATGCAGCGAGCCTGAAGCTCTGCTCAGCTCCACTACTTACAATTTACTGAGCTCCTCCACTCTCTTACGCAGGGTTGTAACCTGGAGGAGATCAGAGAGCAAATGAAGGCTTCACATCCTCGTCTGACCTGACCACTGCAGAGCCAAACGGCCAAGAAACAAGCACGAGGAACCCCCGCGAGTCCATCTGGAACCCTCAAAAATCTACCTGATAGAACTTCTACGTGGTCAAATTCAGACGCTTCAAGGTATTTTCAGATTTGAAGGGGAAAAAAAGAGGTTTTTAATCCCAAAACAAAAGAGGGTGTGAAGAGTAGAGGAAGAAAAACTGCAAATTAAAAATCTTTTTGTTTATCACAAACATGTCTGATCTCTTTTCAAAGACATTAAAAGAAAAAAAAGACATAAACAGTAAATTAAATATTTAAAAACCAAAAAAATAAACTAACGTGCTTCAGGAAAAAAAAAATCATGCAAAGGACCTACTTTTTGAAGAAAGTATTTGAACAAGTGTCAAACTCTAGGATAAATCTGTTCCACCACTTCGTCTTATCTGGTCCTCGAGAGCGTTTGAAGACAACCATGAACTTCTAACTAGAACGTTTCTGAGGAAACGTTTGATTCAGTTCTGACATCAAAAAGTGGAATAACTGAGGTGGAGAACAGCTGGTTGATGTCAGAAAGTCAGGATTTAGGAAATGTTTGAATACAATTTTACAACAGAAAGTTGATCATTTTTGTCAAAACTCGTGAATTTAGTAAAACGTACATTTTTTCCCATAGGCTAACAAAAAATTGTGACTTTAGGACAAAAAGTTGAAATTATTCAAAATTTTCAATTTTATAACTGTTTTAAATTAAATATTAAAATGTTGCAAAAAATGTTGATATTTTTCACAAAAATATATACAGATATTTTAAGTAAAAAAGCTTAAATTTCTTGATTGTACGATATAAAGTCTTGGTTGTTGAAAAAAAAAATGTCCAAAAAGTACAAAAACTGCAATTTTACAAGAAAATTTGCATTTTCATGAACTTTGTAAATTTGTGATTTTGAAAAGAAAAAAATGTGATGACAAAAATTCACTAATTTGCAGTCATACACAACAAATCCCTGTGATTTTGGTACAAAATCCTAAATTTTATGATTTACCGGCCTTTTAACGGTAACCATGGTGATGATGTGGTCCTTTATTGTAGCCATGGTGATAATGTGGCTCTTTATGGAATACTTTAGATCTAAAATCACAGAAGGCCAAATCTCAGATGAAATATAAGTCTTTGGATGAATGAATGAATGAATGAATGAATGAATGAATGAATGAATTTGTTTGTCCAAAAATACTAAGAAAGTGAAGATGGCTGTGTTGTGAAGCTTCACCTCATATTTCTGCCTCTTCAGTCTCTCCATGTGATCGAACTTCTCAGACTCCAGCTGTTTCATCCAATCATAAAGCTCATTGATCTTATCCCTGCAGGAAAAACACGAGTTATTTTGTTTTTCTTAAGTTTTCTTATGTATTTTCTACACCGTACAATAAGACTAAAGCATCATCGACATCAAAATCATGAAAAAGTTCCCTCTGCTGCAGTTCAGTTTCATTTCCACAGTCAGAATTTGATGAATAACGGCACCTCAAATAAAAGAAACCAACGCTGGCATTTTAAGACCTAAGTCTGCATTTTCTAACATATTTTAAATATTTTGGATAAAGTAGTCCTGATGTCCTACTTCAGCTTGTCTTCATTCAGATGGTCAATGTTGAGCTGCTTGCGCCTGGCAGCCAGGATCTTCTTCTTCTTCTCTCTCTCAGTCTCTTTCTTTCCTCCTCTCTTCTGGTCGGCCTGTAAAACCCAAACACACATATATAGATATATACATATATATCTATATATGCTTATATATTTACAGTATGCAGACACTGACCCTCTGCAGATGGCTGCTGTAGCTGGAGCCCATGCTGGACAGAGCAGACTTCTTCTTGGCGTCTTCATCTGCCTTCTTCTTAGCGTCAGCCTCCTCCTTGATCCGCCTCTCCTCCTGTTTTCACGAAGATAACGAGTTAGCAGAGAAATGACTACATGAGAAACGACCGCGGGAGCGAACAGCTGACCTCACGTCTGGCCTGGCGCTCCTTGTCCTTCTCAGCACGGACCCTCTGCTGCTCAGCCCTCTCAGCACGACGCTTCTCCTGCAGAGGACAGATTCAAGAAGAAGAAGTGAGTGATGGATTCAGGAGATACGTAAAAAAAATTCAATCCAGTATAAACTTCTTTTTAAAGCAGTTAAATCACATCTAATTGAGAGGAGCTTAATATTTAAACTATGAAAGGTTTGTTTAACTCATTAGACATGTTGTTTTAGGCTGCAGAAGTTCATAAGGGGACACTGAAGAAAAAAATAGCTCAGTGAAAGTAACTTTATTTATAAAGTACTTTAAAAACAGCAACCACTAACCAAAGTGCTAAACATATATATGAAATACGCTTAGGATAGAATTAGCATTCTTGTCATCTTGGATCTCAAAGCAGCATTTGACATCATCATCAACAAGATTCTTCTTAATAGATTACAGCAGGTTGTTGGACTTAAAATGGTTCAAGTTAAATTTATCAGACCGATTTCAGCTGTGGAGTACTGTTCTTGGACCGCCACTTTTCTCTTTATACACGCTACCTTTAGGAAGTATCATTAGGAAACATAACGCACATTTTCATTGCTATGCAGATGATACTCAGCTGTATTTATCCCTGTGACCACATGAAGCATAATATTAAATTGTGGGCACAAAAGGCTAAATTGAGGCCAGAATACAGATTATTTCAGGTCTCATGTCTGGGGCTACATATAATCTGTCGTCACGGTGAAAATGTAATTTAAAAACACTCACAATCCTCTCCTTCAGTGCGATCAGCTCCTCTTCCTCCTTTTTCCTGCACTCAAAGTGAGCATCGATCAGAGCCTGCAGCTCCATCAGATCCTTGTTCTGACGTTTCTTTTGGATATCCTGCAGGACGGACAGAAGGACGGACAAAGCGCTTAGATGGCAGCTGACACAAAATAAAAATAAATAAATAAATAAATAAAAACAGAAAGAAGGCCTACTCACATCGAAGTCCACTTTCTCACCATCTGGGATCTTTGGAGCGGTGGGCCTGCGGGACACATCACTTACTGAACAGCTCTTTTTACTTCATCTCTGACTAAATGACTTAATCAAATAATAAAATAAAAAATGGGGAAAAAAGGGGGAACTCACTTGAACTTTGGCTTCTCCTCTGCAGGTTAAGAAACGAAGAGGGAATGAGTACATGTGGTTGTGTTAAAAAAGGAAAAGAGATTATTTCAACTCACTCAAGTGTTACGTAGCTCCATGTTTATGTTCTACATGACACGTCTGATTAATTCAGTCGCCTCTAACAGCCTTTTCAGTTGTGGTTAACAAACAGATTTTTAAAAGGGTGTAAATGAGAACCAAACATAAGCAGAGGATTAAGCACCGTTTAGTGCTGTTAAATCTGGATGGTTAATGTGCTGATTCCTTTGACTTGCTGCAAAAACCTGCATTTTGTTTCAGTTTACAGCACATAATTGCATGTATATATGTAATTTTTGGCTTGACCCTAGAACTAGTTGTTATTTTCTCTGTTTTCTTGTCTTTCACCCCAGATTCTGGCGTTTCCATCTCATGCAGATGATGAGTCGCATAGCAAGAATGTAATAGTGGCTTTGCTGAACAGAGAAGCAGTTGTTAGCATGTCCTTTCTTCTATTTTTTTTTTCTTTTTTCCTCTGCTACCACTTTCAGCTCCTCTCTGAACTCCATGAGTTACTTTTGTTGATCAGTGGAGACTTTGACAGACGGGATCAGGTCTGGACCGACTGCGGCCATCAGACCTGGACACTGTGGTCACTCCAAAAGCCAAAACTATAGCTCTCTCTCTTTAAAAAAAATAAAAAATGAACAAACCTTCCTCTTTAATGGTCTCTGCATGCAGCAAGCATGGGAAAATAAAAGAGGTTAGTGGGTGAACTGCGAGCAGCAAGAAGCTACAAGCATTCAAACTAATGCTTCAGCACAACGGTTTCTGAATGATTAGAACAGATAAGATCAATGAAAACGTAGAATTTTCTCATATTTATAAACTCCAACAGTGTCACATGAATGTTTCAGATAAAATATGCACAATGAATCCCTGACATAGAAAATATCACACGTCAAACTCAAGCCAAATCTGGCCCACCACTTCACTTTTCTTAAAAACAGACTTTTATGTCAAAATGTTGCAAAAAAGTTGACATTTTCCAACTAAAATTGTAATTTTATGTTAAAAAGTCACAATTTGGGGATATTTGTGATTTTACAATATAAATTTACCAAAAAAAAGTATACATTTTTTATATGAAAATTGTGATTTTTTGTTGATGCTGCAATTTTTGAGAAATGAAAGATTTTATTACAAATATGTTTACTTTATTTTTTTCATGTAAAAAAGGTGTCAGATTGCAAAAGTTGCCACTTTACAAGAAAAGTTGCTGATTTTTGTCACTTATTTTTTGTCTTGATTTTTGTAAAATTAACTTTTTTATACAAAAAGAATTCAGAATTTCTGGGCAAACAAGTTGAAATTATCATGTATATATATCTATTTATATATATTTAAATTGTTATTACTTTTATGTCAAAATGTGTATTTTACGTTTAAAATGTGATAATTTCAAGACATTTGGGATTGTACAATAAAAAAATTTGATCTACAAAATTTACAGTTTTACAACAAAATTTGCTTTTTAAAAGAAAAAAAGTCAACTTTTTTTAATGCAATTTACCAAAAAAAAAAAAAAGATTTTTGTACAATTTTATTTTGGAAAAAAATTGAGATTTTATGACAAAGATTCATTTTATTTAATGGAAAAAAGTAAGTAAAGCAAGTAAAGGAAAATTTGAAAAATGCAGAATTGTGAGAAATTATAAAATAGATGAATACATCTAATGGAGGAAATGCATACAAAGGTTTATGTATGCTGAAAAAGAAAACTAGATATACATGGTCATGCCGTGGGACTAAACTTTATCAGATGGAGCCACATCATCCACATCATCATGCCATGAAAATGAATCTGCAGATTATGATGAGCCTTCAACATGATGTGGTTCACACAGTATAAGTGTTACAATGATCAACACACCACTTATACGAGTCGTATCAGTAGGATTAGATCGATGAAAGTGTAGCTTAGATCCTCTAGCTTTGAAATAATCTCTTTTCAAAATAAAAGATGCAAATATATTCATAGTCTTTTGTAGCAGTCTGGCATACAAGAAGATAAAACATCAGCTTATTAAATGTTAAACGTTCATGTTGTTCGATCAAGTCTATTTGCTTTGAGACTGGATATAAAGTGTACAGACAAAAAGAAGTTACACCATGTTTGTACATATGTTGACTTACATGTACACGTGCAGCTCTAACTTAAAGCTAATTTGCATAAAGTCATTTTTTATTTTGAACCTTTGCCGCTTTAGCTGCTGTGGTGGAGGTAGCATCAGAAACATGTTGAGAGGGGGGGTCTGTCTGGCTGATCATCACCACCTAAGACCTGACAAAAGATGAGAGAATAACGCCTGCCCCCTCCCCCCCCCTTCTTTGCCACATACCTTCAGGCTCAGGCTCTGGTTCTGGCTCTGGTTCTACCACTGGTTCTGGTTCTGGTTCTGGCTCTGGCTCAGGCTCTGGCTCTGGTTGTGGCTCTGCCTCAGGGGCCACCTCTACCTCCTCTACTATCTCCTCTTCTACAGCTAAATAACATGCAGCGAGGGTGGGGTGGGGGGGAGAGGTGGTTGGGGTGAGTAAATGAAGGGAAGACGTGAGAAATGAGGAGGAGCACTTCAGGGAAACTGCCACCAGGTGGCGCTAAAGCAGGTGAGACAGCAAGCAGTTACAGGAGGGAGAAAGTCTGTCAGTGGATGAAATGGAATGAATTTCCTGGAAATACCTCCACTGCAGTCAAAGACAAAGGGACACTAACTCTGACCTGATACCATCAATATTTTTCTTTCTTTCTTTTTTTTTTTAAACTCATTCTTTGTTTTCATAAATGTTCTGGTTAGTCATCAGTCCAAGCATGCCACTAGAGGCAAGACAACAGCTCTCCAAAGGTGACAAATGACAAATTAGTATGGTGAGACTCATCGTCCGGAGTCAGCCGGCTGTGTCTTACCATCGAATTCTTCGCGTTCGTCCGAGAAAAAAAAAAAGGAGCAGAAGAAGATCATGAAAAGATCCCACTTATACCCATTTTTCACACAGTACTGATGTAAAACGTGGGTACAGTGGGGATCCATGCTAAGCAGACACAGCGCAGTCCTCCAGGGCCGACGGGCAAACTTTTACTGAAACAGAGTCATCTTGATTGTTTCAGCTCAGGAGGACTGCGGAATTTCACTTGGTCATGCAGAGCTGCAGGATTTCTCTCTTTTTTTTGTTGTTGTTGCTTTTTTTTGCTTTTGCCAACAGATCAGTGTGATCCTTTTGTAGGTTTAGACCACAAGTGTCAAACTGGCCAAATGTGGCCCACCACTTCATCCCATCTGGCCCATGAGGGCGTTTAAAGACGATCATGAACTTCTAACTGGAACATTTCTGAGTTGACTTTTTCCAGCAAAATAACTTTGATTTTAAGTTTTAAAAAAGTCACAATTTTGTGACATTTGTGATTGTATGATTGGTTGTAAAAAGAAAAAAGTCTTGATCTTGCAGAATTTGTCATTTTATAACAAAGTTAGATGTTTATTTAAAAAAAAATAATTTACTGATTTTGAAATTTTGTTTTTTTGTGCAAATGTCTCTATTTGATAGTGATAAATGTTGCTTTTTTTTGCTAAATTTGCAATTTTGCAATAAAATTAGTTTTGTTATTTTACAAAAATGTTGCAACTATACCAGAAAAACTTGCGATTTTCTGATTTTTTAAAAAAAAATTTTTATACAAGTTGCAAATTTTGAGATTTTGTGAAAATAATTCATTTTTTAAAATTATTATTTATTTATTTAAATTTGCAACTGAGTCCAGGAACTACTGGGAAATCAGACATAGCTGGTAGAGTAAGTAAAAATAAGTCGTAACCATGGTGATGATAATGTGGCCCTTTAACCGTAACCATGGTGATGATAATGTGGCCCTTTAAAGGTAACCATGGTGATGATGTGGTCCAGGATGAAATAAGAGTTTGACACCTCTGGTTTAGACTTTGATTTCACGCATCATTAAGTGACACTGCTCTGTTGCCATGGTTGCGGCCTGTAACTATGCTACAGCAAGACAGTAAATATGTGCACGTTTGCTTCAGAGAGAGGAAGAGAGAGAATGAGGGAGGGAGAGAGAGAGAGAGACAGAGAGAGAGAGAGAGAGAGCTTTGCTGCACAGCATGAATCTGGAGGAGTCAAGCCAAACCTGCAAACATTTGAATCTGTCCGGTCTACGGGGAATGGACAGTCGGTTAGGACAGATTGAGAAATGATATTTGGGATTTAGCATGGAACTCCTGACTGCACCTGAGCTGAACGTCTGGGGGATTTTTAAAACATTTCTTTTCAATTTATTTTATTTGACTTATTTTCTGAGCAAAGAGCAGATGATGCTACTTACCCTCGACCTGTTCACTGCAAGAGAGGAGACAAATGATTTATTACTCCACTTGTCCACACGAAAAAACAGTTTGTAAAAAGAAAGACAAAAAAAAAAAAATCTTAATTGAAGTTTATTTCTGTTCTCCAGTGATCTCAGCTGTCATCTCAACCATCCAACCAAAAAGGCCACAGTCATATTTAGGCCTAATTTTAAAATCCTTGACTTCAAATTGCAGATAAAACTTCCTTCTAATTTGGATTAAACAAATGTACCAGAAACAGGATTATAAACTTAACCTTAAAGATTTTTTAAGTTATGTTGATTACATTAATGACACAAAAATGTGCTTCTCTCAAAAACAAGCTATAAAAATGTTACAATTGTTTTATTTTTTTTCATTATTTCAACCAGCATCAGTGCTAATTTATACATAATAACGGATTTTTAAAAATATTAATCCTTAAAAGACTTTTATGATTTCATGATCTAAAAAAACATAATAACTGATTTATTTTCATTATGATTCATGCAAACTGGATTATTTATGGTTTGATTTTTGCAGATTGGCTGTAAAATTTATTTATATGCTTTAAAAAAACAAAAACAAAAAAACATTGAAAACCCTTTAACACATAAATGTGCTCGTAAAAAAAATGAGCTGTAAACATCTTTTTAAACCAGCATCAGTCTTAACCACACAGAAAAACCTTTATTTTTTAGAGACAAATTCAAGAAAATAGTAAAAATAGTAAATTCTTACGAACACAAGAATGTATCGAAGGGTCAATAACATTAATATTTCAGCTCACGTTGTTTACAAAAGGCTAAAAGTGGTAATATACATATAAATGTGTGTGTGTATTAGAATAATATTACAACAAATATTGAGAACTCTCAAAAATGCAAATTTCTGCATAAATCATCAATAATATGCACAAAAAAGAACAAAATATGTTCAAAACATTTGCATATGTGTCCGTAGAGTGTAAATGAAGCAATTAAAAATCAGTTTATGTAACAAAATAAACCAAAAATGCCAACATGTTTTAAATACATGATGACAGATGTGTATTCATCATTGATAAGTCTAATTTGTTTCAGATACTTAAGAACCAGCGGATGTTTCCAAAATACTGAACAGATCTCAGAACATGTTGTTTTATTTTATTCAACCTGAAATCAGACCGGAAATACTATTACATGAAGTTACATCACGACAAAAACTTTTTTGAATCTGCATGTACGACTTAAATTTATTATCCTGTTTCTGATGAATGTAATTTAAACAGATGGAAAAAAAATCTTAAAATTAATAATAAGATAAAAATATTTGAGTGAACCTCCTGTCTGAAGTGTTTTTGGGTTTTTTTTTCTAAAAAAAAACCAAACTTTAATGTCTGAGTGCAGGTGTGTGTGGACTTACACTTCCTCAGTGTCAGACATGGTGGCAGTGGACTTAGAAACCTGAAATCAAGAGAAAAAAAAACGAAAAGAGGATCTTAAAATGAGCAACTGTCCAGCGCTCTATTTATAAGTGAGGATTGGGTTGCAGATGTCTTGGACTTGAGTTACCGGCCCCACCCAGACCAGAACAAACCCCACCCTGCACGCACCCACATTACACACTAAAACCCTTTAATCCCATCTTTTTAATGAAAATCAACTGATTTTTGAATCTTTTTTTCCCCCCTGTACTGGAAGTGATTGACTTTGTGAGGTTTTTTTTTTTTTTTCACTTTTTTGGTCCAAACATCCAAACATCTGGGGTTTATAATTAGTGTGAGACTTTGGAGCGAAACGTGAGACTCGTCCACGAATCTGCTTCTCTCTTGATAAGTGAGAAGGAGGCCAAACTTAGACTTCTGTCCAACTGCTGAGGAAGGAAACTAAACTAATGTTCCAGTTGGGAAAAAAAAAGAAAGAAGAAAGAAAGAAGCAACTGCAGGGTCAGTGCTAAAGGTCAACCTCCTGTCCTCTCCCATCACTCACCTTTGTGATTTTTGTCTTTTGAATACAGCTTTTTCTTTTTCTTTTTTGCCGTAAATGTCATGAATGTATTATATTCTTTCTGTGATCCTGTTGTTCACGGTTCTCTAATCAGATTTCACTAATCAGATTTCAAATGATTTTCTCATTAGTCTCCTCAGCTTCAGGGGTCCCGACATCGCAGCTTATCTGGTTTTCCCTCCGTCACATGGCTCCTTCAATCATCTCTACAGACGCCACTTTCCTCAAACGTTAAAAACGCCTGGCTTCCTGGCCTCCCAGCCTCCTGGCCTCGCTCCTTCTGAATCCTGTAAATTCCCGGTGATGTAATACGGGCGAAACGCTCCACGTTTAGGTTGGTTCCTTCACGTCCAGCATGGGGGGGCTCCTGGGTCCCGTTCAAGATGCTAAAGTGTTTATCCTCAAAGCACGACGCTTTAATGTACACAACATGCCATTCCCATTTACGGCATCATCCCTGTAAGCTGGGAAAGCCTGAGACACGACCAGAACAACCGAAACCACAGAGCACATGGATGATGGAGGCGGAAAGCTGCTTCAGCGGCTTTAAGCCGTCTGTAAATCCCTCAGGTATGAACCATCTCTAGACCTCTGGACTCCAACCAAAGCAACAACAACAACAACAAAAACAACAAAGTGCTTCTCTGCTTTTCTTTCTTTTCTTTTCTTTTTTTTTTTTTTTTAAATATTTGCTTATTTTTCTGAAACCATTAAACCCAGTAGTCATCAATCAGCTCCAAACAAGCATTTCAGTCATAAAAGGTTCAAACGAGGGGCTTTAAAGGGAGTCAGTGACGGAGGACCATGTGGACTGAAGCTACCTCAGCTTGCTTGATGATTGTTTGGTGATTTTTGTCTTCCCAGCTATCATTCACACTCTCATTCTCTCCCCGTCCTCCTTACCTCAGAAAAGCTGAAAGAAGTGAGCTCCCTGCTGGCCAAGACAGGCTGTAAGGTTCTGCAAACTTACCTCGCTGATTATGTCCTTCTGTTATAGTGACATCTGATCCAGTCCACGTCCCCATTGGCTGAGGCCTGCTGTTGGAGGTGAGGCCAGTCCAGCCAAGGGACAGAGTCCATGTCTTCACTGCCCCCCACAACTCCTCCTCTCTGCAGCGGTGCTCAATAAGGAGATGGAAAGGTCGAATGCTAAGGAGGGAGTCTCAAGTTTGGTGAAGGCAACATTCACAGGATGCTATTCTGGGCCGCTACATTAGGCAAGCAAGTTTAGCCCGAGGCTGAGATGAGAGTTGGATGTCAGCGGGACTACAGCAGGTGGTGTTTCTGATGAAAACATGACCACAAGAGGACAAAAAAAACTGTCAATTAAGCAGAAAAACACACTGAAGCAGCTCTTTGGTTCCAACAAGGAGGAAAAATATCAATAAGTACAAGATGGTGAATGATTCAGGGAGTGTTTTATTCAGAAATGTGTTCTAAATGTAAAAATAACTGACTCTGAATTTAATGTTTGAGCCCAAAACAGACACTGTCCGATGTCTACGATGGGCAGGTCTAGATAGAGTCCAAGTAAGACATGACCCTGGACCAGAGGATGGATGGATGATGGATGGAGAGATAGGTGGATGATGGATGGATGGTGGGTGGATAAATGGTGAGAGATGATGGATAATAGATAAATGATGGACAGATGGATGATGGATGGATGGATGGAAGATGGATGGATGGATAAATGATTAGGGATGATGGATAATGGGTAAATGATGGATGGGTGGATGGATGATGGATGACGAAGGTGGATAATGATGGATAGATAATGGATGGATGGATGGATGGATAAATGATGGATGGTTGACGATGGATAAATAATGGATAATGATGGATGGATCATGGATGATGGATGACAATGGATCATTGATGGATGGATGCTGGATGGATGGATAGTGGATGATGGATGGGTTCATGATAGATGGATGGATGGATGATGGACGGATGATGGATAGATGGATGAATGCATAACAGATGATGATTGATGGATGGATAATGGATACATGATGGATGGAAAATGGATGGATAGTGGATGATGGATGGATGATGGATGGGTGATGGATGCATGACGGATGATGATTGATGGATGCATGATGAGTGGATGGATAATGGATGGATGATGGGTAGATGGATGGATGTTGGATGATGGATGCATGATGGATGGATGGATAATGGATGGATGATGGGTAGATGATGGATGGTGGATGGATATATCTGATGCCATATCAGATGGTTTCACAGAAAATCATAATGCTCAGTTTAATTTCAGTTCTTAATTTCTGCTTATTTTAGTAAAGTTATTTAAAGTTCTGTTTTCCTTAATTATATTGAACAGTAGATCACTATTTTATCAACTGTCTTAATATAAATCCTATAAAATAAAATACAAATAAAGAATAAAAAAGATGAAATCAAAACATAAATAAAATATATAAAAAATAAGCCTAAGAAATAAAATAACTAAATGAATAACATAATTTACTTAATAAGAACAAATAAACTACAGATAAAAAATAACAAATCCAAAAAGGAAAAGGAAAATATAAACAAATAAATACAAGAAAATAAAATATAATATAATCAAATAATATAACTAAAAAAATGATAAAAAATACTAAATAAATACATTTGAATACATCAAAATAAAAAAGATAAAATAAAATAAACCCAACAATAATGAAAGAAAAGAAAAACAAATAAATACATTTGAAAATAAAATAAATAAGATAAAGTGAATTAGTGGAATTGAAATACACTTTTATTGTATGTGCTCAACACCTTATCTGCTGGTTTCACAGAAAAGACTTTTAAGGGTAATTTTATTTCTTAATTTCTGCTTATTTTAGTGAAGTAATTCAAAATCGTCATTTCCTTTTTTTTTCTTACAAACTTGTATTGCATTAAACATGTCACTGTTTTATCTGTTGTTTCAATATAAATCTGAATCAGTTTGATACAATTTAACTGTCAAACCTAAACAGGATGCATGAATGAATTTTTATTTTTTTTTCAAAGTGTTTTGCAGTTAAATCTGAACAGCAGACTGGATCTGATCTGAGAACTGGTCCCAGGGATCCTGAGTGGACTTCAGATGTCCTGCAGGGGGCGCTACGGTCACAGGCTTTAGGACACTGGTCACCTGCGTGTGGGAGTGTCACGTATGGAGTCACGAAGGTCATAAAATTAAATTCAGTTAAAATAAATTGAAGAACTACATGACATAAGATTAAAATTGAAATAAAATAAGACTAAATTTAAAAAATATAAAATAAATAAATAAAATGAAAGCATAAATAAATAAGTTTAAGCAATGAATCAGCTCAAATGAAGAAAAAAAAACTAAAATAAAATAAAAACAAATAAATAAATTTAAGGACTAAGATAAGATAAGATGAAATAAAATAAAAACAAATCAAAACATGAATAAATAAATTAATTTAAGAACTGCATAAGATAAAATAAAATACAAATAAAATAAACTGAAATAAAGAAAAATACATTTAGGAACTGCATAAGATAAGACAAAATAAAAAAATAAATTAAAAACAAATAAATTTAAGAACTAAATGTGATACCGTAAAATACAAATAAAATATAAAAAAGAATAAAAACATAGATGAATATATACATTTTAAGAACTAAATAAGATAAACTCAAAATGATATATATGTATATGTATATGTGTGTGTGTGTGTATACACACACACACACATATAACTAAACTAAAACGACCCCTAAATATTTAAATAAAAATAATAAAATAAAACAAAATAAACTAAATGAATAAATTTTAAAAAATAAGGTGTGAAACTGAAAATCGAAGATTACAACGATTGACTGTCCATGACTTAAAGAAAACGAATACACTATAATACTCAAATGGTTAAATTTTATTTGAACTTATCAATCGTCTGAGTCACTTAAAACTGCACATGAACCAAAAACACCTTTGGAGAAAGTCTAACTGTCTTTAAGAAGCATCAATGAAGCACTAAAGTCACGAAATATGAACCCCTCGCAGTCCTTCTTTAACCCAAACCCATGATAAAGCCATGATAAACCCATGATAAACTCATGATAAACCAATGACAAACCCATGATAAACCAATGACAAACCTATGATAAACTCATGATAAACCCATGATAAACTCATGATAAACTCATGATAAACCAATGACAAACCCATGATAAACCCATGATAAACCAATGACAAACCCATGATAAACCCATGATAAACTCATGATAAACCAATGACAAACCCATGATAAACCCATGATAAACTCATGATAAACCAATGACAAACCCCTGATAAACCCATGATAAACCCATGATAAACCCATGATAAACCAATGACAAACCCATGATAAACCCATGATAAACCCATGATAAACCAATGAAAAACCCACGATAAACCAATGAAAAACCCATGATAAACCAATGACAAACCCATGATAAACCAATGACAAACCCATGATAAACCAATGACAAACCCATGTTAAACCCATGATAAACCAATGACAAACCCATGATAAACCAATGACAAACCCATGATAAACCCATGATAAACCCATGATAAACCAATGACAAACCCATGATAAACCAATGATAAACCCATGATAAACCCATGATAAACCCATGATAAACTGATGATAAACCAATGACAAACCCATGATAAACCAATGAAAAACCCATGATAAACCAATGAAAAACCCATGATAAACCAATGACAAACCCATGATAAACCCATGATAAACCCATAATAAACTCATGATAAACCCATGTGTAGTGGCGGGGCGTGGTTCTGTTAGCTGCAGAGGAGAGGTGAAGCTGTGGCTCAGGAAGCAGCACCTGAGAGGCACTGACTGATACACCTGCAATGCATGTCCCAATCAATCTCCCTCTGCTTAAGCTGCAGCACTCTGGCTCTTGGGGTGGGTGTGTGGGGGGTGAGCAGGGTGTGCAACCAGGGCAGTAGTGAGACTTGTGTTTGTGGTTGCTCTGTAAACAACAACAACGTGAATAAAAAAAACATAAATCTGAAGTGCTCTTGTTGGGTGTTTGCATTGACTTGGACCCTAGTAGCAAGGAAAATGTTAAACCATGATAATACCATGATAGACTCATGATAAACTTAAGATGAACCCATGATAATCTCATGATAAACTCATGATAAACCCACAATAAACCCATGATAAACTCATGATGAACCCATGATAAACTCACAATAAACTCATGATGAACCCATGATAAACTCATAATAAACTCATGATGAACCCATGATAATCTCATGATAAACCCATGATAATCCCATGATAAACTCATGATAAACCCAC
>JBAMYA010000021.1:1129161-1152737 GCA_037176975.1 Arrhamphus sclerolepis | reverse complement strand
ATTCCACCTTAAAGCAGCTGCTCTCCACCTCAGTTATTCCACTTTCTGATGTCAGAACTGAATCAAACGTTTCCTCACAAACGTTCTGGTTAGACGTTCATGATCGTTGTTGCATGTTCTCGGTTTTAACCCGCCTTGAGTTTCACAGGTTAGATGTTTTTGAATTTCCTTCACATCAGATTTTTAAAAGATATAATTCACGTTTGCTCTAGTCGTGTATTTCCAACGGGACATAGCGCTCCGTTGCACACTTCCATCGTCCTCAAAATGAACTCTGGCGACTCCAGTGAGTCAGGAAGCAACATGATGGAGGCGTCTGGGCCACTGGCTCTCCTGTGGCTGTAATAATGGCTTAACATATGGACAAGTAATTTGTGTGTGTTCCTCTATTTTCACTGTGTCTCTTCCCCTAATTGAAGAAATTCATTACCCTTCTGAGGACATTGAGTTTGAGCTCCACTGCTCCCGTGACAAAGGCCTGTTGTAAAATAAATGGACTAAGACATATTGTACAGAGGTTTTTTTTCTTTCCATGATGCTAAATAGTGGAGGAGTATTTGGAGATTTGTTTTCAGGGGGGATTAAAGATCAAAGATCAGTTCAGGGAATGACTGATGTAATAACAAAGCACACTAAAGGATAAAAGAGACATTGAATGGCACCATCTTCTGCAGTGAGTTTCCATTACAGTCCCTCAGGTCAAATATGTCTCTACCAAAGACGGTAACGTGATCCTATCGACAATTTTGAAAACTGACGTTGAAGCTCCAACAATGAGAAATCCAGATGAAGTGCTTGTCTTGTAAAGAACAAAAGAAGAGGGACACATGGGTTGGGGAGCTACCTCTTTGAGCAGCACCACCCATCATGTCCCTAAGGACAGTTGGATTAGGACTCGTGAAAACGCTTTGGGGTTTTAGTCGACAGCGAAGATGTGAATGGATGAAGTGAAACGTTACACGTGAAGCACAAAGACATATTGTTCCCACAACGGGAGCTTCTGAGGTATGAAGTGGAGTTTAGGACGCTCTTCGGAGGACTTCCAGGATGTTTGGTTATCTGAGAATGTAAATGAACTGAGACGCCATGTGGCTTCATGCTGTGGTCAGGTAGGCGGACACGACTCTTTATGACGTCTCCCACAACTCTGATGCAAAGTCTTCAACTTCAAGATAAAATAAAGACATTAAGAAATGTTTCAGCCACGAGTTTGTCTTGATGACAGGGCGGAAGCACATGGAGGCCCAACTCTGCTAACTCAGACTGGATGGAGACCATCAGTCACGCTAAGCAGCGAAGCTTTTTCAGAACTCTGGTCGTCTTTTGTGTTGCTTCTCATCCACACAGAAAAGCTAAGCTTCATTATAATAGAGTGTAACCATGTGGCCACAGATCTGCTCTCACAAATCCAGTCTGGCTGCTCCGTGAAGCAGTAAAAGTGGTTACAGGACAACATCAAAACAGCTTTAGGGTGTAAAGTTGAGCACAGCAGCTGCAGACTTTTGAAAGGATTAATGAGCAATAAATGCATAACGTGAAGAGTCCAATATTCTTCATCTTCTGTAAATCCCCAGAGAAGCTGAGCTTTTAAATTAGACGAGCACCTGTTCAAAGTCCTTCAAAAGGACGTGACATTGTGAGTGTTATTTGTGATTGTACAAGAAAATTACAATTTTTATGAAAAGAAGTATGAAATTTGAGATTTTATGAACTTTATATTTCAGGAACTAGCGGGAAACGTAATAGCTGGTTGAGAAAGTGAAGAAAACTGGTCCATTAAGGGTAACCTGGTGATAATGTTGCCCAGGATGAAATACAGTTTGACACCCTTCTTCTAATGGCAATGAGCTAAAACAGGAAAAAAAAAGCTTCCTCTCTTTTAAAGTCAGACGTGGACAAATAAAAGTTTGTCTTTTTCTAAACTGCTTGTAAATATCTGGTTGCAGCTGCACATCTCAGTCCAGCGCAACAGCCCGCTGAAGCTGTAAAACTGCATTCTAATACAAAAGCATTTTTAAGTGGAGCTGACAAGGAACTCCAGAAAATTTGCATGCTTGTAACGTAATAATAGGGGGAACCGTGATTAGAGCGAGAGTTAATTACACGAGACAAGACTGGAGACTCGACACCACAAAATCTTCCAAACCACACGAGCTTTTCCCACCGCATCGTCAAGATGTGGGCCGTCGTTTTTAAGAACTAGTTTCAAGCTACAAGCCCAAATAAATGCTAGGGGATATTTGTGGCCTGAAGGTTAAATGTGATAGGCTGCATGCGTGCCAAAGACAGCTCTCGATTTAAAGAGCACACGTGAAAACAATTCAGCTGATTTAAGTTTATACAGAGAAATAACACGTCATTAATTTCACAAAGTATCAAAAGATCTGACGGATAAAACGTGTTCAAAATAGCAATTAGTGTCAGAACGCAGAAACCAACTCAGAGACGGGCTGAAAGGTGAAAATATGAACAACAAAAGCAAGCAGGAAACAGAAAGAGCAGAAATCCACAAAGACAAGGATGCAGCACTCAACAAACGAGTCTAATGAGTGAATGATGCGATACCGGTGTAACAACCCAGATGTGAGGGTAAATAAATGCACCAGGAACAAAGCTGGATAACAACAGGTGCTCTTGTGGGATGTTGCAGATGAAAGGGGACCGTTGGGACTTGTGGTGCTCCAAGCAGACGGTTTAATGTCATCCAGTGTGAGCAGTCTGACGACGACTGGGGTCAGCCTGTCAGTGCTCAGACCATGTGTCGCACACTGCGTCAAATTGGTCTGCAGGGCTGTTGTCCCAGAAGAAAGCGTCTTCTAAAGATGATGCACAAGAAAGCCACAAACAGTTCGCTGAGGACAAGCAGACTAAGGACATGGATTACTGGGTGCTGTGGTCTGATGAGACCAAGATAAAACTTATTTGGTTCAGATGGTGTTAAGCGTATGTGGCGGCAACCAGGTGAGGAGTACAAAGACAAGTGTGTCTTGCCTACAGTCAAGCATGGCAGTGGGAGTGTCATGTTTTGGGACTGCATGAGTACTACGGGCTGTGGGGAGCCACGGCAGTAAAATAGAAATAGCAGTGTAGTCCATGTCAGAACTGGACAAACACGAAAGTATCAGTTTTCAGACTACATTTTGGATGATATCAGATTGTAAATAAATGGATGAAGCGATCAAACCTCTAATCAGCCCACCCAATCAGGAGTTAGAACGGAAAAAAAGCTTTTTCCTGGCAACCCTTCCAAACAACTACTCTTCAGTCTTTTTCACATATTCTGTCATGAACTTTAACATTTAACATGTTCAGTGAAGCAGGTGGGCTCTGAGATGCAGCTCTTGAGTTTTTCTTTGTCACTTTCTGAGCATCGTATGGTAGGATCGTGTGTTAAACTTGTTTTGACAAACTCCTCCTGGTAAGATTGACAGCTGTCTTAAATGTTTAACACTGAACTTCACATTGTTTGGAAGTGGTCTTATGCTTCTTTCCAGATTGGTGCAACAGCACCAAATGCTTATGCTTTGGTCTGCACACCTGCTAATGATCAATTTAGCAGGGGCTGATAGTTAGCATAAACTTATGGAAGCAGTAAGTACTATCAGCATGATTTTTTTTCTGCTATACAGATAATGTCACAGTTATTCGGTAAAGTACTCAATAAAACATCAAATTAGATGAGTCATGACTGTGTCTGGTTTGCATTTTCTCTTCATTGCTACATGTATGAATTGTTGCTTGTGGCTCGTTTCACATGCCGCTGAAATGGGTAAGCTTACACCAGAGCCTGGCATCGCTGCCTCCTCAGATCACGCTCTGTGGTTTGGTAGCATTCGCTTGTTACCCGTCGTACATATGCCAGCGTGCACTTATCACCCCTGGTAGTGATCTGTTCTCGTCTTCGTGAGGCGCTGACACAGCCGCTAACACTCTGCATCACACAGAAATCAGCCATGACAGCATGTAGAATATTAAATCTGAAAATCTGTTCTGCACACGTCAGCACCACGGTGCCCGCACAGTGTGGAGAAAGATTTCTCTGGTTGAATCTTAGAAACCAAATTCCTCATTTAATTCAAATTTGGAAAAATTCCTCAAAGCATCTCAGTGCTGTCGACTATTACATTGCTGAGTGGATGGAGCTGCATTTTTCTTTGATGAGAAACAGTGTTTGTAGTGGAACGAAGTCACCTCTCTGGGTTGGTGAGGAGAACCATAACAGTGTGTTTCCCTGCCATCTTTGAGGCCCTGCTTGGAAACCGAACACCACCTGTGTCTCATGGTTAATGCAGAACATGGAAACAGTTAGCAGAGTTCAGGCGAAAGCTCTCTGATGGATGTGCCCAGCGTGAGGGCCAGTAGCAGAGGAGAAAGCAGAGGTGGAAGCCCAAGGAAACATCAGTGTCTAAACATTTTCCTGGTTATACTATTGTTCTTGGCCACAGCCGGTGGAATCCAGGCCACATACGTCCAAAAAGTGCAAGGATATACATTTGTTCAGTGGGACCTGTGATGCACATCTTCTGCAGAATGAAAGGTGCAGGGCAGCTGGAAAACAGCAGCATCTCCTGATTGCTCTCCCAGATGTTGGTGGATTTATGCAATGCAGTCTAAGGTGGAACATTTGTTATCTGCACGTTTACATTCTCCTTACCTTCACTAATGTCACTTGAAGGCCCACAGATATTGAGAAACAATGCACAGAAAGTTAGTTTGTGTCTGAAATACATGTCTTCATTTAGGAAGGAAATAAAATGGTCCCAAGCTTTGCAGAAATAATGGGATTTTCATATCACACTCAATCCTTGAAACCATAAACTAGAACTTCGATTCAATTTAATTCAGTTTTATTTATATAGCATCTATTTACAACAAAGTTGTCTCCAGGCGCTTCTGAGAAACCCAGATCATGACCCCCGAGCACATGGCAAAGCCTAACAGCGGCAAGAAAAAACTCCCTCTTGGGAAGAAACCTTTAGCAGGACCTGGATCAGTTCTAGGGGGGACCCCCCTGCTGATAGCCAGCTGGGTAAAGGAAGACATGAGGAGGGAGACAGGACAGAGAGGATGGACAGAGAGGGGAAAGGGACAAAAATATATAAATATGTGGGTCGGCCACATCAGCAGACATCCCTCAGTGGCATCCAGTCCACAGATGCAGGTCGACACCAGGGTGGTCAGAAGATGGAAGGTTTGGGAGGCGAGGGGGGGCACAACATCACCATGACAACAGCTGAAAAAAAGGAGAGAGAGCAAGACTACGGAAGATAGACAACGGTGATTCTGTTAAGTGATTCAGGGCAAAGAAAGACATAATTAAAAGTTAAAGTTGTGATTTTCTTTATATCAACTACAGATGAAGGTGTTTGATTTAGGCCAGAGGTGTCAAACTCTATTTGATCCCAGGCTACATCATCACCATGGTTACCATTAAGGGGACAGTTATTCTTATATTCTCTATTTCTGCTATGTTGTCAGTTTTAACTTAATCCTTAATCCTGAACTTAATAACAAATTAAAATGTTTTTTTTAACATAAAATCTCAATTTTCACAAAAAAATTTCATAAATTTGCGACTTTTATCAAAAAATTGAAGCTTTTGTATTAAAATCCAAACATTTTTTGGGTGAAAAAAAAAAAGATCAACTTTTTTGCAACAATAATTAATGATAATAATAATAAATCTCTTTTTTAATTCAGCAACATTTTTTTGCTAACTGCAACTGGACAACAGCACCTTAAGAGGACCTTAAGAAGAGAAGCCATTTCATAAAGATGAAGAGCCAAAATTCCTCCACAACAAAGTGAAAAACTGATAAAAGTCACACAGAAACATCTACTTGAAGCTGCTAAAGCTGCAACTAAAAAGCAAAACCAAAGATAACCTAAAGAATTAAGAGGGGGTACTAGCTTCCTCATGACTGCAGAAGTCTAAAAACACATTTTAACTGCTGTAAACTGATAAAAAAAATCATTCAAACCCTGCTACTGTCTTAAGGGCTTGTTTCTCGTATTTTGGTAAAGCTACAGCTATGGAAAGCTTTTAATCTGCCAATTTCAATGATCTTTAATAGCCAATTTTACAAAAATTCAAACTACTTGTGCGTGTACAACTTATATAGATATGTTTGGAAGCGTTCAGGATTGCTTATTTTGGCGTGGAGAGTTAGAAGGTATCCAGAAGAGCTCAGCAGCGCGCTCAGAGACGCCATAAAACAGCCTGAGACAGCCCAGTAAAACGTACAGGTTGGAAGTCTGCTGTAGGTGGATGGAAATACCTCTCAGTCCTGGAAAAGTTGAGGAATGTGTTGAAAGATATTCTGACACTCCAGGGACACAGAAGCCTGACAAAGACCTGGTAATTAACATTTTCTTGCTGATTTGCCTCTGGGATAATAAGTAAAATAAATGTCGGATTTGAGCGCAGAACTGCTCTGTAATCTCTGGAGAGCGACTTCCAACCGTTCAGACGACTTACTGATTCTGGTTCTGGCTTCGTTCAGCTGCTCTCCAACTCCTCTGGCCTCAGCTGATCTGTAGAAAAGAATCCAGCAAAGAATCGAGTAAATAAACTGAACTGAGCGTGTGCAAAACATCAGGGAAAATGAAACTGGTGAAGTTAAAGCCCATTCACCTTTTATTAAAACTCTACCAGTTTCAACTCGGAATACTGTTTCCATGTTTGTATGTCCAACTCTAATCCCAAATAAGTTGGGAAACCGAGTAGAAGGCAAATACAAATTGATATGTAATATAGATAATAATAAACCCATATATTATTCAATCCCATCTTCAGTCACTCCTGGAGAAATCAGCCCTCTCTGAAACTCTGTAGTGTCGCCAAGTTTCGTCATTCAAACTTTAAACGGGTCATGACACCTTGGACTATAGCAAACTGGAGCTGTGATTTGTTGAAATTTACAGTCTTTAAGGAGTCGCGATGTAAGTTTTTATAATCTTTAATTGTTGATGTTGGGGACTCTTCATGAAGAAGTAAAAGGGCCTACTTTCAACATGTGATACTTTTCTATACTCTACTATTCTGTTTTTATTTACTGTTCTTTTTTTTCCTTTTTTTTCTCTTTCTTTTGTGTGTGTGCATATATGCTGTGGTTTAGTGTCAAGATTGACAAAAAAACCTTTCAACCTTTATATGCAATTTGATCTTGCAGTGATTTCCTAGTGCACAGGTGAGAGTGTACTTTAGTCCTCTTGACAGTCTAATCTAACAAACTTTATTTGAACATGATTCTGTCAGAGGACTAAAAGAAGAAGAAAAGGCCAATAAAAAAATAAAAAATAAAAAATGCAAACAGCAAACAAAAAACAACAGTGCAACACATTAAGACAGGCAAGGACAAAGGAAGTGACTGTAGTATGTGTTGTAGATAATGTATTGATGTTCATTTACTGTTTAGATCGCACATGGATGTGTTGCGTGTAAAAACCCGTCCTCCTGGTGTCTGACCTCTGCTTCAGTATTCTCTTATTGTCTTCGATGGTTTGATGCTCCTCGTGGTCTCTTATGAAGCTCTCAAAGGCCTCTTGTTTCCCCATAGACAGCTGTGCACCTGCAAGAAAACAAACAAGTCATAAAGTTTGTTTGTTCTAATAATAAGAAGCTCTTGATTTTATGTTTTTTTTTAATATACACTTTCATATGCAGCTCAGAATTATACAGGATACATGGAGTTTAGTCGTTTGTTTAGGTTGTTCAGGTACTAATCTTTGAACACGTGACAGAGTAGGGTTGTCAAACTCTATATCATCCCGGGCCACATCATCACCATGGTTACCATTAAAGGGCCGGATTATTCTTTGCTTTCTCAACCAGCTATGTTGTCAAGTTTCCTGCTAGTTATTGGACTTACATTTTTCTAGGTTTTCTCTGACTTAAAAAGTTAATTTTGCTGCAAAATGGCGACTTTTGAATAACCACATCCTTTTTTGTGAAAATGTGCATTTCAAAATGTCTCACAAATCGCAACCTTTATCAAATATCTGAGAATTTTGCACTAAAACTCCAGACTTTTTCTTGTAAAAATAAAAATCACAAATTCAAAAAAAGTTCACTTTTCACTTGTAGAAAAAAAAAACATATTGTTGTAAAATTGTAAATTTTGCAGAATTTAAGCCTTTTTTTTCAACAGTCACAAATGTCACAAAATTGTGACCTTTTAACTTAAAATTACATAATTCTTTTGCAGCATTTTGACACATTTTTTCCCCTCCTATTTCAACTTTTTGTCCTAAAATGATGAATTGTTATTTTAAAAAAAGTACATTTTTACAAAAATTACGAGTTTTGACAATAATGACCACCTTTTTCTTGTAAAACCTTTTGCAAACAAATACTAAATTCTGACTTTCTGACATAAACCCGCAGCTCTCCACCTCAGTTATTCTAATTTTTGGTGTCAGTACTGAAGCAAACAGGCAAATACATTGCAATTTCCTCAGAAACATTTTAGTTGTAAATATATAATTGTTTTTCTATGTTCTTGTGGGCCAGATAAAATGAAGTGGTTGGCCGGATTTGGCCCGCGGGCCTTGATTTTGATACGTGTGATAGAGGCAGACAGCTAACATTTGAATAATAATCCCCTACCCCCATAAAAATGGCCTTCCTTACAATAATGCGTGCCTGTCAAACCACTGAAACAAATCTCCTGTATATGGGAACAACGTTTTCACTTCCTGGACTTGAGTCTGGCAGCCAGATGTGGAGCTGATATCACTGCATCCCACTTATGACCAAGTGAAAACAAGAAAAACTATTAGGCTCTTGGTGAATGAACACAAGATAACAAACAAAAGCATAAACAGCAATTCTGCAACATGTCAGCATTCTACAGCGGATGCCCCCCTGCTGGACTGAGGCAACACAGGAAACTGCAATCGTGAAGCCATTATCCCACTGGCCATTACTTTTTTATAAGCTTGTAATATTACTTAATGAGCATTTTTATTAAAGTTGCATACATCTGCTTCGAATACTGTATTTTCACCATGAAACGACATATTATCGCGTGATCAGTTTGTGTTGTCAGTTATTGCTTTTCAGCCACTAAAATGACTTCCCAGGAATTAGTAAAAGATAAGAGTTAAAAACAAGAGCACGCTTCAGAGTCCTGTAACACAAACCAGATTCACTCCAGCCTAGGAAAATCCAAAACCTCACAACAATTTCCAATAAATTCCAGCGTCATTAGTGTGGAGAATGTGGACTTTTGTAAGAGCGCTGGGCACTGGCTCATGTGAGACTCTTGGATAGAAAGAGACTTTGTTACTTCATTTTTGGAAAGTCCTGACGAAAAGAGCCGGCGTCTCGAAGACATCTGTAGAGCCAACCTCAACAAGTCAGACTGAGGGTTTGAGGGGAACCATTCAACTTCAACATTCCAGCAATATCTAAGCGTGATATTACACTCCCCAAAACATGCTCCAAAAATCTCTTATGTCCCTAAACAACCAAACAAATCAATGAATAAATAAAATCTAATATTTCAAAACGTAGCTGGGTGAATAGAAGAGGTAACAAATATGGGGAAATGTTTTTGTGTGGAGACAGGCTGTCTGTTGGCATAAGGATAAAATGTGTTTATCATCCATTTTTGTTCATAAAGAATGTGCGTGACTCATTGCTTATAATCATGTCCTCACAAAAAAGCACATTGTTTGCTAAACTTTCTGCAGAGGTTGTATTCAGATACGCTGTTATCAAAAGATAAACTGTCCTCATATCTTGCTGCACTTGTTCATAAATAAAATTCATGCTTTAGATTGTGAGTCAACCCTTGAGACCGCCCCGAGGTGGAGAAACTGTTTCCTGTGAAACTGTTTGCTATATATAGAGTCTATGTTAACATCCAATAAATGAGAATTTCATATACAGCAGCATACGAGGAGGCAGCATGGAGGAGGGACTGACAGAGGGACAAAGACTGGAGGAGGAGACTGAGACAAAGAGACTGGGACAGAATGGGGTGCGGGACAGACACTGAGACAGATAAGGAGACAGGTTTCTCGGACTGAGACACAGATTGGGTCAGGATCTAAGACTAGGACTGAGGTGACACTTAGAGGTGGGGCTGGACCTGGTTCAGGGACTGGACCAGGAGTCAGAGTAGAACAGGTGGGTCTGGGTCAAAGGACGGGTCAGCGAGTGGAACTACAGTTGAAGAGCTTAAGACTGAGACAGACACATCCTGGACTCAGGCTGGAGTGCCAGGCCACGTGGATGCTATACATCAGGGATGTCAAACTCTGATCTATCATCACCATGGTAACCACCAAAGGGCTAGTTATTCGTTACTTTCTCAACCAGCTGTGTTGTCAGTTTTCCAGCTTGTTCCTGGATTTGGTCTAAGATAATGTTTCTTGAGAATATTCTGATTCCTCTGTAAAATATTAGCTTTCTCAACATTTTGACATAAAATTACAACATTCATACAATTGTAAATCTTGTATAATTTCAACTTTTTGTCCTAAAAACATACTTTTTTGTTTCCTTTAAAAAAAGAGGAATTTTACAAAATTGTAACTTTTGTTGCTAAATATAGTCAAACTGCGACTTTTGTGGAATTGTGTTGTTTTTTTTTTTTTTGTAAAATAGCAACTTTGGCAAAATTGTGACATTTTGAGGAAAAGTTGCTACTTTTCATCATAAACTAGTTGATTAACGGTCTCTTGGCTGCTCTCATCTCAGTTATCCTGAGTTGTGCTGTCTATAGCAAACCAAAAGGACAGTTGCTCTGAAAGCCAGATAAAATGCAGTGGTGGGCCAGATGTGTCCCACGGGCCTTGAGTTTGACACATGATCTACATGGTTTTACAGCAAACTGCAGACAAAGCTAAAGCCTAAGTCAAAGGTAAATTATACCAAGTCCCCCAACGTTGATAATGAGCGACATCAGTGACTCAACTCAGCTCCCCTTCATGGGTTCTTGAAGAAAATGGACACCGGTGACACTAACAATGTGCTCTTGTCTCTATCTGTGAGCTGGAGAAACTAAAAGCCTGAACAAAAGAATATATTATGGAAAGACCAGAGTCAATAAGACAACACTCCATCAGCGTAAAAAGGTTTCCATGGAAAGTTCAATTTATTCTTAAAGTTAATCATCTTGGGATAGCAATTAGCCTCAGTGTAATCAGAGAGGCTGCTGGCTCCAGAATCACAAACCTCAGATTAAATCTAAATTTAAACATATATAAACATCCAGTAACCAAGAAAAATGGCAAGAAAACATTGTACATTTGTTTTGAATTAGAACAGAATAAGGAGCAATAACTTAATGTACAAATAGTTTGGTAATGTGCATAACAAAAACCAGGTACTCCAGATGTGAAACATGATGAGTTTATCAGTTGACTGTTCCTCTGATATTCTGCACACACAATATTTTATTTATTTTAGAGAGCTGTAGGACACCAGTGTCAAATGTATAAACAACGTTTATGGGCAGAAAACATTTGTGCACCTTTTCCCTCAGGCACGCTGGTATTTGTAAAGGAAGAATATGCGTGAGAATATTTGTAGCTCTCTTGTTTGTTTGTACATGAAGCATACAGAATGGATGTGGGGTTTCTACCTTCATCTGTGAGAACCTAAAGAGTTTCATGTATCTGACTCCAGAACATAAAAATGATCTGATCTGCTGATGTCGATTCAGGGTCTAATGCACTGAATTAAACCCAAAATTTCAGAATTAAAATCTAAAATCTGAGAATGACTTTGACATCAGAGATGTTGCTGAAATACGTGCCAAATCAGCGCCATGTCAATCAACAGTAGAGGAGGCGGGACATAGCTGAGATCTAGCAGCTCAGCTGGGAGGGGCTGCCTGTCGAGGATTGGTCCAATTATTTTGGAACAGGGCAGGTCTCATTGCAGCTCCCCCACCCCCTGCTGGTTGAGAAGAGTAACGAGTCATGTTTTCAGTTAGTCCCGAAAAGTCCCCAATAACAGCAGAAAAAGTTGCTAGACTTGTCATGAGTCGCTTTTTTCTTTTAAAGGAGTCACCAGAGGGTCTGATACTCGCTAAATAGAGATAAATATACTAAGTTAGCAACTCTGCACTTAGCAGAAGTTTCATGCTCTGATGTTGACATATGAAATGCTGAGTCATTCAGTTGCCAATGACCAGTGTAAAAAGGCCCCGCCTCCTCTGCTGTTGATTGATGTGGCGCTGATTTGACACTCATTTCAGAATTGCAACCTCAAAAAGGAAAAGTGCAACTGAGACAATTTGAAAACAGAGATGGATTTGGTGTCGGACCTCTTCCACAACAGAATGGACAGGATTGAAAAAAAATGACCTAAATTAGCTAATGTATATTCTGGTTTAGGAGTGATGTAATCTCTGTTAACATCGAAGTTTATGATTCTGGTGAAACATTGGGGGCATTGAGGGTAGACATGAGTACCATGATGTCACATTATCCAAACACTTTTGATCCCCGTAAATGAAGATGCTGAAGAAAGAAAGAAAGAAAGAAAGAAAGAAAGAAAGAGAAAGAAAGAAAGAAGGGGCTCGATGATAATATTAGCCACGTATTAGATGACGTAGCTCAGTAGCTGACTAATGCATGTGGCACATCGTTTATCAGTGATTCCATAAAGCATCGCTCATCAGCGCTTCCATAAACGAGTGCTTCACTCACTTATCCTGGCTGGCTAGAGTTCAAACATGTGTTTGTTTTTAAACAGGAGGCCCTGCTATGCTAGCTTTATTAGCGCGCTGGGCACCAGCGCCTAGACATGTCAAAGTGGACTGGGGAAGCTGTGGTTAGGCCAGACAGGAGCTCAGTTTGATGAGCTCCTGGCTCGTATCCTTGAGGCCTGACGGCTACCAGCAAGCTTGTTAGAGGACTCAGGTTCATCGTCACACTGAAAACCAAAATGAAACAGGAAATGGCGAGATCAACGCTGCCACTGGCCTGGAGCAAAAACGCCTTCTTGTGCTTTCCTGTAGCATTTAAATCAAATGAATGCTTTTAAAAAAAAGGATACAGGCAATCAAAGTAAAGCTGCAATCTAAAGCTTCTGCATCTGAACACTCTTATTTTACGTTGCTATTATCTTCAAAAGTTTAGAAATGCAACACTTAGCCCAAAATCACGAGAAAGAGTCCTGTACACTTTTACTTAAAACACATATTATTAACACATTATCACCATGGTTACCATTAAAGGGCCCATTATTCTTTATTTTCTAAGACCAGCAATGTTGTCAGATTTCCCACTAGCTCCTGGACTTAGTCAAAAAACTAAAAAAAAAAAACCTTTATCTTTTGAAATATCACGTCCTTTTTGTAAAAAAAAAAAAAAACTAACAAAAAAAAAAACAACAATTTTTTTTATCATAAAATCTTGAATTTCACAAAAATCAAAATCTTTATCATAAAATTGAGACTTTTGTACTAAAATCCTGCGATAGACTGGCGAAATAGCGGGTATAGATGATGGATGGATGGATGGATGTACTAAAATCACTTTTTTTAATGTAAAATCGCAATTTATAAAAACAGTGACTTTTTTGAAAAATAAATCAAGATTTTTTATCTTACAATCATGAATGTCACAAAATTTTGAATTTAAAATTATACGTTTTTGTGGAAAATATCAACTATATGCAACATTATGAGCTAAAAAATACAACAGTCATAAAATTGCAAATATTGGATAATTCCTTTTTTTTTGTAAAATCTCAAATAGTTTGATTAAAAAAAAAGAGTACATTTTGCAAAAGTCATGATTTTTGACAAAAATTTGCTGCCATTTATTGTAAAGTCTTGCAAACGTTTGCTAAATCATGACCTTTTGACATAAACCAGCTTCTCTCCACCTCAGTTATTCCACTTTTTGAAATTTCCTCAGAAATTTTCTAGTTTCAAGTTTATGATCGTCTTTGCATGCTCTTGCGGGCCAGATAAAATGAAGTGGTGGCCCGGATTTGGCCCGTGGACCTTGAGTTTGACATGTGAGTCAAAAGAAATCAAGTAAATATGTAACTTGCTCTTATTCGACTAAAAACAAATAAGCCTTTGGCAGTAATTATACATTTTCATGGAGATGCTGCCTCTCAGACCAATGTTTGTAAATCCCATCAGGCCTGAATCGTGCCTCTGGTGTTTACACTCCAACATTCTTGGCCTCTGGTCTCTGCTTCATGTTTCAGAAAGCTTTACAGGTTTTAAACTCATCAGTTTTTCATGAGCAACAAATTACGGGTTTAATGCACACGGCTGTCTAAAGTTGCATCGCTGACATGACTGGACCGCGCCGACTGAGGTGTCGCCAGAATCCTAAACAAATGCAACCTTTGTGACATTTTGAAGAAATAAATGTCATGTGATGTCTAACTCTTCAGCAGCCTGTGAAATCCAGAAATCAGGAATTAGTTCTGGTCCACAGGCACCCACGACAAGCACACGGAGAATCTGCTCAGCCACAAGAAAGCTGCCCACATTCCAGCTGAGAGAGGTCAGCCATCTGTAGGCTTAACACCCCATCTATCATAGAATTATCACTTCTTCCAGCTCAGAAACGCTGTCACGTTTCACAAGTCTGTGAAAAGTCTGTCTGATTCACACCGTTTTATGATGTCCAGCAAACTGAGGCCACTTCTACAGCCTCAGTCGTAACCTCAGCTCTGACAAAGTTGGTGCACAAATGTAAACAAATCAAAGAATGCAATGATTTACAAACCTCACAAACCCATATTATTCTCACAATGGAACAAAATGCTTTTGTGATGAATGAGATTGAGGACTGTCTTGCTGAAAGAAAAGAAAAAAAAGCTTAATTTTTTCATAAAAAAGGGATTTATTTAATCAAATCTCAGATTTCTGTGATGAACTGGCGACCTGTCCAGGGTGGACCCCTGCCTTTCGCCCAAAGGTGAGCTGGGATAGACTCCAGCAGACCCCCGTGACCCTGCACAGGAAATAGCGGGTATAGATAATGGATGGATGGATGGAAATCTCAGATTTCTCAAAAATCACAACCTTTGTCATAAAATTGAGACTTTTCTACTAAAATCACATTTTTCATGTAAAATTACACATGATAAAATAAAAGAGGCTTAAGGCTTTTGTTCTAGGACTTTGAATTAAGACTTTTATAATTTAAAAAAAGTTGATTTTTTGTAAAACAGCAACATTTTGATGTAAAATTGCAAATAAATTTCAATAACAAAGAGTTTTTTGTACAATCACAAATGTCACAAAATTATAACTTAACTATTACAATAAATACATTTTTTTTTGTTGGAAAATATAAACTTTTTTCAAAATGCTAACATAAAATTACTAGAGCCATAATTAGCAGTTTTACGGCTATTAATTCTTCTCAGCAATAAAGTTTCCTTTCCAGGATTGCAGCATCTTCACCCTGTCTATCTTATCTCAGTCTCAGATCCTGAACGATCTTCTCTCTTCTCCTTTTTTCAGGTGTTGTCATGGCGATGTTGCGCTCCCCCTGCCTCCCAAACCTTCCCTATTCCGACCATCCTGCTGTTTACCTGCAGCTGTGGACTGGATGCCACTGTGGGATGTCTGCTGGTGTGACCGACCTGCAGTCTGACCCTCCGACCACCACATATTTATATATTTTTATACCAGATATTTGTATATTTCTGTACCTTTCCTTTCTCTGTCCTGTCTCCCTCCTCATGTCTTTCTTTATCTAGCTGGCTATCAGCAGATGGGTCCCCCCAATAACTGATCCAGGTCCTGATCTAGGTGACTTCCCAAGAGGGACTCTTTTCTTGCCACTGTTGGGCTTTGCTACGTACTTGGAGGTCATGCTTTTACATTTTTTTAATGCCCTACTGTGAATAAAATATTAGATTAAGAGCTCTTCAGGTTGTTTTTACTTCCATTTTACAGAAAACCCTTTTTTTTGTTCTTCAATACCAATAGCTCTAAGATGAAGAAAATATGCTCCTTGCACTTCTACTTAATCCCTCTTTTATGGAGAACCCTTACTGGAAATGTCTAACCCTTACTGGAAAATTCCTGGTGTATCTCACAGCACACCAGCAGACTGTTAAATGTCTATAAATGGCTTTCCTCTACAGAAGAATAAAGAAGGTGGAAATACCTTTTTTCATATGCTGTATGGCTCCATGGTTCATTGGCTGGGTTTCGACGTGTCGCTCTCTCATCTGCGGTGTTGTGGATGTTCGTCCTCCATGGTCTAGAGGGCAGGCAACCTCATTTCCCTCTTTCATCTCTGCCTTCGTGGACATTCGTTCTCCATGCTCTGCTGGATGGTTTTCCATGTTTCCTTCTCTCACCTGAGCCATCATGAACACGTGTCCTTCATGGTTTGAATAATGGATGTCCATGTCTTCATCTCGAAATGGAGCCACTGTGGTCACTCGTCCTCTGTGGTTTGAGGGAACGTTGTCCACATTTTCCTCTTTTAACTGGGACATTGTGGACGTGATGGAGACCCTCTGGGAGGACAAGCTTTGGCTGTGGATGACGCTGGCTCTCTGGGCAGCAGCATCGTCAGCTCTTTTCTTCTCCTTCTTCAGTATCTTCACTAGAATACCTGGGGGACAGAGTTAAAGAATCTGCTCTTTTTTATTTCAAGAAAGAGAATTATTTGTAGGATATAAGGACATTTCCATCAAATAAAATTTCAAAACTTCTAACTAGAGCATTTCTAAGGAAACATTTGATTCAGTTCTGACATCCAAAAGTGGAATAATGAGGTGCAGAGCAGCTGCTTTATGTCAGAAAGTCAGGATTTAGGAAACGTTTGCCAAAGATTTTAAAACAAAAAGTCGATCATTTTTGTCAAAACTGATTTTCCTAATTATCTTTTTTTTCATCAAGAAAATTGTGACTTCAGGACAAAAATGAAAGTTAGAAAAAGTCCACAACACTGTGACATTTGTGATTGTATAAATAAGTCTTGTTTGATAAAAAGTCATTAGCATTTTTTTTTGCAAAGTTTTTTTTTCAATTTGTGATTTTACAAGAAAAAATGTGATTTTAGTAGAAAAGCCTCAATTTTATGACAAAGGTTGGGATTTATGAGAAATTTCAGGTTTCAGACTTGTGAATTCTGTTTTAGTACAAAAGACTTAATTTTATAATAAAAGTTGCAAGTTTGTGAAATTTGAGATTTTATGGTTTTAGAAAATAAAGAATAACTGGCCCTTTAATGGTATGCAAACAACTGCTGTCTGAAAGAGCTTTTAAGTTTAATTAAGTTGCAAATAAAAAAAAATGGCTTCGTGGTGTGAAATTCAAATTCATATTCAAAAGTCTTTATTTCCAACATGATGGCAGAACAAAATATCAAACATGATTAAACATACCTAAACAAGAAATGCAAAAGAGACAAATGATCTCTGCAAAAGTCTTAACATGTTCGAAAAGGAGCAGGAAGAAGTTAAAAAACTTTAACTCTAACCCCTTGAACTGAATACTACATTTTTCCGATGGACCCTCGTGATTATTTCTGTGGTTTAACATATCGAAAATGGTGACATCCTTAGAAGTTATTTATATTAGGAATTTTACACAGCATACGTAGATATATATCATGGCATATCCAAGTATAAATTAGTGGATACCTGAGTTATTAATGCCATTTGCAGTTATATGCCAACTATATTAAATGCTATTTAACCAGAGCACCTGTTTTCACCTGTACACAAACACATTATTTAGTGTGCACCTACATACACCCTTATACAAACATACACATTAGGAGCATTCTTATTCATAGATATTTACATGAATGCATACATTCCTGTCCATAAACACGCGTTTCCACATACTTATATACACACCCCACAATAACAGAGTGAGAACAGAACCAGGGAGTCTATGAAGGTAGATGTGTCTTTATTATTCAATCAGAAAAAGGTTGCTTCAATCAAAAAAACCCTTTTCAATCAAAGAAAAAAACTGTTCAAATGCAAAATCGACATTAAAATACATGCCCAAGACAGCGGCAGCATCACCGGAGAGCACCGTTGCTGCCTCCGCGGACGCCCGCGTCGTGAGGTGGAGACAGTGATCTCAAATCCCGACCTGGCATTTGCCATCAGACCGTTGCCCCCGGCACCCGGTCCGGATAAACAGTGAAAAATGAATGAATGGTTGGACAGAAGGACAAACGAACAGAACTTTATGAAAGTAAAAGTATTTAAGAAAACAAACAAGCAAACAAAAACCTTTTTTGACTGATACTTCAGATATCACTGACATATGATATTTACTGAAATCTAGTGACTTGTTTGCATAAATTTGATCTGTATAATTTATTTACTGATAAAGTAGACGTGCAACTGTTAGGTGGCTCAGCCAGGACAGCGGCAGCATCGTGGCCACGGATGAGGCGGCCATCATGTGCATGAAGACAGTTCAGCTGATTGAATGAAACAAGTCAGCTGTGCTGCTGCATGGTTGGAACTAAAACCTGCAGCCCCATCAGCCCCTTCATGGATCAGTTTGAGTCCCCTGATGCACACACTTCTTCGGATTATGACTTGTGTTGGGTAAAAATAACCAAACTAAGCATGATGACCGCCTCACGACCCGGGTTTTTTGAGCTCCTCTGCTCCACCACTACTCCTCAGCTCCCTGGCAGCCATAGACATAATATACTATAATACTATACATAGTATTTATGTCTATGGCTGGCAGCCATGACTTGCTTGTCAGAAAGACGTCATTGGTGTAGACACTTGCCACTCAAACATGTCTGACCAATGGGAAAGCATCCCCCCAACACGAGATGTTTGTGTAAAAGAAAAAAAATACTTCAAAACTTTTTTTAACCTCATTCGAAAAAAAATCAATATATTTTTTTTAATCTATTTTAATTTTGCATTTGAACTGTTTTTTTTCTTTGATTGGAGATACATTTTCAATCAATTAAAAACAGTGTTCAAATGTTTTTGCCTTTAAACACTTTTTTGTCTGATTGAAAAGGGTGTTTTTTTATTGAAGCAATTATTATTGAATTATTGAAAATGATAATAATAATAAATGAATAATAAAGACACAAATCTACCTTCTTTCTAACTGACTGAATTTTGCATGCAGATAGCGCTGTTTGAATGGTTTAATGTGACTGGATCATGAGTAAATGTTTCCCACATGGGGTGCGTTCTTATGATTGGCTGAAACAAGGAAGATATCTGATCGGTTGCAGTTCATTTGTGTTAGAAAAAATGCATTTGTTTGTTGGAGGCATGGCAGGGGAGTCTCAAAAGTTATATTTGTGTGTGCATCAGAGGTACATGTGTGAATCTTGTCCTGTGCATTTGAAAATCATCTTGCACATTTGTGAATCGTCCTGTGCATTTTTGGCTGTTGAGACTGTTCTAACTCCATACAAGTAACTTCATGTCCTCTTTCACTGCATCCATAAATCTCCTCCTTGGTCTTCCTCTATTCATCCTGCCTGACATTCCATTTTTTCCCCAACTTCATTCCTTTCCTTGTCAGGACATAGCTCTACCTCTCCAGATTTTCCTCCACCTGCTCCCTGCTTTCACTACAGATCACAGTGTCATCTGCAAACATCATAGTCCATATCCATAGCAAACAAGAAGGGGCTTAGACATGATCCTTGACGTAGTTGTGGTGTAAAAGATGTGACTCAGGTGTACTAACATGTCCTAACATGTAGTAGTAAAGGTAAATCTAATGTGTGCTGTGAAACACATCTAAAAACCTTGTGTGGAAACAAGCTGTGATTAGGTTAAATACAATGTAAATGAGAAAATACATAGAGAGAATATTATCAGTCAAATATGATAGAAAATCACCTTAATGTTGTGATACCTGAACACAATGGGTCTAGGGGTGCAACAATACATATATCTGTATTGAATCGTTCGATACCGTGCTCTCAATTCGGTACGCACATGTATTGAACAATACAGAATTTTAAATTTACTTTAACAACTTGTCTTCTAACAATGAGCTCTGTGTTGAAAGCTCAGTGGATCTGCGTTTGACTACTCCACATAGGCTGCATTGTCGAGGGCAGATCCACTGAGCGCCTCCCACGTGAATTCATTCACGCCAGTGAGACTGAACTGTTTCTAAACCTGAGGTGTTGCCAACAACAGGAAGATGTGCATTTATCAAATTTCTGTAATTCTTCAACTCTATCAACACTATCGACGTAATTCCAAGGGGTTCTGAAAGCTGAGAAACACCACTTTGCGCTGATATTTAAGCAATATCACACTGATGCGATCTGGTCGTAGGCACGAGGACGCAGATAATCACACCAGTGCTGATATTCAGCACAACCTCGAATATGATATTGCTATTATACAGTAATTCTATAAGCGCATTTTATTAGTTAACAATAATAATGACAAGAGATTATGATTTGTTTGTTTATTTAATCATTTAATTAGCTCTACCAACACAAATAGTTCTGCAACTGGAAGGGAGATGAGGCTGTTGCCAGGCAACACATGAACATTTCCAACACACAAACGTGCTACTCTGTGTCTGCATATTACCGCTATTTTATATCATTTACATTTATCTGAATGTTTCCATTTATTGTGCAGCCACTGAAATAAGAGTCTGTTGGCAGACGCATTGGTGGCATGATGTGTGTTGCTGATGAGTTAACAGCTTGATCAGACATTGACATTAGATCAGACATCTTGCTGTCTGATCTAAGATAGTTAACTGATGTAATGTTAGTTAACAGTTATTAAAACACCTGTACAACAGAGTGAAATTGTCTGTAAAAAGTCCCAGTGCTGTTGTACTCTATATCAGCACTTGTGGAATGTCTATTGTCCAATCAAATTACTTGGCTGGAACTAACCTTTGTGCGAACATTACATACATAGTCCAGGCAAATAAAACTGCTTGTGTTGCTGTATTGTAGCTGAAATACATAGGTTTTCTGAGACATTTATTGATCAAAGAGAATAAGGACCAGGCGACTGTTATTATGGGCGTAAAAGGGTTTTAACTTGTTGCAACAGGGCTCCTGCCTCAACTATACCTGAAAGCAAAGCTCCTCCACCATCATTCAGATTTGGTATTTGTAACTACTTTGGTTTTTGTGGTGGCGGGGTGTGGTTCTGCTCAGCTGCAGAGGAGAGGTAATTCAGTGGCTCTGGGGGCAGCACCAATGAGAGACGGAGGACACACCTGGAACACATAAGCAGTCTCCCTCTCTCTTTTAGTGAAGTTTGCAGCAGCAGTGAGGAGGACGGCAAGAACTGGAAGCTGTGTGTGTGTGTTGTGTGCGTGAGCGCTAGAAAGCGCAATAATAATAAACTACTGTCTTGGAAGCAGCTGCATTGTGGTGACCATTGTCCCAGGGTACCTGAACCGTTACAGTTTTCATGTTAAGAATGACCCTGATGTTTTCCACAGAAGACGGGTGATTTTGCAATCAGATTTTATGAATTAGGGCCCGAGCACCGAAGGCGCAAGGCCCTATTGTAACTGAAGGAATTATTAGGGCCCGAGCACCGAAGGCGCAAGGCCCTATTGTAATTGAAGGAATTATTATTAGGGCCCGAGCACCAAAGGCGCAAGGCCCTATTTTATTTTAAGGAATTATTATTATAATTATTAGGGCCCAGGCACCAAAAATGCAAGGTCCTATTGTAACTGAAAGGAAGTATTAGGGTCTAAGCACCGAAGGCGCAAGGCCCTATTGTATTTGAAGGAATTATTATTATTATTATCATTAGGACCCGGGCACCAAAAATGCAAGGCCCTATTGTAACTGAAGGAATTATTAGGGTCCGAGCACTGAGAGTGCGAAGGCTCTCTTGAAACTGAAGAAATTGTTTATTATTAGGGCCCGAGCACTGAGAATGCGAAGGCTCTCTTGAAACTGAAGGAAATGTTTATTATTAGGGAACGAGCACTGAGCATTTACCCGACATGAACAAAAATCGCTACACAGATTCCTCTCTTTAATACGAGAAAAAAAGTCTCCGAGGACCACTACCCTAAAATGTACAGGAAGTCCACAATTTTGGGCCAAACATCCAAAAATGCCATGACGAGTCATTTTGCATACAATGGAAAGTGCCATATTCCTCCCTGACAAATTGTCCGATGAGGCTGAAAATGGGCAAGTGCACTCTAAACCCTTTGATGATGACAATATATCAAAATCTTTTGCGCAAGTTAAACTGTGTGGGCGTGGCAGGGCTGCAAACATGCATGTTTTTTCACTTATGAAAAATGGTCAAGTTTGGGGGTGCAACACAGCTATTGAACGTTGACTGTGAAGAAAAATTGACCTGTCTGCCTATATTCCTGGTCTCCACAGATGCATAATTCAAAATTCAGTAATGGTTATGTCACCCCCTGCTGGAAACATGGAGATTTTCATGCCCAAAAACTAGCCATATTTTCATGCTTTTATGCAATGCAATTTAACAAACTCCTTCTTGGGGGATTTGTCTCCTGAGTTTGTCCTTTTGTCAGTTCACTCGCAACACAATTACGGCAAAAAGTTAGCCATAAACTTTATAGAATCTGAAAGGTATGGCCGTGGCGGCTGACAGAAAATTGCGCATGTTTTTGAAGCTCATCAATTACACAAAACTGTGTCCAACTCAGTGAAAACTTGTGGAATCTGCACCTAAACTTATGTGTGTGTTTGCAGTCCAGGCCTAAACACATCTGCAGTGGAATGAACACTGACAGATATAGCACCACCTTCTGGCAGGAGGAAATTACATCTTTCGGACAATGGGACGCTGTTTTCAAGTGGGTAGGGCAGATCCACACCAAACCTGCCCAGGCAATATCAAAACCCATGGGGGAAGATGGGACGGTGAAAACCGTAACCCAATCATTAATCGAAGTCACCACGAAGGCCCACCGAAATTGGATGTGTCGCCATGAATCAATAATTTGACCTAAAATTTACACAGACTGTCCAATCACCCCCAACAGCTAACCACTTAATAAGGCCCTGAACACATTTATACCAAAATATCGGTATCCAACCGTCCAACGGTTGACTTTTTTTAACCTCTTGGGCCCACCACTATATTGTAGCAAAAGCGCCTAAAATGACATACCCAAATTAAAATGACTGTAACTACTGAACCGCTTGGACTACATGGATGAATGAAGGTCTTCCCAGAAAAAAAACTCTGTAGTTTCTTGTGAAACTGTCAGAAACACTCTTGGTGATTCAGACACAGAGTAATGTAACTTTGAAGTCAGTAAAAAATGCACAACTTTTGTCCGTCTGAAAATAAAAAATGATTTGACAATGAATAACTGTTGGTGCTTTCAACCAAATGATGTTCTGAGACAAGAAAGGGAATTTTTTCTTTACATTTTGATATTTTCCATCAGTTTGAGCTAAAATATTCACAAATTTGCCTATTTAAAATTTTAACTACTTCTTGGTATTAGTATAAACCATATACATAGCTGTATAACTGTGCATAACTGTAATAACCACCAATTTGCCACCACTAATTCACAATATACTTTTGACTCCATATGGAGCATTTTTATTTTTAAATTTTTCATCAGTTTCAGCTAAAAATATTCACAAATTAGCCTATTTTAATTTTTTAA
>JBAMYA010000021.1:1076839-1092027 GCA_037176975.1 Arrhamphus sclerolepis | reverse complement strand
TTCTTTTTACTGTTGAGGAAAAACAAAAACAAAAAAACAATATAAAAAGCCCTACTACAATATTGAATTTCCCTTCTTGGACAAATAAAGTATTTTTCATTTCATTTCATTTCATTGACAATTACCTGCATGACCTCATCTATGGATTAATTATTTTACTGATGGAGAATTCATGACATTATGTCCTGACCCGCTTGCTTCTAGCCTGGTCCTCACCAGACTCTTTGCACTTCATTTCATTGCTGCAAAGATATGATGATGTGGTGAAGTGAAATTAAATGGAACAGAATTACTAGTCTGGTGTGGACTAGGCTAGCTCGCCTCCAGGAGGGATGAAAAACTAAAACTAAGTCAATTTTACCCATAATTCTATTTCATTTCAGTTAGTTTTCCAATTTTAATTTCTATTTGGCTTTCGTTTTAGAAAAAAATATTTCGTTTTTTTTTATTTCTATTTCAGTTAACAGCATTATTTTTCTCTACTGTAGATCAGAGATAGTAAACCATTACACCCTAATATAAATGATTTATTTCTGTAGATCACAGATATTAAACTATCCGTCTTGTGTCTCTCGCAGGTTTGTGTTTGCAAGTGAAGCTTCAGAGATGTTTACCGTTTAAACACAAGGTTGGTACCAGAACACTGACATCCAGATAAACACCTAGTTCACACTAGCATCAGTAGCTTTAGTAGCATCTTTAGTTTCAGTAGCTGCAGTAGCATCAGTAGCATTGCTAAAATCAGTAGCATCACTAACATCAATAACATTGTTAGTATCGCTAGCTTCAATAGCATCAGTAGCATCAGTTCTTTCGTACGTTAGCTCACATAACTCAAATACTGTCAGTCATTAACTTCAGCTTGGTACATAAGTTTCTTTCCAACAATGAGCCCTAACAATGTTAGCATGGGGCTAAGTTGTTGGTAAAAAGCTGAACTTCCTTGTGTTGAACACCAGGAGGCAGTGTTCTAGACTTAATGTGGATTAATGGTAGAAACAAGGCATCATTAGACTTTATAGTCAGAACATTTTCATGTCATGTCACCTTTGAGTTTTCCACATTTAGCCATTTTGGTCAGATAAATGTGTAGTTTCACTTGGTTTCAGTTTTCCTCAGAGGAAATATGATCAGATATCAGTTAGCAGTCAGAAAAGCAGAAATACTAATGTTGAAGTCATTATTCAGAACAGTTTTTTTTATTTTTTTGTTTAGCTTTTTCTGTTTTTTATTGTAGATTTTTTTTACGTCTTTGTTTTTTTTCAGCATCTTTTTCTTAGCTTTTTTGGCTATTTCGTTTTTGTCTACGCAAATGAAGTGATCTACTGTCACTAACTGGGTTTCTAAAAACTGATGGTCATCATAAAATATTCAAAATGGACATTCAAGTACATTTGAAACAGAAAATATAGAAGAATCAATCAGAAGCTTCCAAGTAGACGTGGTTACCAATAGCAACCTAAGAGGGCATGTCCAATCCACTGATGGTTTCTGTCCTGGTTTTATTTTCCAACATGAACATTTAAATGTTCTTTTTAGCTTCTTTTTAACTGAAAAAACATTCTTAGAGAGATGAAAAGGTTAAACTTTATTGTTTAATTTGTTCCAGATGTGAAAACCAAGGCACATGCACAGACTGATATACTGATATATTTATTTTTGTTAATACAATCAATACACATCTAATCAAATAAGTCAAATTATCAAATTGCATGAATAAATGAAAAACAGGCAAAAACAAGACCATATTGTGTGTGCTTTTTAATGACCAAACAATAAATTAAATAATATTTAGTATATTAAAAAATATATGCTAACTTAAAACTAATCAAAACTCTGAATGAATGAAATAAACATAAAGCAATATACTCTATGTAATACCTTTCTTGGCATTATGCTGCAAAAAGAGTGACTTACTGAATCTCCTTAAAGGGGAGAGCACAGTATACATCAGAGTTAAGGCATTACACTAATAATATACCATTACTAGCATCAATTTACCTCACCAGACTTGTCATGTAGCTTAAGAACTACCTATGATTTCAAATCAGAAACCCACTTTGAGTATTTAATGTTAACAATGGACCTATTATTATGCCAATAAAACCAAATAGACATCCAAATAACATTTCCCTACTTATTCATCATATTCTGTATGCTGTTCTATATCATACAGTATTATATTTAGCCTCCTACATATATTCATTTGTAATGTTAATTATTTTTTATTCATATTTCCGAGCAAACATCGTTCCAGTGGCCACGTAATGTTTTCAGCTGTTGTGGTTAATTTTGCACCAAACAACGTCAGGGATTGTACAAACACTGTCATTACCTGCCTGTCTAATGCAGCATGTCAGAGAAGTGTGTAGCAGTGGTTTGGCCTGGAGGACGAGGAAGAGGAGGAAGAGGAGGAGGAGGAGGAGGAGGAGTGAAGGAAGGAAGGAGGGAGGGGCGGGCAAGTGCCGCAAATCAGATCGGGGCAGAATTCTCAAAAGAACTCAAATAAATGCCTGTCAAATATCAAAACACTTATGGGGGTAATTGATGACAGAGAAGGTATTTTTTATGTTTAAACATTGATAAACGAAGAAAAACATTGGAGCAGAAAGGCCACTTTTCTCATCCAGGGCAAAAGGGCAGGTGCATGAGCACCACTAGGGGTCTATCTGTGCACGTGTCTGTGCACGTGCCTGTGCACGTGCCTGTGAAAACCATCGTATGAAACATTAGAAACTAACATCTTAGAAGAAGTTAAATGAGTTTTTACCAAATAAAAACTTCCCGAGTCACTTATTATTCTAACAGACTTTATTTCTACATGATTTTTTTTCTTTCATATAACACTAAAATCACCTTTTCTTTCTCTTCTTAGTTGGAAATTTATATTTCAGAAGGAACTCATTCAACTGAAGAAGACAGTAAGTATTTTCTTTATTAGTTCAGTAAATGAAGCGATCGCATGTCTCTTATTCTGTAGTTTATAAGCAAATATAATATTAATACTGAAGAGGTTTAAATGCAGCTGATATTTGATTATTATCACGACTTTCCTGTTTACGCCAAAAACTCGAGAAAAACTACATCAAACCCAGCGGCTTCATGGGGAACCATGTACTACGACATGTGGTGGTGAAATAAAATACAAAAATGAACTTGTTGAGACATCAAACGTTAAATGAGTCACGACATGTCAACTTTTGAAAAGTCTCAACTTAAAACAAATACATTAAATGATAGAACTTAATTCCTGAATTTTGTGTCGTTGAATTTTCCTTCGTAAAATCACATTTCCTTCTGTAAAATGACAAGTTTCCACACTCTTGATTTTAAAATATTGTTTTGTAAATAAAAGTACATTTTTGTCATAAAAATCTCAGATTTCACAAAAACACGTCTTTTATATAAAAGTTGAGACTTTTTGTCCTATAATCACAAAATTTTCATTAAAAAAAACCCCAAACTTTTGTTGTAAAAACTTTTTTGTGACCACCAAGACTTTGCTTCGTACGTAAAAACTCATTTTTGTCATGACTTCTTCAAATTTTGCAAAGATTGTGCCTTATTATAAAACTTTTGGAAAAATTAAGACTTTTTGTCCTGTGTGTAAATTAGCCTTTTGAATTTTTAAAAATAAGAAATTTCTTTTGCTGTAAAACTTTGACTTTTGAAAAATCAAACTCCAACTGTTTTTCCCTCAAAACACGATATTTGTTGTACAATGCAAAATATATAAATTCTTGACTTTTTTTTTTTAAACAGTTGGCTGCTTTTTGTAGCAAAATCCCAACATTTTGTAGTCAAAACGAAAACATTGGTTCACTGTAACAGTGAACCAGCAGCTTTCTACACTTATTCCAGTTTTTCAATTCTCAAACGTCTTCAACGGTTCTGCAGAAACGTTCATAATTATCTGTGATTAACTTTACGATCTATTACATGATTAAAAAAAATGATGTAGGTGCTGGAGTTGTCCAGTTGTACGTTTGAAGCTAAATTGTGTGTGTGAAGGTCTGAGGTTCCTGGGATCGATCACATCGCTGAGGAAAACTTCTGATTTTGTCTCCAGTCAACAAGCAGATCAACGATAAGGAGCGGGTGGCGGCCGCCATGGAGAACCCCAACCTGAGAGAGATCGTGGAGCAGTGCGTTACCGAACCAGACGACTGAGCGAATCATCGTTCTTCAGCCCTGTTTGAGGACTCAGGAGATCCTCAGGATCTTCATCTGGACCATCATCTGGATTTTCATCAGATGCTTGGACTTTGATCAGTTTCTAAAAGCGCAGGACAGGAGGTTGGAGATGAAACCTCCAGGTGGACATCTAAAGCTGTGACAGAATAGTGTGTTTGTATTTGAACCAACTTTTATGATTCTTTTCACTTGTTTGTTGTCAGAGAAGATTAAAGTTTTACACAGATGTACCTTTGGTCATCGCGGATCTCTGATCAGTCATGATGATGTCATAGACTTATAAAAGTTAAAATCAATGATTTATTGCCTCTGGAAGTTTTACATTTTTAACGTAAACCTGCATTAATCCCCATTTTGGAGCTTTGCTAACAGCTGTTTTACATTTGGGGAGGATGAAATAAAATGATCAAGATGAGGAAAAATTAGGTAGAAGTATAATTAAAGATATTCAAAACGTGATAATGCAATCTATATTGTTAAAATGTTCCTGAGATGCATTTTTCTCCAGATTAACCATCAACCGGCTATCTAACTGCATCTGAGGGAAAAATGCTTTTACTTCTAATAAAATCTCATTTGATTTCACAGATTTTTTTTTGTCAAACAACAACCAACCAAATGAAGGCCATATTTCAGCATCTTTAATTTTACTTGAAATTTCTTGAGTCGAACTTAACAGAATTTGTTGTATCAAAGTAAAACTAAAACTTCACTGAAACTCCAGGATTTGTAGGTTTAGCTTCACGATTGTCCCGAAAACAGCAGTGGTCTGGACGTTTCAGGTCCATCAGCAGGTGAGTACAGCTGCCACACCTGGAAACCTGCGCTCTGGTTTTCTGGAACGCTCCTCCAAGTAACGCCAAAAATAACTCTTCAGGTCGCTCATCCAAGTAGCTGCTGCAGGTAGCTCCTAAAGCAACTCGTTCAATTAAATTTCATTTTATTTATATAGTATAAATTTACAACAAAGTTGTTTGTAGGCGTTTCTGAGAAACCCCGAGCACAGAAACTCCCTCTTGGGAAGAAACCTTGAGCGGGACCCAGCTCCATCATAGCGGGGGACTCCCCTGCTGATAGCCAACCAGGTAAAGGCTGCACAAATGTGTGTGTATATATATTCACACACACAGATGCGCGTGTGCCTCTATGGAGCCAAGCTGCAAGACGGGAGGGGGCGGAACATAACTGCCGGAGAAAAGTTCCAGTCGGGAGATAGTTTGAGGTTGAACGCCAACTTCCGGGAGCTGAGTTTATGTTAAAGGTTAAATTTCACGTTTTTATTCCTTACTTTTTTGTCGTTTCTTTTATTTTTTGAGGCAGAAACCTTCCAACATGCTGAGTCTAAGTTGTCTAACAGGTACCAGGAGGAAGTAGCTCGTTTGTGGTCGTAAACAGAGGTTTTAACGTCGGAGGGCTGGTAATTGTAGTTTCAGACATTTAAACTACAACTATCCATTAAACTGAAATAAACTCACTGGTTAACTTTATACCAACATGAGTCCTCTCTGGACCAGAACGGAGCCGTTCATGTGATCACTGGGGTCCTGTGGGGTCTTTTAATGGGAGTCGACCGGACCGGACCGAGAACTGGATCGTGTACCGGGCCGTGGAGGCGTCAGCGTCTGTCGGAGCGGAGGTCCTGGCCGGCCGGCGGGCCCACATGGAGTCTCTGGCCGGGTACGTGTACAAGGCGGCCTGCGAGGGTCGGGTCCTGACGCTGGCGGCGCTGCTGTTGAACCACTCAGAGACCGAGACCCGGTTCCTGCTCAGCTACGTCACTCACCTGGCCGGACAGAGGTCCACGCCGCTCATCATCGCCGCCAGGAACGGACATGACAAGGTGGTCCGGCTGCTGCTGGACCACTACAGGGTGGACACGGAGCAGACCGGCACGGTCCGGTTCGACGGGTACGAGCTTTAGAAAACTCTTATTTCAAGGTTTAATCCTCTTTTATGAGTTCATCAAAGAAAAAAAGGAGCAAATTAGTGTTTGGTAGATAATTTATATGTTTTAACGATGATCCTTGTTAATAAGTCAGTTAATTTGTCTTTTAAATTAACCACATTTATCAGCTACAGAGCTTAAGATGAGGACTGCACCCATGAAACATCATAGCTCGTCTTTGTTGACTCCTTTGACTGATTATTGGATGATTGCAGTTTGGAGAATCAATTTGTTAATTTAACAAACAGCTGCCATAGGTATGTTTCCACCAGAGGAGGTTGTTGGTATTTTTTCAGGATCATAGAGATGTCTCAGTCACCAGGAACCTCTAATAAGTCTTCCAGGAATCTCTATAGTTCTAAAAAGGTTCCTGTGATAGTTCAGGTAGGCAGAACTCACTAACAGACTTCTGGATGGAGTGTGTGTGTTGACTCTCTGATTGGCTACTCTGTAGGCAGGATATGACATCATCCAGCCTGATATTGGTTTCAGCTGTATGCTTTCAGCATCTCAGACTAAAGATTGTCAACAGAGGTAAAAATGTTCCATTGTAGCTCAGAAACTGTAGTGGTAGATTTCAGAGATCAACAACCAAAGTTGAGTCAATGGATAACGTTCTTCATTCAAGCACCTCAAATGAATCTGGGCATCTGATTGGTCAGATTTATTGCTTAACATAAATGTATCTGATGTGGTACAAAAAAAAAATCATCCCCGTACAGTTGTCATGGATGTAACATCTACGGTAGAAACTAAAACTGATTTTTGTATCAGGCTGTAAATAACGTTTAATTCTGCTGCAAAGTAGGACCTTTTAACATGGAGGTCAATGGGGAGCAAGCACCTTGTGGTCAGTGGAGGAACTACATTAAAACATATTTCCTTGTCAGAAGTGGGGTGGTTGCTGGTTGGCTGCGACTGTTATCAGATATCGTCTCAGACTGTGACGGCCTGTCGCTGTTTCTACAATCTCTGTCAGCTAGGCAACCAATAGGAGTTGTGTGTTCTCATTCATCACCATCATTATTATTATTATATTACAAACATAAAACAGAAACACTATAATCACCTTTAGATCCTCCAATATTTTTCATCATTTTAGTTTCTTTTTCTCTGTTTCTCTGCATTTCTTGACATCTTCTTCTATACTTTTTGTTGGTGGTTGAAGAAGAGCGAATGTGGTGCACTACCACCACCATATGGTTTGGATCAGTAGTTTACCTCAACCGTACGTGTCCATTGTCTGCATCCGTCATCTGTGTTTGTCTCCTTAGACTATGAATGGTGTGGTGTCATCTGTTGCTGAAAAGAATTGTGGGTTATGTGTGTTTTGCTGGGTCCGATGCGTCCGTTAAAAGTTGAGAAAAATGTTCAACTGTCCACTCATTAAAGCATGCATCAGCCAATCAGGTTGTGGACAGGCAGCAAGTTCTAGCCAATTAAATCGCCAGTGGGGGGCAGGTATCCATCAGTGATTGGACCTCACATTTCAGGACGATGAAGTAAAGGCTAGTTTTCCGATTTTTTTATTTTTATTTTTTTCTCTCTAATCAAAGTTTGTGGTCGCACAGAGACGCCATTCTCAGAAATGAATGTGGAAGGACAAGTTAGAGATGGTGATGAACCTGGAACAACTGCATCTGTGTCTGAGGACAGCAATAATGAGTCCTAGCGAGCAGGCTGAAGATGCTTTTAAATGTAGCGAACGCCACATGGAGCCGATGTAGCAAATCAGCAGATCCAAGTCCCGTCCAGCCAGAGCTAGCTCTCCTCTCTTTTCCTTTCATTCAGTACTAATACTGAATGAAACTACTTTTCCATACAACATAGTTACTAGCAGTTTGTCTGATTTGGTTCTTTCAGTCAGTCTGAAGCGTCAGACTCCAGGTCGACTCCTCCTCATGCTGGTCAGCAGGTCACCATTCTGGAAGTGGTCTCTGATAAACCAGCTCTGTGGGGACCAGCATTGTTGTCCTGGAGGAGAGTTTGGGTCCAGATGTTCCTGACAAATGTGGCTTAATTTAAAAGAAAAATGAATAGGTTTATTACCAAGAAGCATTGTTACAACAAAGAAATAATCCAGACACACATCTCTTTTCTTTAGTGCTGAGTTTATTTTAGTAAATAGCGTGAAGTATACATTCTAAGACTTAGACATCTGAAACTAACTGTTCCATGTACTGTTGCCTGAATGTTGATGCTAGGACTTAGGATAGGATAACCAGAAGATCCAAAATACTTGATCAATATCTGTTCTTTCTTTCATGAAATACCCTGTTGAGCCCCAAACTTACAACTTCATCTCATCTGGTGATTGTGAACTTAGAAATAGTCCCATTTTTAAAACTGGAATAACTGAGCAGAGCAGGGGTCCGTTTCACAAAGGAGGTTCAACAAACTCTGAGTCAAAAAAGTATTACTCTTGAGTCAAGAAACTGTTGAGTTTCTGGTTTCAAAAGTTAACTCGGTTAACTCTGAGTTACTGTGTCACCATGGCAACACCAGTAAATGGAAGAGATCCTTCTACTCTTCTTCATTGAATTAGAGATTTCATTGCAGTCACAAGACTTTCTGCAGTAAAATGACTGCAGCGATGAAGGACAGAAAGTTGATGAGGGAGAAATTATAGAGTTAATTGTGTCATTTAAGTATTTAGTGGCAGGTGAAATACTGCTGACATGACAAAACTACTTTGAAACAGTTGAAGGTGAAGTATTAAATGTATTTCAGACAGAGAACTCAAACGTAACAGGCTTGGTTGGATTCACTTAAACGTTTTCTTTTAAATTTTAGGAGGAATGGTAAAATCATTCAAGGAACCTAGATACGAATAAAGATGATCAGTACGTCCAGTCTCGTTGGTAAATCCTAAAGGGCCATTTCTGTACTCTCACAGAGGTGGGCGCAGGACACTAATAAGGTTATTTCAAACAATTAATGATAACTTTTAAATCATGTTGATTATGAAGTAACCTCGACCTGTGAAACAGACCCGTTAGTTTACTGTGAACGGAAGATATTTAAAACATCGTGATGCAACTTTGCAACAATTTTTTTTCAATAAAAAGTCATCATTTACATCAAAACATTTTTTTTTATAACAGTGATTTTAAAAAATGAAGTTGTAGTTGCATAAAAATCAAAATTCACCTTATATTTTTATGTTGGTAAGCTGTGATTTTGAAAAGGTTTCTATCTTATGTAAAAGAAATAATTTTAAAGTTGTAGAAACTTGCGATTTTTACCATAAAAAGTCTTCATTTATGATAAAAAGTTTTGGTTTTGTGATATTAGCCAGTGTCATGCCGGTTTGGTCAGAAGTTGTTTTAAACCTTTAGACGAAGCTCCAATAATGATGAATTCTTCCTTACTTATCTCATGTGTCTCTGCAGATACGTCATTGACGGTGCCACGGCGCTGTGGTGTGCGGCGGGAGCGGGACACTTCGAGGTGGTGCGCCTCCTGGTGAGCCACCATGCCAACGTGAACCACCGGACCATCACCAACTCCACGCCGCTCCGTGCCGCCTGCTTTGATGGGCGCCTGGACATCGTCCGGTACCTGGTGGAGCACGACGCCGACATCAGCATCACCAACAAGTTCAACAACACGTGTCTGATGATTGCCGCCTATAAGGGCCACACCAATGTCGTCAAGTTTCTGCTGGAGCAACAAGCCGATCCCAATGCCAAGGCGCACTGCGGGGCCACCGCCTTGCACTTTGCAGCCGAGGCAGGTCACCTGGAAATCGTGAAAGAGCTGATGAGCTGCCAGGCTGCCATGGTGGTGAATGGACATGGTATGACGCCGCTGAAGGTGGCAGCAGAGAGCTGCAAGGCCGATGTGGTTGAACTGCTGCTGGCTCACGCTGACTGTGACGCCCGAAGCCGAATTGAAGCTCTTGAGCTTCTGGGGGCATCCTTTGCGAACGACAGGGAAAACTACGACATACAGAAGACATATCACTACCTGCACATGGCCATGACAGAGCGTTACCGCGACCCTGACAGGGTCATCGCGAAGGACCTGCTGCCGCCCATCGAAGCCTATGGGGCGCGCAGCGAGTGTTTGACCCTGCAGCACCTGGAAGCCATCCGGGTGGACCGAGATGCTCTGCACATGGAGGGGCTGATGATCCGGGAGCGCACCCTGGGCTCGGACAACGTGGACGTGTCGCATCCCATCATCTACCGTGGCGCCGTGTATGCGGACAACATGGAGTTCGAGCAGTGCATCAAACTGTGGCTTCACGCGCTGCGCCTCCGCCAGAAGGGAAACCGTAACACCCACAAAGACCTGCTCCGCTTTGCCCAGGTCTTTTCCCAGATGGTGCACCTGAAGGAGCACGTTCCTGCCACCGCGGTCCAGCAGGTGTTGGGCTGCAACGTTCTGGAGATAGAGCGCAACATGGCTCGCGTTGAGGCGGCGACTGAATCGGAGCTGCCGCAGGCCATGGACAATTACGAGTCGAACATCTTCACCTTCCTCTACCTGGCCTGCATCTCCACAAAGACCACCTGCGGCGACGAGGAGCGTGCCAGGATCAACAAGCACATTTACGACCTGATCCAGCTGGACCCACGCTCGCGTGATGGGGCATCACTGTTGCACCTGGCAATCAGCTCCAGCACGCCAGTGGATGACTTCCACACCAACGATGTCTGCAGCTTCCCCAGTGCCCAGGTCACCAAACTACTGCTGGACTGCGGTGCGCAGGTGAACGCCGTGGACCATGAAGGCAACACGCCACTCCATGTTATTGTCCAGTACAACCGTCCAATCAGCGACTTCCTCACGCTGCACGCCATCATCATCAGCCTGGTGGAGGCTGGTGCCCACACCGACATGACCAACAAACAGAAGAAGACGCCACTGGACAAGAGCACCACGGGCGTGTCGGAGATCCTGCTGAAGACGCAGATGAAGATGAGCCTCAAGTGTCTGGCGGCGCGCGCTGTCCGCCAGCACCAGATCACCTACCGCAACCAGATCCCTAAAACCCTGGAGGAGTTTGTGGAGTTCCACTGACGCCAACATGGGAGGGCTTTCTAACTGAACCAGATGGTGCTGAGGGTTTGGTGGTTTATGAAGTTTTTTTTAAATCCAATTTTTTAAGTTTTAACTGTAACAGCAGTGATGGAGACGTTCCTACGAACGAGGTGCCTGCACAGAAACCAACCAAACTGACCATTAATTTTTATTCCATCAGCTATTTTTACTTTTTGTTTTTTTTTATTATTATTACTGCAACAAGAAAATTTGACTTTTTAGAAAAGAAAATTAAGATGATTATTATAATTATTATTGAACTTAAAGATGTGACTGGTGGACATTGTTTCTGCTAACGCAGGTTTTTGATGGTTTTTATTTAAAAGGATTGATAACAGTTCCACTGAGCTCACAGCAGGTGGCCCCGACTATGCAGCAACCTCCACCGTGCTTCAACATACAACAGGATGTATGCAGTAATGTTTAAGGTCTTTCTACTTAAACGATGAGAAGTGTCAACAAAATAAAAAAGTAGACTGTCACCTAAATGAGAGCTGGGCTGTTGAGTTTAGTTTTTAAAGGATCATCATTGGTTTATTGTCTACAGACTTCTTAGAGAGCCAAGTGATGAGCTTTTTCATTTTGAAACTTCTTTCTAAGGATGAAAGGAAAAACAAGGTTGAATGTTTAAGATGCCAAATGTTTGATTGTCCCTGAAGGCTGCTGCACATTCAGCTCCACAGATATTGAACAACATTGGTGGAGCTGAACTGGTCTTTGGTGGAGCAGGCTCAGCAGTGGTGTTTTTGGTGGTTTCTTGAGACATGGTGTGGAAGAGGCTAATGGGAAGGACAAAAACCCAGGAAAGGTTTAAAAAAGGAGACTGTGGTTGGTGGTGGGTGAGGAGCCTCCCAGTGTTCCTCTGAGGGTTTAACAGGAGCTTCACGGCCAACCTGATGTCATAAAACCTTGTTTGGTCAAAAGCTGAAAGCAAATCCTCAAAATTGTAAAACACAGATTTGGTGGAACTTTGAAACTTATGTTTTTTTGGTTGGAAATTAAGACATTTGTCTTGTGTGAATGAGTTGATAATCCAGCAGTCCAGACAGAAATAAACTCTTAAGAGAAAGAAATGCTTGTATTAGTGTCTTTTTAAAAACATGGAGGTCATTTTCTTAATGTACGTCTCCTGGTTGGTTTGGGTCTAGAACCCACTGGGTTAGTCAGATAAAGTTGCTCGAATTCATTCCTCAACGGACAAGTATGGAGTTAGAACAGTCAGTAGTCAGATGCAAAAGATGATTCACAAATTCTAAAGACAAGATTAACACATGTATTTCTGATCCACATACAAATGTAACTTGATTTACAAATGGCTTCTGGTCTCTGGACTTGGCTTCCTTTGTGTGTGAATTTTGAGACTCCTCTGACATACCTCAACTCAGAAATGCTTTTTTTTATTTTTTTTTTTATCACGGATTGATCTGCAACCAATCATATCTTCCTTGTTTCAGCCAATCATAAGAACGCACCCCACGTGGGAAATGATTTACTCATAAGCCAATTACATTAAACCATTCAAACAACGCTATCCCATTCAGCACACATACAGTGCATCGGCACACAATAAGAGTAAATAGTCTGATAAACATCGGCCAAAGAAGTGGATCTTTTCTGTTATTGTTCCTGATCATCAAACCTGTGGGCTCAGTCGGTGTTTGTTTGGCCCACAACTGTTGGTGCGCCCCAGACAGCACACATACAATTTGTCCATGTCAGCCAGATTAAAAAGTTTTATCGGCCAAATGGCGCATGGAGCGCGTTTGCTCATTGGCAAGATATCGCCCAGATGTCGGTCCAAAATACAAGAATGCCGATGTTCCAACCACAGTCCGCTAGCGCAACAAGTGTATTGGAGCAACTTTAGTTCATATCTTTTCAATGCCGTAAGTCCTACTTTTTGAAGCAGTCCGGCAACATGCAACGCAAGAAGACCCAAAATTTCGGACGACATGGACAAAGCTAGTGTCGAGGCTAGCGCTGGTGCTGCGGCTGAAGCTAGCTAGCACTGCAGCTGGCGCGAATTCACTGGTCCCAGCTCCCCGCGAGGCAGTCGGTGAGATAAAAGCCAACATTACATAGGTTACTGACGAGAACCTGGGGCCAATATCACGACTCCTACATGTGCTCCGGGAAGGACTTGACTATCATGACAAGAGTGTTAGTGAGGGAGAGGCAAAAGTGTGGAGGATGCTATGGATCAAAATCGGGGGCAAGCTACCCGCCTTGGAGAAACACGTGATGGAACTGGCGGAGCGCGTTGAGGATTTGATGAATAGAGAGAAGAAAAACGCCCATAATGTCTGCCTTCCGGAGGGTACGGAGGGCGGTAACCCGAATTTTTCGGCACCTGTCATCCACAAACGCAAGCGATTTGACGGGGTGAAAACTCGCCTGAAGTCCATCGGAGCTGAATACAGGCAAATCTACCCAACCTAAAGTTTCCTATTGCGGCTCCTCTAAGATGTTTGACGACACGGCCGAGGTGGAGCGCTGGACGTGGCTGGTCCATTGGTAAACATCGGACTGACTCGAGCTTCGTGTGTGTTTCGCACAGTTGATTAATCGGAATGTTCATCTAGCTGTGAGTATGGAGCGCTGATGTGGACTGCTCTTTCAGGTGAGTGTTTTCTTCAAAGTGAGTTTATGCAGGTGCATACTAGCGGGGCACGGTAAATTTGATATATAATAAGCTTTCAAACAGACAGTAATTGTGTGTTGTTATTTTTTTGATTGTCCAAACTGAACTAAATCAGAGATTGCAATTTTACATGGTCCCTAAGCGCCCCGGTTGCCGAACAGTAGTCCGAAGGACATTCAACCTTGTTCCTTTGAGTTTTCACCACAAACACTGAGGTTGGTGAGTTGATGAGACCTGTGAAATGTCTGTCCTACTTATCTGTACAAAATAAAACTAACCTGGATGGAATTGGTGCAGTTTGGTTGGAAACAGGAAAAACAGGCGAATGTTGAATATAAAACCAAATTCACCTCGCTTAATAGCGGGGCCTTTTGGCATCTTAAGTAATGTTAGTTTTATAAATGATAGCTATGTTCTTGTTACTTTGCTTTTTCATGTTGATGATATGTTGATTGGCAGAAGGAAATGTGCTCAGGAACTATTTTATTTTGTCTTATATAATAATGCCATTGCTGAAGATATTTTCCTGGAATGTTAATGGTGGTCGCACATCGGATTAAACGTAGAAAGGTTTTGACTTATCTGAAAAGGGAAGATATTCATATTGCACTACTGCAGGAGATCCACTTAGATGACAGAACATTTGAAATTACAACAAGGGGGATTTGGGCAGGCCTTTTTCTCCTCTTTTACATCAAGAAGTAGAAGTGTGGCCATTTTATGAAAGAAAAACCTACCTTTCAAACTCTTAGACTTGGATATGGAAGGACGTTATCTTAGAGTGAAAGGTGAGCTGTAACGGGAAGAAATTTCTGTTATGAATGTTTACTGGATATCTGAGTGTTTTCTTAACTACCGCAATATCTAAATTGGTAGATCTCAATGTCAAGAATTGCTTCGTAGGAGGAGCTCTTAACTGTCATCTAAACTCATTTGTAGACAAATTTCCCCCAGAAGCACAATATAAATTTTCACTGCTATGCAGATGATACCTGTATTTGTCCTTGAAACCACATGAAACTAATCAATTAACCTTATTAGATGCCTGCATGAAAGACGTGAAGACCTGGATGATCAGAAATTTTCTGCTTCTTAATTCAGATAAGACTGAAGTTATTGTAATTGGCCCCAAACACCTCCAGGAGGCACTCTTGAGCTGTACAGTTAGTCAGGATCACTTTACTTTAGCCTCTACCTCTACTGTGAGAAACCTTGGTATGATTTTTGATGAAGATTTGTCTTTTAACTCTCATGTGAAACAGGTCACAAAGTCAGCTTTCTATCATTTACGTAATATCAGGAAAATCAGAAACATCCTGACTCAAGAAGATGCAGAGAAATTAGTCCATGCTTTTGTTT
>JBAMYA010000021.1:1034929-1076739 GCA_037176975.1 Arrhamphus sclerolepis | reverse complement strand
TCCGGCGGGTCGGTCTCCCCAGTACTGGACTCAGTTCAGCACATAGATCCAAGAGTAGATCTCTAGGGAGTCTAAATCGGCATATTAGCCAGTCATCATTATGGGCCAGGAAATCTTTGTTCTCTCTGAAAACTCTCTCCATCCTGATCCTGCCATTCACAGTCTTCAGGCAGTTCCAGCATCCATGGTGAAGCGTTACGCACAAGTGTGACTGCAGTATTTATATGTTAACTCAGTGATTACACTGATTCCTACACACCTTGTCACAATTAAAGTTCAAAGAGTGCCATTGCTATATTATTTGCAGATCTTAGTATGTACATACTGTCTGTAAATGAGTGCTTATAGAATGTATGGCTCCATTGAGGAACACATCTGTTATATTACAGGCATCAGCTGTTATGATTTTGGTCCATGAATCTGATATGATTGGTTAAATGCACGAGGTAGCTTACATTCACCATCTCACCAGCTGCAGTGCCAGTTTCCCAAATGTCTGCACGCAAGCTTCAGAGTTTGCTTACAGTTACCCACATTCCACCGCCAGTTGTTTTTTTTTTATAAATCACAAATTTTGCAAAGAAACTGGCGTGCGCCATTTTCAGGCCCTGTTTTCTACATACGCAAGCTTTATAAATGAGCACTCAGGTCTGGTTCTCTGAGTGGTGTCAGTTAAACTTCTTCATATGTGCTTCAAATCTCTTCTAAAAAACCCTAAAATTTTTCCACATGTTAATGTCACATCCATCTATGAGTCAGAGCCATTGATGCTGTTTATTTTGAAAGTCCACAAGATTCTGTGACACTCACTGACTTCCTGTCAGCACCTGTCAGTAACTGACCTGCTTTAGTGGTAGATCAGAACCAGAACAGAGATGACACATATGTTTAAGTTGAAGTGCCACAGAATGTTCAATAGCACCAGCGCTCTATGTTGATTGTGATGATGTTCTTCCAGAACTACCGGGAAGTGGTTCAGAAAGGTCCCAGAAGCTGCTCTGCTCCTCTAGTCCTGTTTCAACTTCTTTAGTCTTGGTTTCATCTCCTCTAATTTCTGCTTTAGTCCTGGTTTTGCTTCTCTGGTCCTGGTTACAATTCCTCTGGTCCTGGTTTTAGCTTCTCTGGTCCTGTTTTCAAAGTGATTATTATGATTATTAATTAGCATCACAACTTAGCATGAGCTAATCCAGCCAAAATAAATAGCTAACTGACATAGTTAATTGACATGAGGTGGCCATTGCCCCCAGATCTGCTGGTTCCAGGCAGAACATGGCGCCGTGCAGACACAAATGAAGGACCACCATAGACTGGGTCCAGGCTGAGTCCTATGTTCCTGTGGTTCTGGGCCTGTTCTCAGTCCTGTTCTGTTCTGGATCACCATAGTGGAGTTCTGCTGGGATCTCAACTCGGACCTACCGCATGGTAGGCACTGGGGAGGCAGAGCCCAGTTGTGTCTGAAAGTTGTTTGAATGTTCAGTCTCAGTGGTAAATGGAAGCTTTGGACATGAGTCCAAGGGCGTTTCCACATCAGAGTCCAGAATCCAGAAGGCTCATTGTTAATCCATCTCAGAGGGTTTCCCTACTATTGTTCTTTTGTCAGATCGAGGAACTCTACGAAGCCTACTGCCTCCAGAGGAGACTGAGAGACGGAGCCAACAAGATGGTGAAGGCTTATACGGCCTCATCAGGAAGCAAAGAGGCCCGGGAGAGTCTGGCCGAGGCCAACAAGGGATATAAGGAGTACACAGAGGTAGGATGAGACTGTGATTGATGTTCCCTCTGTTGTTCCCTCCCCACCACAACAGGACTGAGCCACAGGATGTAGAGTAGTAGGACCAGTGGTTCTGTTTCTGTTTGTTAGAGCCGATCTGGAACTGAAAGGTCTTCTGATCCTCCTCTAGAACATGTGTGCTCTGGAGAACGAACTGGAGAACCAGCTGGGAGAGTTCCACATCAGGATGAAAGGTGAGTCCAACCAAAAATATAAAAATAAAGTTGTTAGTACTCAAAACAAGACTGAAATATTTCACTGAAATTATAAGACATGCAGACAATGGATAGATTGATGGAAAGATGGATGGATGGATGGACAGATGATGGATGGATGGATGGAATAAACATTTTTAAATCAAATATGAGGTTTCTTCTGACCAGAAACAGGTAACCTGATAACACAGGACCCTTTGATGGTAACCATGGTGACAATGTGGACCAGGATCAAACAGAGATTTGTTTTATGTTCCAGGTCTGGCTGGATTTGCCCGGTTGTGTGCTGGAGACCAGTATGAGGTTAGTCGACCGACCGACCAACCTTTATAGCGCATTTAAACAACCAACGTTGACCAAAGTGCTTCACAGTAGTTTAAGAAGTAGATGCTAAAACAAACACGGCAATAGTTGAACATACAAGAATTAAAAATTACAAGTGAAAACCCCAATAAAAGTTCTATTAGGTGCCCCGATTCTTTGATTTTGTCCGTGGTATCTCTAACAGACGTTGACCAGTGGAGTGCAGGGCTCTGCTGGGCCGATGAACTCTCACATAAATAGGATGGAGCAAGGCCATTAAGGGCAGTAAGAACAAACAGTAAAAGTTTAAAATGAATTCTAAACTTCACTGGGAGCCAGTGAAGAGACTGCAGCACAGGTGTAATGTGGCCATGTTTCCGGGAGTTAGTTAGCAGATGAACAGCAGCGTTCTGGACAAGCTGTAAGCGATTTAGTAAGGTTTGGTTGATACCAAAGTACAGAGCATTACAGTAGTCAAGGTGGAAGCTAGTAGTCTCAGTCATCTTCAGCTTTCATGAATACCGATAAACATTAAAGCTGCAGCTTCATTTCTTGACAAAGGCCTGGGAGTTGAGGAGACCCGCTGAGTTAGGGAGGGCCTCTGATACCGGACTGGAGCTGCTCAACAGTCAAACTAAAAAAGGTAGTGTAGTTTACCATTGCAACCTTCTGGTTCAGAAAAATACTGAAGTGGTCAGATATCTGACATCTGAGTTTATGAGGTTTGGGAATATGGTAATTACATTCTGTTTTTACACAGCATCCAAACTCTGAGTGAGTTAGTATCTCTTTAAATAGCAGCTGTTTGAGACTTCACAATCATTATCAATAGTCAGATGGAGTGTTCGACTTTAGGTCACTATGGAAACCACTAACCACCAATTAGAGATTATTTGCCAACTCTCAGGACCATGGAAACCATCAACTACCACACAGAAACCATGGAAACCACCAACTACCAGTCAGAGACCATTAACTGACTATCATTGCCATGGAAACCACCAACTACCAATTAGAGATCATTAGCAGACTCTCAGGACCATGGAAACCTCCAACTTCGAATGTTGGGAATGTGTGTGTGCAGGTGTTCATGAAGTATGGTCGGCAACGCTGGAAGCTCCGCGGCAGGATGGAGATCAACGCCAAGCAGGTGTGGGACAGTGAAGAGATGGTGTTTGTCCCACTTATCAGCGACTTCTTGTCTGTGAAGGTCAGTATCTGCTGGACATTCCTACCTTTCACTCATGTTTAGGTTTAAAGAACCAGTGAAACTAGTCTAATCTGAACCACTGGAGTGTAGACGTCCTGACCTGAAGGACTGATGAGAATGACCAGAATACTGGCAGCTAAAGCCAGGACACATAAGTAGCAGGACTCCAGTCCTTCAAGACATTACCAAATAAAATAACTCGGCAGCAGGATGTGTGACCCAGGTCCATGAGTCCTGGTTTCAGCTCTGGCAGTACTCATTCCAGATGGTAAAGGAACTGCAGCCTCAAGTGGTCAGTAAAAGAACTGCAGCATCTAGTGGTCAGTAGAGGAACTGCAGCCCCTAGTGGTCAGGAGAGGAACTGAAATCTGTTAGCAGTCAGTAAAAAAAAAACTGTAGAGGAACTTCTATGTGATTTCCTGCTTGAGGAGTATACTTGTTACTGTAGTCAATAATATTTTATCTTAGAGAGGGAATCTTTAACTAAGTAGGAGGTAAGATTTCTTGTATTATTTAAGAGTGACTGGACCAGGACAGTTTCATTGTTCTGAAGTTGACTGAACATGACTGAGTCATCAGCGTACACAATGAAGATCCTCTGACAGGTCTAGACAATGTATAGTAGAGATAAAAGATAATAAAACTATTCATACAGAATAATTTTACTCTCTATCTCTGAAGCACCCTCAACGCTGATCTTTGTCACTGATTCTCCTCAGAACTTTTATGGACAGAAATTGTAGGAGGTCCACTTTGGTGGTGTCAGGATTTCATTCCTGCCTTTTGCAGATAATGTGGTTCCATTAGTGTCACTGAACTGACCTTCAGCTTTCTGAAACAGAAGATGATGGAATGTCCTCTCCAGGTAAGTGATGAGGTTGTGGTGAAGATGGAGCTGAACCAAAAGGTGGATCTACGTTCCTACCATCACCTATGGCCATCAAGTCAGAAAAGAGGAAAACAATGGATGTTCTTTTGCTTTAAAAGTCAATCATCTCTTTGGTTTCCTAGGTAACAGAGTTGAAGAGCTTAGCCAACCACGTGGTTGTGGGAAATGTTTCCTGTGAAACTAGGGACCTGTTCGCTGCTCTTCCTCAAACGGTAGCTGTGGACATCAACGATCTGGGAACCATCAAACTGAGCCTTGAGGTCACCTGGAAGTACGTTTTACATCCAGATCTTGAACAGATCTTGACCAGAACTGGACCAGAACATGCCTAATGTTTATGACTTTTATGACATTTACTCCTCAGTCCATTTGATAAAGAGGACCAGAGCTGGCTCGCTAGTACCGTCAACAAAGCACCATCTGTCAGCAAGAGATTCTCCACAATCCTCAACCAGAGTCCACCCGACACACCATCTCTACGAGAACAAGCCTTTTACGTGAGTTTCACACCATTTCAGCTGTCTCTTTAATCTGTAACTGACGAGAGCCTGTTGGTAGAATGTAGCAGCTTGGCTTTGAACCACTAACACTGGCCAGTTAGTGGTTTAAAGCAAAGTTGCCACATGTTACCAACACTAGCCTCTTAGAGGTTTAAAGCTAAGCTGCTACTAATGCTAGCCCGTTAGTGGTTCAAACCTAAGCTGCAACATGCTACCAGTGCTAACTTGTTAGCAGTTTAAGTCTAAGGCTGTGTTCCAATATCCATACCTTCCACATCTACCATACTCAGTTTGATTACATAGGGTGTTCCGATTATTATCGTGGCAAAAATAAGTATAGTGAAAGGACCCGGATGGTGTACTCAAAACAGCCAAAACGCAAAACGAGTGCAGAACTATGTATACTTTTCATACTTCATGTCTGTCATCTTAACTACATAGCAGAGGAGGCAGACCCAAGTCAGCTCAAAAAAAAAAAGGAAGAAGTCAACAGCGACAACTGGATCAGCTACAGCTCCAGAAACTTAAAGATGTAAAATTTTGTGGTTTTACATTTTAATAATTTGGGCAGGTGAAGAGCCAAGTTTGCAATCATGATGTAACTTCCAGTAAGTGGACCATTGGGTATGCGATTTGGAATGACACTTACTTGCCGTACTCTCTGCACTTTCTAACTGGAGTGGATCAGGATGATCACTCTGAAACTAATACTACAAATAAACATCTTCAGTTTCTACAGAACAACTCTGGATTCAGTCTCAGCTCTGGTCTTCCTCCATCAGAAACCAGATTCCAGAAAACTCAAGATTTATGGAATCATAGACTCTGAGACAAACCAGAATCTTTGTTGATCTCTGCTTCTGTTACGCACCCTTACACAAGAAGGAAATATCACTGACATACAATCTTCATTATGATTGGATAATTCCTGAAAGGATGCGGATCAGTGAACTGCCTGTTGATTCTATTGGTGTGTAGTTTCCATGGAAGTGTCAATAATCCAGATCCATGCATTGTTAGTGAGATACATCCATGCAGAAGTATTGTTACATAAAAGAAATAATCTACCAAACACTCACTTCTTTACTTTTTGTGCTTCATTTTTTTGGCCAACATATAAAGCAGGTTTTCACTAGTGCAGATTTGAGGTAAAAGCTTTGACAATCTAAAGATTTTGTGCTGAAATTACTGTATTTTCTTTTTTCTTTTTTTTTTTAATCCAAAGGTTGTTGTACAGACAGCTGGGAAACATCAGATGTTCAGGTCCAGGTTTGGTTCTGGTCTGCTCAGATTTCTGTAGGTATCTGATACAAGGTGACTGAAGCTTGTTGGACAAGTAACATCTCTGTGTCATGGAAGAACTTGTTTGTAAGTTCTTTGATTACACATTCTGATGATTCATGGACGTCAGGTCTTCTGGTCTGCACAGAGTTTGGTTCAGGCCCTGGTTTAGATAGAGTTTGGTTCATGTCCTGTTCTAGACAGAGTTTGGTTCAGGTCTCCTGGTCTAGACAGTGTTTGGTTCAGATCTTCTGGTTCTTCTGGTCTGGTCCAGGAACCCTAACCTCTCCCCCCATTTCCTCCACCTGCTGCTGGATGCCGTTCAGTCTCTTCCTCGGAGTCTGACCAGACGGCAGCACTGGGCATTGCTGGACATCTTCAGAGGTTCTCTGATCCACAGCTGCCCCTGCAGTGACCTCTCTCCAGCAGGACCAGCCACAGCAGTAAGTCAGGGTAGTGTAGGAAACCTCTGGTAGTCTGATGGTAGTGTAGAACCATCCTTGAACCTAGAACCCTGGTCACCATTGCGTTGCTTGTAGCTTTATTGAAGCAAGAAGTCCATCTGTCAGATTTCCAGAAGGTTCTCCAACTGGTTTCACCAAAAATTCCTGTTCCTGTTGGAGGGCAGAAAAAGAAGAAGCTCAGGCAAGTATGGTTCTGGTCCAAAGTTCATTGTTCCAGAAATCTGCTGGTTTGTTCCAATGCAGTTTTGATCACTTCAATCATGTTTCCATGGAATTGCTTCAGTTTTTTAACTGCACTGTCATGACCTTAAACATCTAACATCTCAGTGAGTTCAGTAGATCCATGTAACATTATCTCCCTGTCTCCTGTCCACTCCAAGACATCAGACCAACCACTAAAATGGAACCGTTCTCTTTCAGAACATGATCCTTCGGCGACAAGAGCTAGAGAATGGGACAGCATGGTCCAACTCCTCAGAATCATCCGATGACTCGTCCAGTCCTCAGCTGTCCATCCAGGGACTGAGAAGCTCTCCGGTCCAGAAGGTAAGAGACCACAGACAGGTTACTTTACCACCACCACTAGCTCACCATTACCTCTGGGTTTCTATCCTGTACCACATCAGATAGATTTGTATTTTGCAAAAAAGCTGACCAATCAGATAACCAGATATGATTGGCCATCATTTGACAGGAAGTCATTGTTATCACCATTTTAGCTACATAGTGTTTAGCATAATATCAACTTCTGAACTGTGAATAAAACCTATAAGATCATGGTCATATTTTAAAGATAACAAGTTTTCTTGTGGGGAATGTAATAACAAACCAATGTGACTTAGCTTAGCTTAGCTGAGCAGCAATCATTTCATGCTGCCACCAAACCTGCTGATGACTGCAAGTCCCAGCATTCCACTTGAAAGAGTCCTGAAATTATTCTCTGTTCGGAGGCCAGCACCACTTTAACCAGACCATCTAGCTGAAGGAGTTCAGCTAGATGGATAATTTCAGGACTCATACAAACAGAATTATATGGGGACCTGCAGTCAGTCATCATCACCGGCCCTGCTCATGGAGCTCCACTGTGAGGCCCTTTTGCTTCACAGTGGAGTCCACAACTGGCCCTGCTGCTCAGTTTGAGGAAAAATGAGCTTCAAATACTCACAAGACTGTTATAATGTATCAATTTATTAAGACAGTTTATGTCTACGACATGTACCACATCCCATGATGCAATGCACAGCTACCATAGACTGTATAAAAACAGCTGGACCTCAGACTGGACTCTGATAGTCTGGATCAGCATATGGCATAATGAGCGGCAGTAACATTGAATTTCTGTCACTCTAGAGTGCCCAGATGAGTCCAGAGGCGGTGCCTGCTGTAATAGGAAGTTCCTCCCCTCAGCCTGACAGACACTCTCCCTCCCCATCCATTCCAAACTGCAGTCAGGGTGTGGGCGACATCACAGAGGCCGCCAGCATCGTCAAGCACTCCCACGGCAGCAGGTAAATGTCCCAGGTGGATATGATCTAGTTCCAGAGGTGGAGAGCTCTTAGTGACTGGTTGAACATGTTTACAGGGAAGAGGAGGAGGGTGGGTGTGTGCTGACGAAGCCCAGCGGCGACGACGAGGTGGTGTTCAGCAGCTCCGGAGGGTTCTCTAGGTCTTTGAGCCACATCAGCGAGACCAGTGCTGATGGAGTCGTGATGACAGACCAGTCAAGGGAGGCGGGTGGGTCTCCAATCTCTGGGGTGTCCATCAACGACATTGTCATGGAAATGCCCAGCAGGACTCCAGAGCCCCCCACGCCCAATGTTGTGGAGGACACCACTGATCTGCCCCAACCTGAGTGTCCACAGGCCCTCCTCACAGTCTGCCCCCCCAGGACTGAAGGACAAACCAACGAGGAGCCCCCCCTCCCAGACAGTGGGGAGGAGATGTACGTGGCCCGGCGGGTGGCTGTGGAGGAGGAGCTGCTGGAGGTGGGCGGAGCTGTGGAGGACAGCGGGGTGGACGACGCTCTGGGGGGCCTGCTGTCCTCTCTGGATGACTACAGAGGACAGTTCCCCGAATTACAGCTGCTGGAGCAGGAGCTGAGGCTGCTGCAGGTCACACTCAAGGTGAGGGGTGGTAAGGGGGTCACGCTCAAGAAAGCGGTTTTGGGTTTTTGGCTAGACCTCATCTAGGTCCAAAAGAAACCACTGCAGCCATCTTCAGCAGCTTATCAGACACGTGCACAGGTAGACTTCAGGTGGGGCTCAGGCTTCGCTCCTTTCTGTTGATGACCGTTGAGCAGCAGTTTCACTATCAAAAATTTCAATCGTACATTAAAAAAGTTGCGATTGTGCAACAAACATTTGTGACTTTTTCTTCATCAAAAAGTTCTGGTTTTGTGAAATTTTTGATTTTATGAAATTTTACATTTCATTTCACAACAAAAAGCTGCAGTATTGTAATTATAATAATAGTTTTATGTCATGAAGTTGTGAGTTGACATCTAATTTTACATTAATGTGTAGGGTGGTGGACGTAGCCGGTCCCCCAGTGTGGTCAGCCTCACTGTGGAAACGGCTCTGGGCAGCTTTGACTTCCTGGACACGTCAGACTGGGAGGAGGAGGAGGATGAGAGGGGCGGCAGGAGGAGCAGGACCAAGAGGTATGAAATTCTGCTGATGTCACACCAGGTGGAGTTGAGACCCGTCAGAGTTTCAGCTGGATCAGTATTCCTGAGTCCATCTGTCTGATTTCTGTGTCCGTGCAGGCCTCAACAGGACCAACATGGGGTTACACCATTCGCCCCCCTATCCCCTCTCACGACAGGCTGCCCCACTCTGGACCAGTCCCTGGTGGTCCACCTGAAGAACTGCAGCATGCAGATGTTGGTAGGAGCTCTGGTTTCCAGCAGCAGAAACAAAAGTTCATTTATTCAGAGGTCCGGATCTGCTCAGGTTTGGTTCTGTGGCTATGACCATGAGCAGAGCAGCCAGGTTCTTTTGCAGTTAGTTAGCACCTTAACATGAACTAAGCTAAACTGAAATTAACAGATTAAAAATCTTACATTGATCAAATTGTCATTACAGTGTTTTTAATATTTGTAATCTTAAATTAATTTAATTTCATTAATACAACATCTTCGGTTTTAACTTGCCTCTTGAGGTAATATGAACCAAGCTAAGCTCAAATGAACGAATTGGTACAGGATAAATGTAAATTAATGTTAGTTAGCATCTTAGGCTAACTTGGTATGAGCTAAGCTAAAATGGATCAATTTGAGCAGGATGAGTAATGCCTAATGTTACATTTAGCTAAAACTAGCAGATTTGATTAAATTAAATGGATTTTTATTTATATAGTGTCTATTACAACATGGTAACACCTGAAAAAGGAGAAGAGAGAAGAGAGCGAGACTATGGAAGATAGACAACACTGTTGTTATTAAAATGCTATTAAAATAGCACTCCCCCAGCAGCCTAGGCCTATAGCAGTGCAGGTAGGAGGTATTCTAAGAGATTACAGAGTTGAAGGCTATCAAAAAGGAATGTCTTCAGCCTAAACTTAAATGTAGAGAGGGAGTCTGCCTCCCGAACCAAGGTTGAGAGTTGATTCCATAACAGAGGAGCTTGATAGCTAAAGGCTCTTCCACCCTTTCTAGACCTACAGACTCTTGGAACAACAAGTAAACTTGCATTCGGGAAAGGAGTGTTCTACTTGGACAGTATGGAACTATGAGATTTTTCACAAATATTGGAGCTTTGTCATCGGAAGCTTTGTATGTAAGAAGTAATATTTTGAATTCTATTCTACATTTAACAGAGAGCTAATGTAACAAAGGTAGAACTGGCGAGATGTGACCTCTATACCCAGTTCTGATTAGTTCTGGTCCTACAGCATTCTGGAGGAGTTGAGGGTTTTTAACAAGGCTGATTGACAGCAAGAAAATAATGTATTACAATAATCCAGCCTGAGATAACAATGGCATGGATTAATTTTTATGCATCTCCTTGAGTCAGGATGTTTCTAATTTTCTTGATATCATGTAAATGATAGAAAGCTGGTCTTGTTACCAGTTTCACATGAGTGTTTTAGACAAATCTTGATCAAAAATGACATAGAGGTTTGTAACAGATGAGCTAGAGGCTAAGGTAATGTGATCTATATTAACTGTACAGTTCAAGAGTGCTTCCTAGAGGTGCTTGGAACCAATTACAATAACTTTAGTTTTATTTGAATTAAGAAACAGGAAATTTCCAGTCATCCAGGTCTTCATATCTTTAATGCATGCATTTAATAAGGCTATTTAATGATGTGGTCACAAGGATAAACACAGCTAAGTATTATCAGCATAACAGTGAAAATTTATGTCATGCTCTTGCATATTTGGTCAAGAGAAATGTAAACTAACATTACTTAGCATTTTAGTTAGCATGAAAAAAAGCTAAGATGAAATAGACTGGTAGACTTCCAGAGAATCACAGAGCTGATGGTTCTTTTACCACAGAATGTCAGAAGCTGATTGATAGTGTGTCAAAGCTAAAATCAGTAGGGACCGACTCAGTTGTGAGTCCAACATTTGGTAGTCAGAGAGAAACTGCAACCTCGAGGAAGTAGAGGAACTACAGCCTCTTGTGGCCAGAGAGGAACTGCAATCTCTAGTGATCAGAAGAAGAACTTCAGCTGCTAGTAGTCAGTAGTGGAACTGCTGTCTCCAGTGGTCAGTAGAGGAACTGCAGCCTCTAGTGGTTGGTTTTAGAACTTAATTTCCATATTAGATTTTAATAAATCTGATTAGACATTGTCCTTTAACATAGCTGTGAAAACCACAATGATTAGCTGACAATGACATTGATGTTCCTGGTCATGTGATTCATGTTATATGTTTCAGCGTTTGGGCATGTTCGGACCCCTGCGGTGTGGCGAGATGTATGCCTTAGACCGACTGTTGAGAGAGACTCGAGTCCTCCAGGTCATCCGCCGACTCATCAAGGATGACCTTCACCATCTCAGAAAGCCTGATGAAGGTAGGACGGAACCTGCAACCTTCAAATCTAGCCAGTGACTATAAACAGGTGACCATCTATGTCCAGTTATAATCATAAGCCAATGATCTCCAACCAGTTACAACCATAAACCAGTGACCTCCAACCGGTTACAACCATAACCCAGTGACCACCAACCAGTTACAGCCATAAACCAATGACCTCCAACAACTACAACCATAAACCAGTGACCTCCAACCAGTTAGAAACATAAGCCAGTTACAGCTGGGTTTTTTTTTTTGTTTGTTTGTTTTTCAGTGATCCCAGCGCTGGCTGTGTGTTCAGGCGCAGCGTCACTATGGCAACAGTGTGTGGGGCAGGGCAGCATGTACTGCGTCTCTGCTGACAACTTCCTCTCGACTCTGTCTGACATTTACGCCCACCTGCTGCAGGAGCATGCCCACTCAGGTAAGACAGGACAAAGTACAGGACACGCCCCCGGCGATGTCATCGATGGGTTTCTGATGCCGCTGTTTCCTCTAAAATTGGTGGAATCAACAAGTCACTGGTTGAGGAACTGTAGCCTCTAGTGGTCAGTAGAGGAACTGCAGTTGGTAGTGATCAGTAGAGGAACTGCAACCTCTAGTGGTCGGTAGAAGAACTGCAGCCTCTAGTGGTCAGTAGAGGACCTTTAGCCTTGAGTGGCCAGTAGAAGAACTGCAAGCTTCTTCTCTTTTGTTGAACCCAACCAGCCTGTCAGTTGGTTGATCTCAGCTCGTGTTCCTACAGTGTTCCAGTGCCTGACAGAACGGGTCCTGGATCAGAGGTTACCACGGAGAGGCAGCACAAGAGATGATGTGACTGTGACGGTGTTCCAGCTGTGGAGCTACCTGGAGTCTAATAACGTCAGTGACCTGGAGACACACCTGACTGAGCTGGCAGAAGAAGGTATACTCACCTATAACCAGTCCCTCAAAGGAATTAGCCATATCAATAATGAACCTAAAGTTCTGGAATCAGAACTACAAAAACAGCCCTTTTAATATATTTTTTTATATTCTCCAAGTTTCTACAGATCTTCTGTTAAACACTGAAACTAAAGTTAGTAAGTTAGTTTTTAGAAACTGCAGCAATAACTGAGTAAGTCTTTAACAGTGTTCTACTGAGACTGAGTCAGTTTCATAACATTAAAAGTTGCAAGATAATTTAGTTTGTTCTTATTTTTAAGACAGTTAAATCTTCTTACTTTTGTAAGACATTGCACCTTATTTTTAAAATAATGTCTTTGAATTTTATACTGTGAAGTGTAAACACTTTGTGTTTACAGCTTTCAAAGATTTTCAAGCCAGTTATGTGAAAATGGAAACTGCCTTGTTTTTGTCTTTTATTTTTATTTTTTCAAAATTTTTAGGCTACAAAAATGCATACAAATCTCCACAAAGTGTACCAGAATTTTTGTAAAAATCTGCCACAAAATAGATCATTTTTGGCAGTAAAAATCCCCAAATGACTCAAAACAACACAGATGTTCCGGCCTGAAACCAGATTGGGCCCATATGTAGTTCCTCCTGCAGCCACCGGGGTTCTCCAGACTACAAGGTCAGCCTCATCAGGAATGAGGAGAAATGAAAAGCACTCTCTCCATTGGTGGACACTTGAATAAAAAAACTTTTAAGTATCATCATTAACGTTGAGCTCAATATTACCGTTCCTCACATTTATTCCGCTCCATAATGTCCTGTTTCCGTTTTGAAATTCCGTCACTGCCCATAATTTCGAGAAAGAACTAACAAAAATTACATCAAACCAACTGGTTCGATAGGAGTCAGTGTGTTCTTATGTTTTGTTGTGATTCATCAAATGATGTTTATGAAATTCAAGAAAAACTTGTACCTAAATAAAATGATGATCGGGCCAGATTCTGGAGAAATGAGGCCAAAACCCAGGTCAGTCCAGAGCTCTACATCTTGGCCATATTTTAAAATAGACTTTAAATGGGTCACAAAACATTGGACTATAACATAGGGAAGCCACATTTTATTGACGTTTATGATCTTTGAGAAAAGTTTTTTTTTTTTTGTGATTTACCTATTATTTATCCCCGTGGGGAAATTCTTTCTCTGCATTTGAGCCATCTGGGCTGCTGGACCCAGAGCGCTGGGCTGCCGCGGTGCAGCGCCCGGGGAGCAGGTGGGGGCTTCAGTTGCTTTGCTCAGGGGCACCTTATCCATGGATGTGAATGTGGGGAGGAGCTTGTTCGGGCACTCTCCCTGCCCACATTGTTGGTGCTGGCCGGGGATGGGGCCGGCGACCCTCTGGTTGCCAGTCCAGTTCTCTGAGCCGGTACACCACGGAACCCCGCCCCCCAACAATTTATCAGTTTTTCCCGCCTTGGCCTCCACTCTGATGATGTCATCACACTCTCTAGCCCAAGCGGTTTCAAACTCTATTTCATCCTGGGCCACATCATTACCACGGTTAACATTAAAGGGCTACATCACTACCATGGTTACCATTAATTGGCCACGTCATCACCATGGTTACCGTTAAAGGGATTCTTTACTTTCTCAACCAGTTGCTGTCAGATTTCTTGCAAGTTCCTGTACTCCATCATGAAATAAAATGTTTTTAAAAAGTGAATTTTGCCAAAGAATCTCAAGTTTTATCTTAAAATTGAGGTTTTTGTACTAAAATCACAACATTTTCTCACAATTTCACAATATGACATTTTTATGTAAAAAAATAAAAATAAAGAAGAGGAATATTTTTGTCATAAAATGTTAACTTTCAAAAAAGGCATTTTCTAAAATATATAACATTTGGGGGGGAAAATACTATTTTCATTAAAAAAAAAAAATTAAATGGTAAATTCTGAAATGCCACAAAAGATGTGACCATTATCATGAAATTAAGACATTTATACTAAAATCACAATTTCTTTTTTCTTGTAAAATCACAAATAAAAAAAAACAGTGCTTTTTAATTGTACAATCACACTTTTTTCTTGTTCACAAAATCATGAGTTTTTGTTATTTAAAAACATAATTTTACAAATATCATGAGTGTTAACAAAGATTTGCAACTTTTAGCTAAAATCTTTTTAAATCATTTACTAAATGGTGTCTTTCTGACATAAACCAGCTGCTCTCCACCTCAGTTATTCCACTTTATGATGTCAGAACTGAATCAAACGTTTCCTCAGAAATGTTTTAGTTAGTTTATGATTTCGTTTATGATTGTCTTTAAATGCTCACACGAACCAGATAAGATGAACTGGCGGCTGGATTTTAACACATGTCCTGTAGCCCTCCCAGTCTGACAAATAATCTGAAAAATGCTTGTTTCAATCACCTTTCATGGCCCCCACCTCCTAGATAAATTATGCATCCAATGTAGTGTGATTTTAGTTTCAGTGTACTAGTTTTAGTCAGGTCTGCCTAGACCTCAGAGGGTCATTCTCTGGTCCTGTAACTTCCTCTGACAGTGTGGCTGGTGCAGAAGCTGGCATCATGTGACCAGGAAGTGATCGTAAATGCTTTGCGGCGGCCTTCGGAGTCCAGCCTGAGGAGGGAGGGGCTTCACGCCGTTGCCAGGTTACTAAAAGACCCTCGAGGGAAAGTGTCGGCATCTGCAAGCTCTGTGCTAAGAGGACTGGCTGCTCAGCCCCGACAGAGGGAGCAGGTGAGGACTGGACACCTGGGACACCTTGATAGTTTGAAGAAATTTGCATGTTTTAGAAGAAAACTGTGATTTTTTTATGACAGTTTCAAAACAATATTTCAAAACTATCATTAGAGTTCAACCGTAAACGTTACTTTCTTTTGAAAATAGTTTGATTTAAAAATAACACTTTTACAATTTTGATTAAAATGATGTTTCTATTACATGTTACACTTTGAGTGGTTTAAAGTGGAAGCTCACCTGGAAGTTGGATCTCCAGTCAGGATGCTGGAGGTTCTCAGTCGTCGGGTCATCCTAAAGGTCTTCAGTTCTAATCTGAGAAAACACATGGACACTTTAGCATCTGTTAGCCGTTAGCACCTGTTAGCCACGTTGGTAACAGACAATGAACAGCTTATCAACTACATTTATTTTATATAATTTCAGTCACTGACACTTTAGCACCTTTTAGCCATTATCAACTGTTAGCATATGTTATCATCTGTTGGCATCCTTTAGCCATGACATTAACCAGTTGTTTAACTAGTTGTACTTGAAACACTTAGAATCAGCAATCACAAAATCAAACAGCCTATACAACTAGACAGGAAGTGACATCAGTCAATGTCAGTCCGACATTCGCCTGAATTCCTGTTAACGATCAATGAAACAACTTTATTGACACATCAATAAACCACAGCAACAGGCTTCACTGAGTACAGTGTTGGCAAGTAACTCAGCTGAATTCTGTCAGGAGACGGCAGCTGAATATCCACTGGAGATGCTCCTGTAACCTGAATGATGATCCTGGAACTCCTGTCAATCAGAGCTAAAGACATTCAGATGAGAGCAGGAGCCCCGCCCGTCTGTGGACCTGTGTATGTGAAAGCCAATGAGACACTGTGCTCCTCCCCCTCAGGCACTGGTGAGCTGTCTGGAGCTGCTGGAGAACGAGGACGTGGACACCAGAGTGTGTGGATGTAAAGCGCTGGCGTGTCTTAAGGTATTTCATTGATCCAGTTCAGGGCACGGCAGCGGTACACTCATGAGCTCTACTCTGACTGCCACTTGGTTGCTCTGTTTGAAACTCACTGTATTTATCTTCTGTCTTTTCAGGCCAAAGAAAGCATCGATCAGCTGGTATATCTGTGTCGGACGGACAAAGAAGAAGTCCGAGACGCTGCCAAACAGGCCCTGCTGGTGCTGGGTAATGTCCCCTTCATTTATAAGTCAATGCTAGTTACCCTAACCCTAACCCTGACAGGTGTTGGGTAACGTCCCCTTCATTTATGAGTCACTGCTGGCTCCTGAGTCCTAGTGCAAGAAGTGGAGTCAAGTCACAAGTCATTAGAATTAAAGCTCTGGTCATCTCAACCAGAGGTGTCAGATATCTGTTTAAACCTTAAACCACAACTTCCTTTAAGGAAGTATTAAGTATGGACTTAAAATTATGATCTAAGGTCATAAAATTGTGAGTTTTGTATTTTTTTTTTGTAAGAATAAATAATCTGAAATTTTGAAAAACTTTTTTTTTCTTTTTTAAAATAAAACTATAAATTTATTTCATAAACTGCATATTTTGTAATACTTTGACAACTTTTGCCGTGAAATTGGAAATTTTGCAAAACTGACTTTTTTATTAATTCTAAAACGTTTTTGTTGTAAAATATCGACTACATTTTTTATTTTAAATCCTGATCTTGTGGCGACCTGTCCAGGGTGTACCCCTGCCTTTCGCCTGAAGTGAGCTGGGATAGGCTCCAGCAGACCCCCGTGACCCTGAACAGGACTTAGCGGGTATAGATAATGGATGGATGGATGGATGGATGATCTTGTGTCCTTTTTTGTAAAATTGTGGATTTGACAATATCACAGATTTATCATACAGTCTTTTTTTTTCTGGTCAATTTTAAAAAATTAAAATTCCCAACATTTTGTTGTAAATCATGACTTTTACAGAATTGCATGTTTTGATCATAAAAAATCAAACTTTTAATGTAAAATTGTGACTTTTTAACTCAATATTTCAGCTTTTGTTGATAGTTGTTGACTTTTGCAAAATGGCTAAATTGAGAATTTCAGTGTTGTTATAAAGTGAGTTCAATCTGAGGACATGACCAACATCACTGGAACAGTTCTGGAACCCTGGAATAGTCCTAGAACAGTTCTGGAAGAGTCCTGGAACAGTTTTGGAATAGTCCTGGAACAGTTCTGGAATAGTCCTTGAATAGTTCTGGAACAAACCTGGAACAGTCCTATAATGGTTTCATAGAGAAAGGGAAAGAGTTAAGGCAGAAAGAGAAAATGTCTGTTTCTTGTTTTTGCTGTCATTTATTTTGAGTGTTAATGGTTTCATGAGCTAATCCATTGTCTGTTCTTGTTTTCTGCTGTTCTTCATCCTGCAGGTGAGGAGGGGAAGATGGCCCACAGACACGTGGAGATCTCTCAGGATAGCTTACCCAGACTCTTTGCACCAGGAAGTATGGCCAGCACCGCTTTCTAACACCAAAGTGGTTCCTAATAGGCATCCACATCAGCTGACGCTTCCAGTCCACCAGAGCTTCATCAGAAGGTGCTGACTGACCTGAGGCATTCGGGTGAACTCGCTCCACTAAATAAACTGATGCTTCCTGAGCTGACAGAGGAGCTACAAATGTCCAAAATGGAGACTTCTTTTCTATTTTGTCAACTGATTTTGAAGCTGTTGGCTTTTTTCTGGTGACATTTTGGACATCAGGAGTTCTGGACTGAACGGACCCTGGCTGGAGCTCTATGTGGACTTTACCACCTGTCTGTGGTTGCAGCAGGACTTTGGCCATTTTTCAGCAGGCAAAACTGAACCCAGACCACAACCAAAGACATAAAGCAGGACCAGACAGACAGTCCTGGTTCTGCTGCCTCTGGATCTGCCTTAAATTTCTGGTTGAGCCATTATTTATCAGGACTACCAAACAATTAGAGCAGTGGTGTTTTTGTCGAAGATCTCCAGAATGAGCTAATCCCCACAGTGGTGACGGGGAAGAGTTGTGCAACATCATGTGATTATAAAACTGCACTCTGCACTCCTTTCCTTTGGTGCAGATTTTTGAAACTTAGTGGATTTAGTCAAGTGAATCTAGATGTATTTAAAAGAGCAATAAGAAGACGACTGATAATTCTGGGAAGTCAGTCAGTTTTTGCCAAAGAAACAGGAAGATTTTAAATCACCTTTCAAATATAAACTACAGTCATCTGCGGAAGGTAGTACCCTCCTTTTGATCTGATGCTGCTTGTTTTGTTTATTTTCTCAGTGCGTAACACAGTCTGCTCTTGATGATGGTCTGTATGTTGTCAAATTTTAAGGCCCCCACTTTAGGTGGTCCTCCTGTGTGGACAACTGACCACAGTCCCTGAAGGAGAGGGAAAGACATCAGCAATGGTCTTAGAGAAGCAGCTGACGCTGCACAACAGTTTGGTAAAGGGTTGTTAAACCATTTCTAAACTATTTAGATCTACACAAAGCCAAGACGTCAGTATCACCTTCACTAGACCTTTGTCTCTCTTAATAGGGGGAGATAGGGTTAGGTGATTGAGGGGTCATGAGTCCATTTGTCTGACAGCTGAAGTTGGGCTTAAACTGGGACAATGCAAACACAGCATTGACATCAGTATTGATGAAGCAACAAAGTTGCAACCTGAACACCAGAAGGTAAAGGATGGATTAAAAGAGGAGGTACTAGCTCCTTCCTGGCTGTAGACTCATCAGGTCCGTCTGGAGGTGTCGGTCAGCAGGAAACTTCTCTGAAGTGGCTCAAATAAAGATCTGAGGTTGTGTGATGCTGAGGAAGTGGAACTGTCGAGGATGGAAGAAATGATCTAGTGCCATTCTGACAAATATAACATGACCCTACACCTGAGGAAATCATAATTCTGTTCAGTCCAGTTCACTTCCAGATCACCTTCAGACCAGAAACTATAGAAGAACTGGACAAACCCTCTGGAGATGCTTTGCTTCCATTCTGATCAAATCCCTCCAGACATTCAAATGTTTAACCCTAAATCTACTGAAACAACATCTGAAACCAGGACGAGCAGAGCTGGAAACTAAGACCTGAGGAGCTGAAACCAAGACTACGGGAGCTGAAACCAGGACCAGCAGAGCTGAAACCAGGACTAGAGGAGCTGAAACCAAGACTACGGGAGCTGAAACCAGGACCAGCAGAGCTGAAACCTGGACTAGAGGAGCTGAAACCAAGACTACAGGAGCTGAAACCAGTATTAGCAGAGCTGAAACCAAGACCAGAGGAGCTGAAACCAGTACCAGCAGTGCTAAAACCAGGACTAGAGAAGCAGAAATGATGACCCGCAGACATAAAACCAGGACCAGAGGAGCTGAAACTAGGACCAGTCATTTGGTTGCCCAGGTGTCCTAAAACGACCACACATAGTTACATAGGCGACTGATCAATGGGTCACCAACTACACTGCACAACGCTCGGCTACTCATCTGTTCCTGACCCAGTTATTTGACCTGGAAGTGTCCTGAAGTGATCTGAGGTGAAGGTCTCTGGACTGGCAGACCAGCTGCTGTGAGAGGTAGAAGCTGATGACCTCAAGAAAATCCAGCTGGTGTACTCTGGCTACCAGCCTTGAACCACAGAACCTTCCAGACAAACCAGAACCTCCCAGAACCAAACCCAGACCATTCAGAACCTCCCAGAACCTAACTCAGACTCTCCTAGACCAACCAGACCTCACCTCCAGATCAGATTATCTGCAGATGGTGACGCTTTGAGCATGTTTGGGTTTCAGAAGGACCTTCCATGTGTTTCACCATCTTTCAGTGTCAGAATTCTCTGTTTTGCCCATTCATACAGTTTACTGTAGTTTCCATTCTGATTTTGTTATCTAATACCACAATTACAAACCTAAAAACACAACAAAAACTTTAATGATTGGTTTAAACTTTCTAATAAGAGCAGATTTGTGGGTGTTTGAAGTGAGTATTTCTACATGAACAAGCTTTAGCCCGTGCTGATGAAACCAGACTCAGGATGTTCAGAAGACATTTCGATGCGATGACAGCTGTGAAGTTGAGTTGGTACGTGGTTCTGATGACAGCAGGAGTCATGGACAGGTCAGAACCACTGTGGGTTTGTCCAGTTCGGTGTTTCAGTGCCTTTAGGATTATTAATCGCACACAGAGCGCACTCCAGAGATGAGAAGCTTGTTTCAGAGCAGTAGACCACATATATATGGATTTTTTCTTTCCACCAACTTTATAAAAAGCACTGGAAATTAAATGTTTGTATTTATCAAATATATACAAATTATTAAAGGTTTATTCAAATATATTATGTTTCTATTGTGTTGAATCTTTTGTTGATCATGTCTGTCAGACAGGGCAAAGTTGGAAGAGAAAATTTTAATCAAATTTTTATTTGATTTCATTCCTTTTTTTTAAATTCTTAAATATTATCTTTTATTTATATTTTCTCTTGTCTGTCATTTCTGCAGGATGCATCCATCTTTGTAAAAAAATAAATAAATAAATGAATAAACATATAAGGAGACCATTTTGTTATTTCAACATTTATTTTTATGACACATGCTGGACTGACATGTTTTAAGTGGCAGCTTAAAGGTGGAATCGCTCCACCTCCTCCTTCAAACCTCCATGGGAAGCCACGCCCCCAGAACCACAGACCCGCCCACAGCTTGTCAAAAATAATATCAGGAATCTTAACTGACCTAAAACAGGAAGACTCTCAAACATGGGAGAAAAAAACGTGTTTTTGTAAATTGTATATTACAGCTGTTTATTTCTGAATTGAGATGTTAAACTTTTAAATTGTAAGTATATGATATTTATTAAATAGTAGACTTAAATGAATAATGTTATGGAGATGTAAGAAAAGAACCCAAATGACATCATAAGTCAAAATGAGCTTCTCATGTCTTCTCAGGCTGGATCTGTCTCTGTTCTTGTCCTCTTATATCTCAGCGCAGCAAGATTCTTCTTAACAGATTAGAGAAGGTTGTTAGACATAGAGGAACAGCGTTAAGATGGTTCAAGTCATTTATCAGACCGATTTCAGTTTGTCCATGTAAATAATGATTGTTCTGGTCATACTAGGATCAGCTGTGGAGTACTGCAGGGTCCTGCTCTTGGACCAAGACTTTTCTCTTTATACATGCTTCTTTTAGGAAAACAAACACAACATAAATTTTCACTGTTATGCAAATAATACTCAGCTCTATTCAGACTGAAAAGGTTCATGTCTGTATTTTATTTATTTTTTTTACTAAGACTGAATGTTTTTCTTTACAAGACATATAAGGGTTGCTTTTCATACGCTGACATGTTTCAACAGTATTCCTTCTGTCTTCTTCAGAAGCATCACATGATGTAACTGTGATATGTCTCTTATTATCTGGTGTTACTGAGGTGTGGCCGCCCGGCCAAATTTGACAGGATGGCCACACCTCCCGCTGTCGGTTCGCTCCTCCAGGGGTGTGAGAGCATATATGATCCCTCATCCCAGTTCATCGTCCTTGGTCCTGGGGTCATTTTCTTATTTCAATAGCCTCCATATAGGTGGTTGCCTAGGCACCATGTGCTGCAAAGCCCTGCAAAATAAATAAATAAAATATTTGTACTTTTAGTGATAATTTGCAACCACAACTGGTGCCCTTCCCCTGTTCTCTGACTTGAAAATAAAAGCAAGAATAAATATAGAGCGAGTTTCTATTGCCCATATGCAGGTGCACCCACAGTGAGTGTGCGCCCTTACTGCTGAGGGCTCACCTGGGTCTCAGGTTGTGTTGGAAAGGGGAGGGGCGGGGCTCATCTGTTTATGTACACGTGGACCACGTACTGTAGAGCATCAGTCAGGCTCATAAAAAAATCATCATAATCATAGTGTTAGTTAAACTGGACCAATTTTGGACATGGCCTCCTGAAGGCCGGCATCAAAAGTCGGGAGGAAAAGAGAAAAAAGAAGAGCAGTAAGATGACACTCGTGTGTCATGTCCTGGTAGGTCCATGTTTAAAATGACATTCATCCATCCATCCATTGTCTACACCCATTTATTCCTGTACAGGTTCACGGGGGCCTATCCCAGCTCTCTTTGGGCAAAAGACCTGGACAGGTCGCCAGTCCATCGCAGGTTTAAAATAACAGTTGTTACGTAAAGTAAAATTTGTCATTTGAGAAATTTGAGTCAACTTAGACATCTGTGGTCAATATTTTGAAGTAACACTGCATTTCTGACTAGATGAAAATATTACAGCTGAGAATAATTAAGCTGTAACAATAATAATAAACAAAAGCATAATTAACTTCTTAGTATTTATTTATGCACATAAACTGAACACATGCACTCTATTCTGTCATTTTTGTAACTGGAATCTCTCATTTGTATGAAAGATATACAAATACTCAAAATTTTTTGACAATACCAATCAATCAATCAATCAATCATACTTTGTGATTGATTGATTGAACAGGGAATTAGGTTTGGACTTTAACAATCTTGGGCCTGTTTCAAAAATGAGGTTCAACAAACTCAGAGTCAAAAACCTAACTCGGAGATCCTCCCACTCTTCTTCGTTGATTTAAAGTTGTTTTTTTTTTTCTTTTGCAGTCGTGACTTTCTGCAGCAATCTGACTGCAGCGGTAAAGAAAGACAGCTGATGAGGGAGAACTTAAAGAGTGGATGCATAAGTTAAATATTTAGTGGGAGGTGAAATCCTGCTAACATGGAAAAAAACATCTTTGAATCAGTTAAGATGATGTATAAAACATATTTAAGACATAAATTATATGTAACAGACTTGGTTGGATTAATTTAAAACTATTTTTAGAGGATTGGTTAAAAAAAAAAAAAGTTCAGTTGCCTCAGTTTCTGAAACTTGCTCAGCTGAACCCTCTGGCTCAGATTCAGCAACCTCACTTTGTGAAAAAGAAAACTCAAGAGTTTCCCTGATTTCCGGTTCGAGACACTCAGTTTCCACATAACCTGCTTTCTGAAACAGACCCCATGTCATGTCAAACATGTCAGGTTTGATGAAAATCTTACAAACTGCTAAAATAAAAAACACAAAACAACAAACTTTAAATACTCATAAATATTTCAGGGGATTTGTTTAGCGTTTGTTATGTGTGAACCCAGGAGTATGTAGTTGTTGTTGTGTGTGTGTGTGTGTGACGGGTGGGGGGATATACCAAAGTGGCTAGAGCAAGCCCTGAGCCATGAAATAATTCTTGATATTGAGGAACTTAATTTAAAAAAAATTTTTTTAATAGATTTTAATGTAATTAGATTAAATGTTTTTTTTTGTCATCATTGATGTTGCTCATTGTTAGTGTCAATGTATTTATTTTCATTATTATAAAACTAAAATGAACTCAAATAAAACACTTTTTAATGATTTGATATTTGATACCAACTTTCACCCATTCAGACCCAGAGCTTATTACTGTTCTGGTTATGTTCATTAACTCGTTCTGTTAACAGCCTGGTTATGATTCTGTACCACCCTGGTTATGTACCAGGCCAGTTTTGTACTAGACCGGCTCTGTAACTGTGATAAATGGGCTCCCAGTGTGTGCTGTAACGGGCGCCCCTCCTGGCCAATCAGGGTGAGTGCAGCAGCTTCGACACCACCCCCCAGCGGTCGCACAGGCGCACTGAGCCCTGAACTGCCATTTTGTGTCCGGATCTGCAGTAGTAAAGCAGGCTTTTAAAGAAGCTGCTGCGCGGTTCCGAAGCCGCCAGAACTCCGTGGGTCAGGCTCCGTGAGTCCGCCAGTGGGCCGTGGGACCGCACGCGCGTTCAAACAGGTGAAGTATGACTACTTTTCTGACACGGGTGGGGGGGGCGATTTTGCAGGATCTTTCACCGGCCTCTAGGTGTCACGATGGGGCTCGCGTCCCGCAGCTCCGGCGGAGAGTTTGTCTCCCTCTATCGTTGTCCACAAACCCCACAAACGCGGCCGAACGGCCGCGAGGGCGGCGAGCTTACGCACGGACTGCTAGGTCTGGGGCATACGGGCGGACAGAGGGAAGCTGTGGCGATGAAAATGCTCCGCGGAGACGCGGTCAGACAGTTCGGGCCACGGCGTCCATTTCCTGCTTCCTTTGTTCGCCTGCGGAGCCTCGAGGCTCCGGAGCGCGGGAGCGCGGCTTCTGCTAACGGTTACATAAACTATCAACGGTCCGCGCTGACGTAACGGCCAGGCAGGCTGCTGACTGGACGGGAGGCTTAAAGGGCCAGTCCGCTGTTTTCAAAACAGTCAGCACCGAGGGACCGCTTTTTCCAGGACCCCTTCAAAAAATAGAGCAGTTAAACGACACAGACCTCGATTGAAATATCTCAAAAGAAAGTAAGGAACATTTAAACATAATTATTGACTTGTGAAACTTTATTTTCCCTATTTATTAGGACCAAGTCCAGTTAAAAAACACCAGACCACTTAAACAGCTCAGATCTGGATGTAATCGTATTTTAAACAGTAAATACTATATAATACACCATCACTGATGTGTGAAACCATTATTCTATTCGTTAAAATTTTGTAGACGGCCACATTTCCGAGCCATGTGGCTTAGGTGATCCCTTACATGGTAAGATTAGACCAATCACTATTAAAAGACTATTATTGACGTGGAAACTTTGTTCTATCTATTAAAATGCAAAAATGTGAAGTGTTCCCACAATTTTATAGCAATTAAATGATCTTAGTCTGGGTCCAGTTCAACTCAAACTGGCAAAAATAAATCTTTGAGTTTGAAAAAGTCCCAGAAACTGATTTTTACATGCTCAAAAGCTCTGCATTAAAAAAAAACACCTCAGAAGTTGTGACTTGAATTTAAAAAAAAGCATTTACTTCATAGATTCAAACAAATTGTCTGTTTTTTCATTTAATTTCAGAAAATGCTCAAAATTTGAAATAAAAATAATCTGAAATTGTAACTTTAACTCACCAGTTCTCACTCAGCATGGACGGAGGGTCAGCAGAGGGTGTGGGGGTGGTGGTGGACGTCCCCACTAAGGACTACCCATCCATCCAGACCGTCCACAGCCAGGATGCCATGGTGGCCGATCTCCTCCAGCAGGCTGCAGAGGCCGGAGGTGTGGTCCAGGGACAAACCAGTGTTGTGCTGGAAGCTGGTCAGTTACCAGTAAATGGTAGAAAAACCATGTAGATGAAGAACTGGTCCGTTCCTGAGGTGTCCATCCATGTTTCAGGTCATGGAGAAGGAATGGTGGCAGCCGGCCAGTCCCAGCAGCAGCTGATGGAGGCTGGAGCAGGAGTGGAGATGATGGTGATGGACTCACTGGACCCCACTCTGCTGCAGATGAAGACTGAGGTGAGCTTGGTGATGCGCGGAGGAGATGGTTGAGTCTTGATTGTGTTGTACAAAGACTCAGAAATCTGCAAAGTTTAGAACATCTGGATTTTTCTTCCACAAGAGTATCTGGAATTGGGTATTATAAATAACTTTTTTTGTTAATTTCAGAAATTGTGACTTTAGGAGCTCTCAAGATTCGTAACAAAAACAATCTGAAATCATAACTTTATAAACTGAGAAACATCAACTCGTCTATTTCATTCTGAAGCACATCATCACCATGGTAACAGTCAAAGGGATGGTTATTCTTTACTTTCTTAACCATCTATGATGTCAGATTTACCAGTGGTTCCTAGATTTGATTGTAAAAAGCAAATTTTATTGTAAAATGTCAAATTTCACAATATCTTTTTTTTTTTTTTTTGTACAAAGGTGAATTTCTGTCATAAAATCTCAAATTTCACAAAAAATCCTGACCTTTACAATCGAATTCAAACTTTTGTACTAAAATTTTTTTTTGTTTTTTTGTTTTTCCAACAACCAAAACTTTTAATTGTACAAACACAAATGTCACAAATTTGACCTTTTTTTTCACTTAAAATTTGCAGTTTTTTGTTATCATAAAATGTCCACTTTTCAAAACATATGAACATAAAATTACAAAAGTGCAAATTTTGAATAAATCAACTTTTTGTTAAGTTAATTTTTGCAAAAATCATGAGTTTAGACAAAAATGTTCAACTTTTAGTAGTAAAATCTTAACAAAACTAAATCCTGACTTTCTGACATAAAGCAGCTGCTCTCCACCTCAGTTATTCCACTTTTTGATGTCAGAACTGAATCAAAAGTTTCCTCAGAAATGTTCTAGTTAGAAGTTAATGATCTTTAAACGCTCTCACGGACCAGATAAGATGAAGTGGTGCACCAAATCAGATCTGCAGGCCTTGAGTTTGACACTGCTGCTCTAGACTTTACTTGGTATATCTGAATAACCTAATTATGATTATTTTATTTATACCCGAACTAGATTCCCTGTACCTGAAGTAGTGAAACAGCCCCACCTCATGATGCTCCTGCCACCATGTTTCAGTGTTTTCAGGGTTGTCCTCTCTTCCTTCAAACAGCTTACTCTGATCTTCCCTCTAAAGCGAGATTTCTTCTCTCAGGTGATGGATGGTGCAGTTGGAGTCTCATCGGGTGCAACAGGTGTGGTGGGAGGGGTCCCTGGTGCTGCTCATCAGGCTACCGTCACCACGGTGGACCAGACTCAGATCATCACCTTGCAGGTAGGTGGTTGTCACGACAGGATTTCTGTCTCCATGGCGGTGAACTGACAGACTCCTCTCTGAGCTCAGGTTGTCAACATGGAGGAGCAGGCCGCCCTGGGCCTGGGGGAGCTCCAGCTGGTCCAGGTCCCCGTTTCTGCCACTGCCGTAGAGGCCCTGCAGCAAGGCACATTTGTAGACACCACAGCACTACCGAAGGATGGAGACCCGGTCATCTGCCACACTCTGCCGCTGCCAGAGGGCTTTCAGGTCTGACTCCTGCTCAGATACCAGTCCAGACGAAAACCAAACCACTACAGACTAGAGCTGTACCATTACATACCAGAACTTAACCTCTACAGACTGGAACTGAACCACTGAACCATTATAGAGTGAAACTAAATTTTATAGTCAGACATCAGAATTTTTAAACTTGCATGTATATAATGTCATAAATGTTGTCCTAATAATTTTTCTAAAATAAATATAAACTTCAAAAAGTCAGAATTTATAAATCTTAACTTTAAGTCAGACTTTATAAAGTCAAGATTTATAAATTCTGACTTAATGAATTAACAAAAAAATGTGCAAAGTGATAAAATCAGACATTCTAACTTAAAAAGTTCTGACTTTAAACTATGTGTATATAAACTTTAGTTATGACTTTATAAAGTCAGAACTTAAAATTCAGACTTTAAATTTGGACTTGAATATCTAAAATTTGAACTTAATATAGTCTGACTTTCACATTGATGAGGTTTTTACTCCTTTTTCCCTGAAGAGGTCATAATTAGCTGAAATATATGAGGTGATTGAGAGTTGAAAGAGTTACGTTCAATAAAACTTTATTGATCAATAAAGGGATGTCTTCAACAGGCATGTTATTGATAACGGGCGCAGGAGTACCAGTATTATGGGTAACAGGAGAGAGTCATCAAAATTGTCTTCATAAATTCAGCATAAATGTATGATCACCATAACTAACAACGCTGCTGCAGTTGTTCAGTTACGTCACAGCTATGGCTGAACTCCTGGATGTCTGATGTTTAGGTGGTGAAGGTTGGTGCTAACGGGGAGGTGGAGACTGTGGAACAGGAGGAGGGAGCTGAAGCCCACCCTGAAGAGGAGGAGGAGGAAGATGAGGAGGTGGAGAACCAGCTGCTGGAGGGAGGAGAGGGAGAACCTGTAGAGCCTCCACATGATGAATCCAGCTGGGCCAAAGATCCAGACTACCAGCCACAAGCAGGAGGGATGAAGAAGATGAAGAAGGTGAGATGCTGAGGCCGCTGGCTGCTGGTGGTCACTGCAGATTGTTCTAGAAAACTGACGCACATCTGTCACCTGCAGGGCAAGAAGAGCCGTCTGAGGTACGCCGAAGGAGACAAGGACATGGATGTCAGCGTGTACGACTTTGAGGAGGAGCAGCAGGAGGGGCTTCTGTCTGAGGTCAACGCCGAGAAAGTCGTCGGGAACATGAAACCGCCCAAACCCACCAAGATCAAGAAGAAGGGTAGGCTCGAAGGATGACAGGAACCTTTACATCTGTTCATCCATCCATTTTACCATGTGTTCATCCATCCATTTTTATGGGCGTGCTAAAATATTGATATGGCAATATATCATGATACTTATTTTCACTATATATTACATCAATCTCTGTCTCCAAATATATACACACACACACACATATACAGTATGGTTACGGTAGTGGTGCTCGCACTGTTTTGAGTTGTTCAGCAGGGTGAGGAGGAGAATCACCAGGAGAGACAGCAGACGAGACAGAGCAAATAGTGAGTGTTTAGCGGTATTTAGAACTGCTTATAGTATTTTCATGGCTCTAAATAATCGTTTTAATGCTTTTTGGGTTTTTCTTCTGGATGTTTTGATTGTCATTTTGCAGTGTTTTGTTTGTTTGTTTTTTTTGCCATTTTCCTCTTTTTGTTGCAAAGTTCATCTATTTGGAGTAAGCCTTTAGCATGACTTCATAAAGACAGAGAACTCAGTTTAGAATGAAAGAAATACAGTAAATACTTGAGAGAAATTTGAACTGAAATAGTGGTTAATTTAAACAGTTTTCAGGGCCCAGTAATACTGCCAAGTGTTCATTCATTATCAAATGCTTATTCAAAATAACTGTTTTATGAATAGAATTATTAGTACTGTACATAGTGGAGGAAAAAAATGTTGAAGCAAACCTTTGGACCTGTTTACCTATGTTAAATATATTTTGCTGAAGTTTCAAATAGTTGGGGTTTTTTTCTTTTTATTTCACACCTATAATATGTAAAAATGACAATTTATTAATAGATTTTGAAATTTTTATTCATCTCGAAAAAATGGGCAAAACTATTCACAAAAAAAAAAAAAAAAAAAACATTTTTTGAGACATTTATTGATGTAAAAAAAAAAAAGAGGGAGAAAAAGCACCAGAACTATTATTAGAAACATGGTTTAAATAGTTTGTGACCATCAGCCAAAACAAATACAACCTCCGCTCCTGTAGATGCTGCAGTATGGCTCACTGCCTTGATAGGTTGGAGCATTTCTGATATCGTATCATGACACATGTATCAGGATATGTACCATATCCAAGGTCCTCGACAGTACACGCCCTATCCATTTTACATCATCATCCATCCATTTTACGTGTTCATCCATCCATTTTACATCCGTTCATCCATCCGTGCCAAATTTAAACATGATCCTGGTGACAGCCAAAGTTTTGTGGTTTCAGGAGTGAAGAAGACGTTCCAGTGCGAGCTGTGCAGCTACACCTGTCCACGCCGCTCCAACCTGGACCGCCACATGAAGAGCCACACCGACGAGCGGCCTCACAAATGTCACCTGTGTGGGCGGGCCTTCAGGACGGTGACGCTGCTGAGGAACCACCTGAACACTCACACAGGTGAGCATGGAGGAGGGCCGGTGGTGGAGGCAGTGGGCTTGATGGAGGGCTTCACAGGTGACCTCTGTTCTTGCAGGAACTCGACCACACAAGTGCACGGACTGCGACATGGCGTTTGTGACCAGCGGGGAGCTGGTCCGCCATCGCCGTTACAAACACACCCACGAGAAGCCCTTCAAGTGCTCCATGTGCGACTACGCCAGCGTGGAGGTGAGGCTCTGCTGCACCTGTGTGAACCTTCAGGCTCCACCAAAGCTCACCTGGTTGTGTTTCTGCTCATCCTGCAGGTGAGCAAACTGAAGCGGCACATTCGCTCCCACACCGGCGAGCGTCCGTTCCAGTGCAGCCTGTGCAGCTACGCTAGCAGAGACACGTACAAGCTGAAGAGACACATGAGGACGCACTCAGGTAAGACACGTCTCCCGTGTTGGTTTATTCAGCAGAAAACTCCTTTACATGATCATGTTGTTAAATCATGAAAGTCAGCAGTATATACTAGAGCTGTAACTACACTGGAAAATGACGCCTCTGATTTGGTCGGCGTGTAATATTTGTGGAGACATTTTGGGTTTGAAACTTCCAGAATGTTCCCTGGTCTGAACAGGCAGAGTGACAAAGCTGTTTTCTAGTTTTGCTCTGACTAATCCCGTTATTTCAGGAGAGAAACCGTACGAGTGCTACATCTGCCACGCTCGCTTCACCCAGAGTGGAACCATGAAGATGCACATCCTGCAGAAGCACACGGAGAACGTGGCCAAGTTCCACTGCCCTCACTGCGACACCGTCATTGCACGCAAGAGCGACCTGGGTAAGACGCTGACATACAACGCTAACGTACATGAACCAACCGCTTCCTCTGCCTCACTCCCATCTCCTCCTGATCTGCTGTCCTCTCCTGTCCATGTCCACCTGAAGGCGTCCACCTGCGTAAGCAGCACTCCTTCATCGAGACGGGAAAGAAGTGTCGATACTGCGACGCCGTCTTCCACGAGCGCTACGCTCTCATCCAGCACCAGAAATCCCACAAGAACGAGAAGAGGTTCAAGTGTGACCTGTGCGACTACTGCTGCCGCCAGGTTAGTTTCACCTCCTCTGTCCATGGTTACCACGGTTACCAATGCCAGTGTAGGTGAAAGGTTGACAGGACTCGCTCTGATCTGGCCTCAGGAGCGCCACATGGTGATGCACCGCCGTACCCACACCGGCGAGAAGCCGTTCGCCTGCAGCCAGTGTGAGAAGACGTTCAGACAGAAGCAGCTGCTGGACATGCACTTCAAACGCTACCATGACCCCAACTTCGTCCCCACCGCCTTCGTCTGCCCCAAATGCAACAAGACCTTCACTCGCAGGGTGAGCAGTCACGTTTATTTCTGTAGCACATTTAAAACCAACTTCAGTGCTGTTCAGACTAAAACTAATAAAAATCCTGAGAAAAAAATAAAGAAATCAGTCCAATAAAACAGCACTTTAATAATATCATAAATATATACACATACACACATTAAATCCAAGTTATGGTGCTCAAGCTGGAGGAAAAGGTGTTTTTATTAAGATTAAAATGATCAATGCTCAGAGAAGGTCTGATGTTAAAATCAGAATGTTCCGGATTAAAGGTCTCCTCAGGTTTTTCTTTGATCAAGATGTGGTTGTTTAATCTCTGGTTTTTAATCTAGGTGTGTTAACTTGTGTTTAAATATGAGCTCTGACAGGATTGTCAGATGTTAAAAACAAACAAAATCTGAGACTGGAGCCTGAACTGGACCAGAACCAGTGAAGTGAAGGAGAAGATAATGCAAGACGCTGTCGCTGGGCCCACCAGAGGTCCAATCCGGATCCCCGCAGACTGAGTCCGCTGAGTCCTTGTTGTGTTTTTCAGAACACCATGGCCCGCCATGCTGAGAGCTGCAACGGGGGGGTGGAGGAACCCGAGAACGGAGCTCCCAAGAGAGGAAGGAGAGGGAGGAAGAGGAAGATGATGCCAGGGGACGACAGTGGTGAGGGTCCCGCTGGTCTGGTTTTAGTCACCAGCCTATCTGGTTTCTGCTCTGATATTCTGGTTCTGGTTTAGAGGAAGATCGCCCCGAGCAGGATGACGAAGACGAGGATGACGAAGAAGCTGTTCTGCTGCAGGAGGAACCAGAGATCATGGAGCTGGACCAGGCCCCTCCCACCATCCCGCTACCGGCCCCCGATGAGCCACCGGTCAAGAGGAAACGAGGGCGACCTCCCAAGAACCCACCAAAACCTCCAACCCCCATGAAGACATCCACCAGCGTCACTGCAGGTGAGCTCCTCTCATTGGTTCTGAACCTTCACAGCTAGGAGGTCCTGGTGGTTCTCCTCTGGTCCTCCTGTGGAGACTCTGGTCCTGCTGGTCCTCATTCATCACTTGTCCTGGTGTTTGTCTTCCAGCTACCATCATCCAGGTGGAGGATGAGACCACTGGCGTAGTGGAGAACATTGTTGTAAAGAAGGAGGGCGGAGCCACAGAGGCCCTTGCTGTGGAGGGGGCGGAGCTGGCCTCAGAGGAGGCGGAGACTGTGGAGATGGCTGCAAACGAAGACACAGCAGCAGCGGCTGCTAATGGAGACCTGACGCCGGAGATGATCCTGAGCATGATGGACCGGTGAACCCGCCAGAGACTGCATGTACATACCTGATCACATGACTGTCACATGACCATCACGATACAGATGACTCTTTTCTCAATCTGAATGAATGTGGGCATGTCCCGAGTGAATGTGGGCATGTCCTGGGAAGATGTGGGAGTGTTTGGCCGCAAGTTCCTCTACTGGTTCTCCAGGTTTTAGTCCAGTTCTCTTTTCTTTACGTGTCTTTTTCCATCATCAAACCCAGAACTGCAGGATCAAGAACTCTGATTAAAGTCCATCCCGCAGACTCCTGCTGGTTCTGGTTCCATCTGTCCTCCTTTAACGGATCAGCTCTCTCAGGAATGAAGTCGGGTCGTCTGATGAAATCAACAGATGTGTCTGAGTCGACCCCTGATCCGGACGGAGGTTCTGCTGTCAGCCATGGCTGTCCTCAGATTCTTCCTCTGTACCAACGGGCCAGTAAAACCCAAGTCAGCTGCTACAGAGCCACGTCTGAGAGGCGGCACCCCCATCTGGAGGTTCTGATCTGTCAGATCTGATCTGCTTTTTTCCTACAGAGTTCAAGTTCCAGGAGTTCTGCAGAATTCTGCAGAGTTGTGCAGAACTCCGTTGGGTTCTGCAGGTGGAAAGAAGCCGTGTTTGCCATCATCATGCTGTGTGAAATGAGCGGAGGAAACGGTTCTGAAGAACTCTGTACAGCTCAGAAAATAAATCATGTTAATGACAGTAGCTCTTAATGCTCTTTCTTCATCAGTTAACTGATCAAGTCTAAACTAGACTGGGGGACTTTGGGACTGTGCCGGGGTGTGTGGTCTCAGTTGTTCTGGACAATCGGTGGTTGAAAGACATTTCACAGTCCCTGCAGGAAATCGTGGATTTTTTTTGGTGATTAAAAATGCCTGATTTTGTGGCAACTTCACAAAAAATGCAGAGAGGTATATGCCTAGAGAAATGGTAAAATTGAAAATTAAGACAAAAATTGCAACATTTCTTTTATTATACACAAGAACAATATGCAGTCTCCATTTTAACATAATTGGCTTGAAAATCTGAAAACTAAACAAAGTCCATATAAAATAAACACTTCAAATAATGACAAAAAAAGTTCAATTTCATACCTCAGTAAGATGCAGCTTCAACAGCAAACTGAATCCTCTTGCAATTTTAATTTTATACAACTAATTCAGAATATCATTAAAGACCAAACTTATTCAGCTATTGCTGCAATTTCTAAAAACCAACCTGCTAAACTGTAATGTTGCTCGGAGAAGTTTCATTCTGTGTTTAATGGAAAATGCTATAAAGTTTGAACAAGATGTACAGTATCTTTGTAACACAAAGGTCCCATTTACACATACACACACAAAAGAAACAATAAATAAAATCACTAAAACTAATCATTTGATTGAGCTCCAAACAATAATTCTTGTGTGCTGGCTGTTTGGGGTTAAATTCAGAAATATGACACTGAAAAGTCAGATAATTCTAAGTTGCTTAAGTCTCCCTCAAGAAAAAAAAAAAAGGGGGGGGGGGCATACAAAGAAAAAATGTGTGCCATTTTATATGAATGTAAATATAGCTGAATTCAAACTATAAAATCACGCATCTGCTCTGTGATGGTAAGTTGTCTCTGTCATTGGCGCAGATTTTAAATATTTTATTGTATAAAAGTTAATCCAGCAAATATTTTTGTTTCGTCCACCACCAGTGTTTAACGTTGTATAGAATAGAGAACATCTCCCATGCATAACATTTATAAGTTGTTTTTCAAAGTATTTCGCTGTTATTTTGTTGTCAGATGACAGCGGTTAGCTTCTTTATTTTCGCAGGTCGATACTAACCGCGTCTGCTAACCTGCGGAGCTAGCTGCGGTTGTAGTTTCACTTCCAGAACTGTGGGACTTGTAGTTCTCTTTCTCTCCGTTTCCGTACTGCTTTTGTACCGTCTTTGCTCTACGTGACCAAAAATTGCGGAAAAATTACGGTAAATTAGAAAAGTTGCAACCCTTTGGTTGAATTTGTGTTAATTATTGCGATCGCAAAATCCTGGAGGGACTGAATTCAGCAGAACCTGACCAAACAGATCCAGGACGGTCTACTCACATCCAGACATTTACAAAAATAAATGTATTAAGGAGCACAAAAAACAATGAAATAATAGTATAAAGAAGAAGAAAAAATCAATGATTAAAATCACAGGACTATTGATCAGTTTTGATAAGGCTGACCTGAAAACATAGTTTTAATTAGATTTTTTTTTTTTAAATCAAATATCTGTCTGGGTCTGGTTTAGGTAGTGGGTCTTACAATGTCTCCTGGAACATCAGACGTCTGAAAGCCAAAAAGAAAACAATTAATCCGAACATATAAAATCATGACTAAATGATCAACCCATGTGATGACAGCTTTGTCAGAACCAGAAGGGAACGACAGACGCATGTCCCGCCCCCTTGCCTTCCTCATCTAATCACACGCCTGGCTTTGCCCTATAAGCATTCAAATGCGTCTCATACAGTCAGAAACGATAAAACATTTTTATTAATAGTTTAAAATCATTACCTGAATAATGCTCCAGAGTAGCTTCATTATTAATCCACCTGCGATATTTCTATTGAGTCACCATTTCACTTGATCAATAAGAAAATATTCATACCATTGAAAGTCATCTTGAGGTTTTCCTGATTAATTGCAACTATTCGCTGGCGCTGGTTCACCGTTTTTTTCCCCCCATTCATCAGACGTCTCCAAGAAAAAGTTTTTTTTCTTTTCATTTCTTTTCTCTCTTTTTTTTTTGTTTGATGATCAATTGTTCCTGCATCTGTTCCTTCCTCAGACAAATGGACATGAGGAGACTATCCAGAAAACACATATGTAAGTTATAATTTCTCTACAGGACATTTTTTTCTATGAAAAAGTTATCTGGCTATTGACTATTAGCAGATCCATCAGCAGCTCAACTATTTCATCTAAATTCAACAATGACATAAAAACTATCAGATTTACTTTCCACAGTTCTACTGTTTTGTAAAACCATGAATGAAACCAAGTCTGCTCTGATGATATTTATTGATTGTTGAGATTTAAAATCCAACCAGAGTGGTGTACTCCTGAATGCTCGCTCAGTTCCACGTTGATTCTGATGATCTAAGAGAATGTCATGGATTTGTGCGTACGTACAGTTAGATACAGCTGAAGTTTTTTCTGCTTACACAGATTTCCACATAAAGATTTTGAATGAAATCCACGCAAATCTTTGTACATGAGGGTTGGGGGCTCATTTATGAACAATATTATGCACACAACAGACCTGAAAGTTGGGTAAATCACTTTTTGTAGAGTTGTGACTCAGAGGTGAGCTGAAGCTTCAGAGAGCTTCATTAGATGCTCTCTGGTTTCTGATAAAAGTGGTTCTGTCCAGCTGAAATTATGATTAACATTATATAAAGTTGAACAGGAGGCATTTTTAACATCCACTTTCCTTACAATGTGGAGAACAACAGCGTTAAATGATCATTTACAGCAATGTTCAGCTTCATAAATGTAATCAGACTGAAGTCATGTTGCTCTAAGAACTCTGAGTGAATATGAATTTATCTGTATGAACCGTAAAAATGTGGATATGATTAATGTAGCAGTTATAAGTGACTCAAGCATGGTTCTGACTAATTTAGTGCCATGATAGTCTGGATCCACACAGAGAACAGAAAGCTAGTTTATATGCAAAAACATTCATTTATGGTATATACATTAATTTATAGTATATAAACATTCTTTTATGGTACATTAATTTATAGTATATAAACATTCTTTTATGGTATATAAACATTCATTTATAGTATAGAAACATTCATTTGTAGTATAGAAACATTCATGTATGGTATATAAACATTAATGGCAGTATGGAAACATTTATTTATAGTATGGAAACACTCATTTATGGCATATAAACAATTTATAGAGTATAAACATTAATTTGTAGCATTGAAACGTTCATTTTTGGTGTATAAACATTCATTTGTAGTATAGAAACATTCATTTATGGTATATAAACATTAATTTATAGTATAGAAACATTCATGTATGGTATATAAACATTAATGGTAGTATGGAAACATTTATTTATAGTATGGAAACACTCATTTATGGCATATAAACAATTTATAGAATATAAACATTAATTTATAGTATAGAAACATTCATTTATGGTATATAAACATTAATTTATACAATATAAACATTAATTTATCGTATGCACAGTAATTTGTAGTATAGAAACATTCATTTATGGTATAGAAACATTGATGTATAGTCTAGAAACATTCATTTACAGTATAGAAACATTCATTTATACCAGGGGTCACCAACTGGTGGGCCACAGTCCGGATCCGAACCCAGACACCGCGCTATGCGGACCCACACCTATAACCACGCCTCAGTAAATTACTGAGGCGGTTTTAAATTTTGCTGGGATGTTTCCTATTTCCACCGGCAACAGAGAGGCAGAAAAGACAAAGAAGTGAGTGAGAGAAAGACAGATCAAAGTAAGAGACAGGCAGAGAAGTAAGTACTTCTGGCATTCTTCAAGAGGACAAAAGTGGAGAGTGAAAACAGCTGGAGCTGGAATGGACAGACTCCTCCATGTGCTGTGGTTTAGGTGATCTAGACTGGAGCAGTCTGTGGTTGGATCAAAGTGTGCGTGGAATCAACGTCTAACTGTCAAATCAAATCAAGGAAAACCAAAAACATTTCAACAATATTTATTAACACTTTACATTAAATCATACAGATCAGATTTTAATATAAAAAACATAAAATAAATAAAATGTTTTTGAAACATGATGCATCTTATAAATGGATGCAAAAGTAATTTGAGAACAAATAAAATCAACCCGAAGCAACAGCTTGAATATTCCTTTTTGAAATATATGTAAAAATAAATAACAACTAAACAGTTTAACAGTCTTTCTTTATTTCCCTATTTTCTTGTTTTTTATGAAAAACTTTGAACGTTCATGTCAAAGTTGCAATTTGTTTCTTAAAAATGAACAATCAAAAACTAAAAAGGTGGTGATATTTCAGGAAGTTTTTTGTTGTATTTCATATAAATGTGTTGATTATTGTTTCTACAAGGACATATCTCAGGAAAGACCGATGGATCTGGATGATTGACAGCTCTGTGGAATCTACACAGCCAATAGAATTCAGTACACTAATTCATGTCACTTCGTGATCCAATCAGAGCGAAGGAAAGATTATCTTGTGTTTTCTTTTTTCTTGTAACCCTTTGATAAACCAGAGTGCATTTTTGTGGTTTTGGTTTTTGATTTATATCATGTTTTGTAATTTTTTTCAGACATATTATTGATAACACATGCAAGGTTGTACTTTTTTTAAAATGTATTTTTCATTTTTAGGACAACGTGGACTCGCATTAAAGACTTTACGCTCAAAAACATTGAAACATTGAAATACATTCACATCACTACTTTGATCCATTTGATGGATTTTTGATACGTATGATTATGACTGATGGGTTTGTTTAAAAAAATGAAAAAAAAAACAATTAATATTAGCTTGTTTTTGTTGTGCATACATTTATGCGTGAAGGGACTTTAACGTAAGTATTTTGAAGATTAAAGATAAAGACCATTAAATATGGCATCATGTGAACTTTAGCACCGCTAACAGAAACAGATAAGTCATGGTTCTGGCTGGTCTCAGGTTCTCGTGGTTCCATGAGGTTTTCTGGAGTTTTCAGGAGTCTTTGGTGAAACTGCAGCGTTACGCTGCGGACAGGCTAGTGGTTGCTATAGTGACGGTTGGGTTGGGTTGAGTTGGTTAGGCTGAAGCTGTTAGTTTGTTGTTGGTTATTGATGAAAGACATCTTGAAGGAGCTCTGAGTCCTGGTCTGCTGTCTAGCAAGACGTTCATGAAGCATCACTGGTCTTCTGGCGGTGGACCAGGGCTGTGGATGCTTCTCCCCCATCGCCAGCTGAAGAAGCCTCGTTTCTTTGGTGCACGTTTCCTGACGGCGGTTAGCTCTGCGGGGGAGGTGAGCTCTATTTCCTGTCTCCTCTCTACAACAGTGACTCACACGGTGAAACAGGATGTGTCTCCAGGCTCCACCCCTCCACTTCTGCAGTATCAGAGGACCTTCAGTGCCGGCAGGTGACCTGGACGCGCTCCTGTTGGTGATCATCGTGGTTTTCTGAGGTCTACAGCATGGACGGTGTCTCCCAGAAGCTGCAGGGTAAGAATGTTCACCTGGTGTCCACCTGAACATGTGATCTGTAGCATCACAGAGCCTTCAGGTTCTGTTTACATCCATGAGGACAGGTGTTTTTCAGCTGCAGATGCAGGATCTTAAGGAAAACACCAGAAACATGACAGATGACGGTAAGAGAATCAGTCCTGATTGTCAGACAGATCAGCTCTGAGCTGAAGCATCAGCACATGAAGATGTTGCTGCTCCACATCTGGATAACAGCTGAGTTTCCACTCTGACAGTCAGTGACGCCAACAGACTGAAGAAGGAAACATGACTCAGTCTGCCCACGAAACGATGCAAACTTATAAGAAAAAATACAAACGTATACAAACTTATACAGAGATACAAACTGATGAAAACTGATGAAAACAGATACAAAAAACAACGTAAACCAGGACAAAACGACACAAACTGACATAAACTGATGCAAACGGACAAACTGATGCAGAACGATGCAAACAAATGTTAACGAATGCAAGCTGACATAAACCAACAATTTGTTTGTAGCAGAGCTGCTGATGAGCAACTGTGTTTACCTGTTCAGACCCAGTCTAATGTGTTTTTTCATGTTTTATCCCATCCTCAGAATCACGTTTATTGCCAAGTAGGTTTGCACTTACTAGGAATGTGACTTGGTGTGGCTGGTGCACAGAGATAATAGAGTACAGATAACATATATATATACAGTATATACAGTACAGTATCTTAAAAAAGTGAGGAGCTGTAGTGCAAGCTGAATGCTATAAATATTACAAATGTGCATATATACAGTAGGATGAGGTGGTCCCAAATAAATAGAGTCTGTGCGTTAATGTAACGCAGAAGGTCTGAAGATATTATGTTTATGTAGCTTGTAGGTCTGGAAGGGGAGAGGGAGAGAGGCAGTGTCAAAGTGGTCTCTGGGCCTTGTTGATAAGGCTGGTAGCAGATGGGAAGAAACTATCCCTGTAACATGAGATTTTGGTCCTGATTTATCGCAGCCTCTTGCCAAAGAGAGGGGAGAGGGATCAGCCACAATCTTCCCTGCACGCCTCAGAGTCCTGGACAGTACATGTCCTGGAGAGATGGAAGATTTCAGCCAATCACCTTCTTTGCTGAACGAATGGCACGCTGCAGTCTGCCCTTGTCCTTGGTGGTGGCAGCAGGTTAAACCTCCTCCATTACCAGATGATGATGGAGGAGGTGAGGATAGACTCAATGATGGAGGAGTAGAAGTGCACGATCATTGTCCTTGGCAGGATGAATTTCTACAGCTGCCGCAGGAGGAACATCCTCTGCTGGACTTTTTTGATGAAAGAGTTGAACATCAGCTCCCACTTGAGGAACTGGGAGATGATAGTTCCCAGGAAAGTAAAAGACTCCACAGTGTCAATTGTGGAGTAACAGAGGGTGATGGGAGCAGCTGAGGCTTCCTGAAGTCCACAACCATCTCCACTGTCTTTAGAATGTTGAGCTCCAGGTTGTTTTGGCTGCACCAGGTCACCAGATGGTCAACGTCCCAACTGGTCTTTTCCTGCTTTTTAGTGTTTTATCCTGTCCTAACCTGTTTTGTCCTGTTTTATCCCATTTTTTGACTTTTATCCCATCCTATCCTATTTTTTCGTGACTTCTCCTATCCTATCCATTTTTTGTGTTTCATCCCATACTATTTTCCCATATTTTATCCCATCATATCGTGTTTTCCATGTTTTATCCCGTCCTATCCATTTTTTGTCTCGTTGTACCCTGTTTTTTCATGTTTTATCTAACCCTATCCTGTATTTTTTTTTTTTTTTGATCCCATTCGAGCCTGTTTTGTCGTGTTTACAGTCCTTTCCTGTTTTATTAGTGTTCTATCCCATCTTACCATGTTTTTTTCATGGTTTATCCCTTCCAATCATGTTTTTCCGTCTTTAATTCCATCTATCTTGTTTTTTCGTGTTTTATCACATCATATCCCTTTTCTTTTGTTTTTTGTCCATTCCTATCCTGTTTTTTTTTTTTTTCATGTTTTATGCTGTCCTATCCTGTTTTTTAGTGTTTTAATATTTTCTATCCATTTCCATTTTTTGATCAACAGATCAGATCTCAGAGCTCCTGAAGCCTCACAGAGTTTTTGTGGTTGCCCCCGTGGTCGTGAACCCCCCCATCCAGTCATGTGGGAGAACTGCAGAACAGTTTCTGGTGAGTCAAGACTGTCCAGGCCTTTTGTAGAAATTTGCAGGTTTACAATAAAGTCGTATTTGATGTCGAAAGCTCACAGTTTTGTTAAATTTGTGCTTTTATGACAAAAAGAGTGCATTTTCTCAATACTCACAATTTCACAAGAAAAAGAAGTTTGGAAGTTTTGTTTAAAAATCAAAAGGAGTCTGGTCTGATCTCTGTCTACATGGTCTACGTGGTTACTGGTGGTTATTGGTTATTTTGAAGATTTAGATTGCTTTGTTTAAAAATAAATAAATAAATAAATAGATTGCTTTGTAGGAATAATGTAAAAAACAAACAAACAACAATTCATGATTTTATGACAAAAAGATGCAATTACATAATTTACAGTTGAACGACAGTTTCTGCGAACCCTTCCTGTCTTTGAACTTGATAAAAGCCACTACAGCTTCAAAACCTTTTTAAAAGCCTCACTGAGTTTTGTCAGAAGTTTATTGGTTTCATCACCTAGTGGGGTCGGGTGTGTGGTGATCTTGCGTCCCTGTCTCTGGGGGTTGACTGGGGGACGGGATGTGGGTGTCTTGTGGTCCCTTGGGTGAGCCTGGCGGCGATGGGACTCAATCGCAGGCTTATATGTTCTTTGTTGTGGGTATGAATGGAGGTCTGCTTGTACCATGTCCTGTTCCCCCGCTGGACACTTGGTCAGTGGGGGGGCTCACTCCTTGGGGTGCAGCGGGGCCCTGGGCCTGAGTTTGGTGGATCGGGGTCCTCCTGCCTTGTGGTGGTCTGTGGGAAATGTTGGTGCCTACCAGGGCCAGTACCACCTGGCCTTGCCTCCTATCCTCATGCCCTCCTCCTCCTGCTCCTTAACATGACCCATCCAGACAGTCACATAAGACCTTGAGGGGTGGGGTGGTCTGGGACTGGGGGGGTTGTCTCACATGTCCCGAGACTGCCCACTCCTCAGTTTTTAACTACATCTTAGACATCTTTACATTCAAGATATA